>BLSH010523374.1:33848-71862 GCA_018402905.1 Glandirana rugosa
TATTGCCTCTCGTCGGAGTAAGGTAGGCCACAGTCGTCTGGTAAAGGCTTTGAGGTGCCACATCAGAAGATGTCCGGCAAAGGGGACCTCGTCTAATACGTCCTGTCGAAGACGTCACCGTCATGCAACCCCCAGCAGTATGTTAACACAGTATCGAAGTTTCTTTCTCAGGTACCTTGAATTTCAACCCGAAAAAACGAGTTCGTTCACCACTCGGGTCCGGACCCCAAGTAGCCTCTCGTCTCTGTACTATTTAGGGTGAAATTGTCTAAGACGACTCTTTCAAGATCCGACCTCCCGGTCCATATCGACTGTCCGTAAAAATTTCCTGAACAACTACAGCCATCCCATCCCAGGAGTCTTCTGACCTGGTCCCTACGGTGATGTTTCCAGCCCCGGAACCCAGAGTCCCCACACCTGAACGCTTCTTTGGGGACCGGAAAAGTCCTTTAAAAATGCCTGTCAGCTATACCTGGCCCTCCAGCCTAGAACTTTCTCAGCAGAATCTGTTAAAGTGGGATTTATCATGTCTCTGCTCTCCGATGAACCCCAGGCCTGGGCTCACCACTTGCTTGAGCAAAAAAGCCCAACTTTAAGTTCCATGGACTCTTTCTTTGAAGCTATGACACAATTGTATGACGACCCCCAACGTACTGCCACTGCAGAAGCTGTCCTGCATAATCTGCTCCAGGGGAAACGGCCTGTAGAAGACTACACCGTGGAGTTTCGGAAATGGTCTGCTGACACCGGATGGAATGAGGCTGCTCTCCGTTATCAGTACCGTCAGGGCCTCTCAGAGACTCTTAAAGATGAACTGGCCCGAGTAGAGACCCCTGAAACCCTAGAAGGCTTGATCCAGTTATCCATCACGCTGGATCGACGCCTGAGGGAGCGGCGGTCTGAGCATTACCAGACCACCCGGAGGTCGTCTCGGAATCCAGCGCTTCATACATCATCCTTCAGCCAAGCTTCTGCCGCCATTCCTAAGGGAGAATCTTCACAACCAGGACTAATCCGACCCCCTCTCACCCTGGAGGAAAAGCAACGTCGGAGACAGTCCAATCTGTGTCTGTACTGTGGGAAGGCAGGTCACTACCTCTACAGGTGCCCTGTCAGGCCCAGTAAGCCAAGACTGTCACAGTTTATGAACTTTCAGGTTGCCGGTTCCTCTGTGACACACGTTGTCCTCCCTGTCTCCTTACGGGTAGCAGAAGTAGGAATTCGGCTTCTGGCAATTGTGGACTCAGGGGCATGCAGTTGCTTTATGGACTTTGCTTTGGCTAAAAGACTATGTGTGCCCCTTCAGAACAAGAAGCACGATCTACCAGTGCACCTGGCTGACGGCTCTATACCTAGCTCAGGACCCGTCACTCAAGAAACCAAACCCATCTTTACCAGTACAGACTCAGGCCACCAGGAGTTCCTCTGCTTTGACCTCATCTGTTCACCCCTATTTCCCATCATCCTGGGACTCCCATGGTTGCAAGCCCACAATCCACAAATTGACTGGACTAAGAAAGAACTGAACTTTTCTTCCGACTACTGTTCTCAGCATTGCTTCATTCCGGCCACCAGTAGTCCTGCTACCTGTCTATCGCTCCAGCCTCCATCCAGTTTACATCCAGAAGTTCCCTCCGTTTACCACGAGTTTATGGATGTATTTGATAAGAAAGGAGCTGACCATCTGCTTCCTCACAGGCATTATGATTGTCCAATTGAACTTTTGCCCGGGGCTGAAATTCCCTTTGGACGGATATTCCCACTGTCTGAGGTTGAGTTAGAAACCCTGCGGGAATACATTGACGAAAATCTTGAAAAGGGGTTCATCCGGCCTTCTTCCTCCCCTGCTGGAGCTGGAATCTTTTTTGTAGGAAAGAAAGACGGGACCCTTAGACCATGTGTTGACTATAGAGATCTCAACAAGATCACCATCAAGAATCGGTATCCGCTTCCTCTCATTCCTGAACTTTTCCAACGATTCCGCACAGCACAGATCTTCACCAAGCTTGATCTCTGGGGAGCATATAATCTTATTCGTATTCGCAACGGAGACGAATGGAAAACCGCTTTCAGAACACGTTTTGGGCACTTTGAATATCTAGTCATGCCATTTGGTTTATGTAATGCCCCTGCCACGTTCCAACATTTGGTCAATGACATTTTTAGAGAATTTCTGGACAATTTTGTTATAGTTTATCTCAACGATATTCTTATCTTCTCGGCCACTTTGGAATTACATCGTACACATGTAAAGAAAGTACTTGCAACCCTCCGGAAACATGGACTTTATGTCAAAGCAGAAAAATGTGACTTTGAAAAAACCACTATCCAGTTCCTGGGGTTTGTCATCTCTACGGGAGGAGTTGCAATGGATCCCCAAAAAGTAAAAGCTATTCTGGACTGGCCAGCACCATCAGATAAAAAGGGGGTCCAACGCTTCATCGGTTTTTCCAACTTTTACCGTAGATTTGTGAAAGGATTCTCTGCGATCATTGCACCCATCACGCAGCTCGCACGTAAGCAAGGCCGGTTTCAGTGGTCCCCAGAAGCCCAGATTGCTTTTGATAAACTCAAAAGTCAGTTCACTTCAGCACCAGTACTTCAGCATCCTGACCCTGCACTACCATACGTCCTGGAAGTTGATGCATCAGAAATAACAACAGGAGCTATTCTTTCCCAGCGTCAAGGACCAAAAGCTCTACTCCACCCTGTGGCTTTCGCCTCTCGGAAAATTACCCCTCCTGAGAGGAATTATGATGTGGGTGACCGAGAATTATTGGCTATCAAATTTGCCCTAGAAGAGTGGAGATACCTATTGGAGGGTGCTGCTCACCCCATCATGATTTTTACAGATCACAAGAACCTGGAGTATCTCAGGACTGCAAAACGCCTCCGACCTCGCCAGGCGCGATGGGCATTATTTTTCTCCAGGTTCAATTTCCATCTATCATACCGTCCAGGCTCTAAAAACGGCAAAGCTGACGCTTTATCCCGGATGTTCCCAGAGACCCCTTATACCACCGAACCCGAAACCATCCTATCTGCACAAAATTTTTTGCTTATTCAGCCTGATCTTAAGACTGCAATCAGACAAGCCTCCAGCCAATGTGCAGAGCCTGAGACCGTCACCTTAAAGAGGCAAGAAGGGTTATTATGGTACCAGAATAAAATCTTCGTTCCCCAACAAGTAAGGTTGCAAGTTTTAAGAACCCTGCATGATCACAAACTCGCAGGTCACTTCGGCACACAAAAGACCACTGATCTGATCCAACATTCCTTCTGGTGGCCCAGCTGGAGGCAAGATTGCAAAGACTATGTCAGCTCATGCCCTGTTTGCCAACGGAATAAGGGGCCCAATGCCAAGTCGTGGGGTTTGCTCAGACCGTTGCCAGTCCCTGAACAACCGTGGAAGAAGATCTCCATGGACTTCATTGTCGACCTACCCCCTTCAGAGGGTTTCACTGCCATCCTGGTGGTGGTAGATCGCCTCTCCAAAATGGCGCACTTTTTGCCAATGAAAGGGACACCCTCTGCTACGGAGACCGCCAATACGTTCATCAAAGAGGTGGTCAGACTGCATGGATTGCCTAATAACATAGTATCTGACAGAGGAACCCAGTTCACCTCTAGATTCTGGAAGGACTTATGTAGATCCCTGTCCATTGAGGTTTTCCTTTCCTCCGCTTACCACCCACAGAGCAATGGGCAAACAGAAAGGACAAATCAAACGTTAGAACAATATCTACGTTGTTTCTGTACATACTCCCAAGATGACTGGGTCTCGCTGCTTCCATGTGCGGAATTTGCCTACAACAATTCCATACACACCGCCACAAATCAGTCTCCGTTCTGGGCCAATTATGGCTATCATCCTACTTTTTTACCCAACTTGCTACCAGAAACAACAGTTCCTGCAGTTCAAGATCGGCTGAAATTTATCCAGTCCAATTACCAGAAACTTCGGGAAGCCATGCATCAGTCCCAAGACCAGTACAAGAAGTACTATGACAAGGGAAGAAGAGAGAACCCTATGTTCCAGATAGGAGACAAGGTGTGGTTGTCAGCCATGAATCTTAGGCTTACTTGCCCGTCCAGAAAATTAGGACCAAGATTCATCGGTCCTTTTGAGATCAAAAGGATGGTTAACCCGGTAGCCTTTGAATTAACATTACCCAGCTCCTACAAGATTCACCCAGTCTTCCATGCCTCTCTTCTCAAACCTGCAGTTCCAAGTCCCTTTCCAGGAAGAGAACAGCTGCCTCCACCACCAGTTCTGGTAGAAGGTGAGCCTGAATTTGAGATTGAAGCAATTCTGGATTGCAGGAGAAGAGGCAGACGAATTCAGTATCTAATTAAATGGAAGGGATACCCTCCAGAAGATAATTTGTGGGAACCATCTAGTAATGTACACGCTCCACGATTAGTGCAGGCTTTCTATAATAGCCACCCGGAAAAGATGGCCAGCATGGGCATCCGGAGGCTGCCCCTTGGGGGGGGGGGGCACTATCAGAGAAGCAGGCACGATTGTCGCGTTGCCACACGCATGCGCACAAACGCTCGTCCTAGACGTTCGCAGCTACGCATGCGCACGTTCGTCCGGCAAGGCGCAATCCGCGCCTTCAGCACAACCAATGAGATGGGTTGTTGCCCTATATAAGGTGGCCTCTGTGTCACACAAATCGCTGGATTGTCTCAGCTCACCAGTGTTCCTGAACCTGTGTCCTGTATTCTGCTTGAACTTCTGTTGTGACCCGGCTTGATCCTTGACCTCGTTCCTGAACTTCTCCATTGCTTTGACCTCTGGCCTGCCTCACGGACTTCTCTTCTGCCTGACTCCTGTGTTTGACCCCTGGCTTGTTACCTGGACTCTGCCTTATCCTGCCTCTGGTATCAGCACACCTACCTGAAGTATAGACTGTTCTCCAGTGGTTGTCCCTGGCCTGGCTCCCGGACTCACTCAGCTGCTGCTGCTGCCTGTGCTGACCCAGCTACACTGGTTACCTGTCTCCATCTCCGGAGTTGCTGCATCCTTGCCAAGCCTTCTAGACTATTCCTTCTAGAGACTTTACCTACTGAAAGTCTGTTGCCACTGAGTTCAAGTCCACATGGACCTTTGGTGCACTTTTGCTCAAGTCCATCCGCAGTTCTGGTAACCCGTGCTTCTTTGCGCATCATACCTCCTGTTCCCAACTTCAGGGGTATACTGTGTTCAGCCGCAAGGGCAGCCTCCCTCAGCATTTCGGCCTCGGATCAGGTACGTGACAGACATTTAGATTTTTTTAATTGGGAATCAGATCTTCAGTTCAAATGGGAACTGGACAAATGGCAAATTGCCTTTTCCAGATCTTACAAAGGCATCCTGAACACCAATATCTCTGAAGCTAGTTTAAAAGTTATGTTGAGATGGTATCTCACGCCAGCTAGACTGTCTACATTATTTCCAAATGCTGACCCGCTTTGCTTTAGAGGGTGTCTGCTCAAGGGCACCATGTCCCATATTTGGTGGGAATGCCCAAGGTTGCGGTCTTTCTGGTCCAAAAATCTTCCGGATTATTCATAAGGTTACAGGCTGCAAACTACCAAGGTCCCCTACTATTGCTCTGTTAAATGATTATATCCCTGATTCCTCAAAAATCAACAGCAAATTAATCCATTTTATATTGTTAGGAGCCAAGATCACGATAGCGAAGGCGTGGAAACTAGAACGGGTTTCTATAAAAGAAGCTATTTGGAAAATTTCTTGGCTAATGACACAAGAAAGGTTAGCTAGCATCCTAACGGATAATCTACACAAATTCGAACTAGTTTGGGATCCTTGGACGACTTTTGTGGGAGTATCGCTAATCCCGGGCATTCCAGGGAACCAAGGTCTCTAAGCAAATGACAGATTCAGCAGATATCTAGATATATCCACTCTTCCTAAATCTCTTCTCTTCTCATATTCTCTTCTCCTTTTCTTTCTCCCTCTCCTCTCTCTTTCTATTTGTTTTTGCTAACCTACTCAACTCTGATCCATCAGGTGGTAGGGAGAGCAAGCCTCTGATGGCTGGTTAAGCCCTCCACAGTGGTTCTTATTTAGCTATGGTGGAGACAATGCCTGGTTCTGTTTGGAGATCGCATCTCTCTGGGGTGGTACTGCGGGGGAGGGCATCCTCCGCCCTCGGCACAGCTTGTTCCCATCGGGGGTTCTGGGGGTCTGTGGGTCCTTCCCTTAGGTGTCCCCGTAACCTTGACCAGGGTTGTCTCCCTCAAGGGTTCTGATCCTGAGGGCTCTGATCTAGTTCCAGGATTTCTATCTAAGGACGAACCGTTCCTATTCTCTGTGCAGTTAAGACTATTATACTCGAATCTGTCGAACCTCACATTTCAATGCTCTTCCTACCTGTTTGAATGTCTTTATATTATATCATGTTGACCCCTACCACGCCTGGTTCATGGATGTTTTGTTTGTTTTTCACCCCTCCCTCTTTCTACATTAATGTTGGAATTATCTACTTGTTACATGGCGGGTATGTTTGTGACAACTTGTTTACTTAAGGTACTTTCTGTTTTGTGATAAACCTCAATAAAAATATTGAAACTAAAAAAAAAACAAAATCCTGGCAAGACTTTATCCTGAATAAATGTGCCCTCCAAAGATACAATTCCTGCCTGTGCACTGCCAAACAGAATAAATATCACCACTCTCACACAGTCCTCGATAACTATTTTCTACCTTTAATTCTCTACTTCATGCTCCACTGTCTCTACCCACTAATTACCAATTGCCCAGGAAAGTACCAATCATTTCAAAAATAAGATTGAAGCAGTTCAAGATAAGTTCTCCTCTGTGTAGAAATCTCCCTACCTAACATGCCATGTCTACCAACATGCTTAATACATTCTTTTAACTCTGCTACCATAGAGCAAGCTGAGAAACGTTTTTTTCCAACATTCACTTAACTATATGTATCCTGGACCCCATTTCCTCAGAACTACTGTGATTACACCTTTGCTCTATTTTACACTCTAATATTCAGTCTCTCCCTCTTGATTTACTATCTGCTAAAAACCAATGGCCATTGCTTAATCTAAGATCTTTCTGCTGTCTTTAATATGGTTGACCACACATTCCTCTTCAAAAACCTCTATTCCCTTGGCCTCTTAGACTCAGCTCTTTGCTGGTTCATCTCTTACCTCTCACTACATCTCCACTGATACTTATAACTTTTCATCTCCTCTTCCTCTTTCCATGGGGGTCCTCCAAGGTTCCGTGCAAGAATCCCTTCTATTGTCTATCTACACTTCCTCTCTTGGTCAGCTCAAAGCCTGCCACAGCTTCCAATACCATTTCTATGCCTTACAATGCCATGATCTATCTCTCTACTGCTCTGCTCACTGTCAGTCTCCATGCATATCACAAATTTGCTAACTGACATAATATCAGTTTAGATGTCTCACCACTTCCTCAAACCCAATCTTTCACAATACACCAACCCGCCTCCCCTACCCCCTCCCCTGACTCTTTTTGTATAATATAATGATAGTAATAATTATACTAGAGTTGTTTTTGTCTTCCAGCTATAGAGGCATCAGACACACACTGAAGGCCCACACCACGTTCCAATTATATTTATTTTTAATAAATAGAAAAAGTAATGTTTTAAAATGAATTTCAGTTTGAACAAACAAGTAAACATTAACATAAAACACAGACAGTTGTGATTTATGTATGTTAGTTAGGATACTCAGGTTTTATCACAAATACATTAACATTATAAACTGAATTAAAGATAAAATTAATTTGATAAAAGTAAATGCATGCTAAAACTAAAGAAAACTGAAGATGTGCATATAACAAAATAATTATTTACTTAGAATGTGATGTCTTTTTTACCCATTTATAGAAAAGGTACAGTTAGATAAGATCACCAACATTTGCAAGACACAGTGAAATAGACAGGAGTAAAATTTACAAAGGTGACAGGAAACAGACAGGCAATGGCTAATGCTAATTATTTAATTGCCCTAGTATGGTAGCGATTGACATCACCAGCTAAAATTGCATGGGTTATTAAGCTAGAACATAAGTACTTAAAGCAGAATAATCTTTTCAGCTTTGTAAATATGGAAACCACCTGGTTCTATTTTTATAACAGAAAACAGAATAAATCACACTAATCTTGAACCAGCAAAATATACATAATTGTTCTATACAGCTAATAAAATTTATCAAGCATAGAATGACTTCACTTGCATGTTATGCTGATTTAAGTGCAATTCTACAGAAGAGTAAAAACTTGTCTACTGTGGTCACTAATCTTACTTTCTGGCTGAGACTAATTTATGAAAGTGCAAAGTGAATGTTCACTTATTTTGATGAACGAGGTGAAGCAATATTTGGTGAGAACACCCAATCATGTGAGAAAGAAATTAAGTAAACAGGACTGATTTTAACTTGCCCATGTTTGGATGTTTGAAGTGATGCTTCACCTTTTTCACTAAGCTGCATAGACATTAATCTTGCTAAGTGAACAGGGTCTACTTTTTTACTAAATCACTTCCTATGTCTTCTTACACCACAAAATGATTTGTTCTAAAAATGTGCACATAGTTGAATAGATGGTATAAGTCCTATTGTGCTCTATGATGATCATAGACCTTTTTGCACAAAACAATTTGGACCTGTTCACAATATTGTGCTCAGAAACATATGCGCTAATGCATGTAGTATCATAACTAGGGATGGGCCCGCGCTTCGAGTCAAACATGAGTTCGACTAGAACATCGGGCGTTTGCCCGTTCATCAAATTTAGAACATTATGGGGCAGTGACTTCGCTGCTGCAGAGCGCCCTATAATGCATTGCACGCAGACGGCGCACACAGCTCCTCCCTGTTGGGAGGGCTCCCGCCTTCTGCATGCTTTGTGCTCTGATAGTTTATTTATATGGCAGGGTGAGGTCACCCGTCATGTGATGTCAGAGGGGGCGGGTCACACGGGTACATCACCAGTTGACCCCGTCCTGCCAAATAAATAAACTGTCAAAGAAAAAAAACAGTCAGTCGATGGGAGCCCTCCCATGGAGGAGGAGCTGTTGCGGCTTTTTTTTTGGGTCCGTCACGCGCCGTGATTCCGATAAGCCTCCCACCCGCAGACCCCCACAACCACAGCCCAGGGTTGTGGGGAAGAGGCTCTTGTCCCCATCAACATGGGGACGAGGTGCTTTGGGGTGGGGGATGCAGAGCCTTCCTGCCCCAAAGCACCCACACTCCCCATGTTGAGGGCATGTAGCCTGGTACGGTTCAGGAGAGGGGGGCTTGCTCACCCGCCCCCCCAATCTGGCCGGCCAGGCTGCATGCTCGGATAAGGGTCTGGTTTGGATTTTAGGGGGAACCCCACTTCAACTTTTTTTTACAATTTTGGTGTGAGGTTCCCCTTAAAATCCATACCAAACCCGAAGAGCCTGGTATGGACTGAGGGGGGGGAACCCTATGCAAATTTTTTCAGTGATGTTTATTTATATTGCTGGGAACTGGCAATACATTACAGCCGCGAGTGGTTTTAAATGACAATTTTTCCATTACAAATGTCATTTTGCTCTGGCACTGTTCTAAACATCACAGAGGTGCGCCCTTTTACAGGTAGCCTAAAGAGACCCCCCGGACACATTATTTAAAGGAATATTTCATTTTTATTATTTCACTTTATGTATTATTAAAATCTCCTGTAAAAACGATTGATTTAAAAACTTTTTTGCATTCATACATGTCCCCTAGGGCAGGACCCGGGTCCCCATACACTTTTTAGGGAAATAACTTGCATATAAGCCTTTAATAAAAGCACTTTTGATTTTTCATGTTCAGGTCCTATAGACTTTAACGGTGTTCGAATGTTTGCACAAATGATTTGCCTGTTCGCATGTTCCGGTGCAAACCGAATCGGGGGTGTTAGGCCCAACCCTAATCATAATGCATGGTAACATGCATTGTAAACATTGCCTGCACTTCCATTCATTCTGACTTTAATGCTTTTTATCATTAAGTTCAAGATCACAAGAAAAGATATACTTTTTTGTAATATGGGCATTGCTGTTCAACAAAGCATATGGTTAATGTTTGGCTGAAGCCATTTATTATCAGTCAACTGTGTTTACTCTTTTTAAATCATATTGACACCATAAACTACCCAAATGACCCTGATCAATAGTTTACATCACCCAGTTCTTAATACCGTGTATTGCCCCCTTTAACATCAATGACAGCTTGAAGTCTTTTGTGGTATTTGTGGATGAGGCTCTTTATCTTCTCAGATGGTAAAGCTGCCCATTCCTCTTGCCAAAAAGCCTTCAGTTCCTGGAAATTCTTGGGCAGTCTTGCATGAACTGCACATTTGAGATCTCCCCAGAGTGGCTCAATGATACTGAGGTCAGGAGACTGAGATGGCCACTCCAGAACCTTCACTTTATTCTGCTGTAGCCAATGACAGGTCTACTTGGCCTTCTGTTTTGGTTTGTTGCCATGTTGGAATGTCCAAGTACGTCCCATACGCAGCTTCCTGGCTAATGAATGCAAATGTTCCTCCAGTATTTTTTGATAACATACTGCATTCATCTTGCCCTCAATTTTGACCACATTTATTATGCTCACACATCCCCAAAACATCAGCGATCCACCTCCGTGTTTCACAGGCCTTGTTGACTCCTCTCCAAATGTAGAGTTTATGGTTGTGGCCAAAAAGCTCAATTTTGGTGTCATCGCTCCAAATGACTTAGTGCCAGAAGGTTTGAGGCTTGTCTCTGTGCTGTTTGGCGTTTTGTAAGTGGGATACTTTGTGGCATTTATGTAGTAATGGCTTTCTTCTGGCGGCTTGACCATGCAGCCCATCTTTCTTCAAGTGGCTCCTTATTGTGCATCTTGAAACAGCCACACCACATGTTTTCAGAGTCCTGAAGTTATTTGTGGGTTTTTCTTTGCATCCCAAACACTTTTCCTGGCAGTTGTGGCTGAAATTTTAGTTGGTCTACCCAACCGTGGTTTTCCCACTTCTTGATTAGAGTTTGACCACTGCTGATTGGCATTCTCAATTCCTTGGATATATTTTTATATCCCTTTCCTGTTTTATACAGTTCAACTACCTTTTCCCACAGATCCTTTGACAATTCTTTTGCTTTCCCTATGACTCAGAATCCAGAAACGTCAGTGCAGCACTGGATGCAGGGATCTGTCAAAAGTCCAGAAACTCATTGACCATTTATACACACACACAGATTACAAGCAAAGCGAGATCACAGGTGAGGATGGTTACTTTTAATAGACATTCAAACCCCTCTGTGTCAACTCGTGTGCATGTTATCATGCCGAAATCACCAGGGTATGTAAACTTTTGATCAGGGTCATTTGGGTAGTTTCTGTTGTCATTGTGATTTAAAAAGAGTAAACACAGTTGATTGATAATAAATGGTTTCAGCCAAACACTAACCTGGAGTGAAAGAAACGTTTTTGTGATCTCACCATAAATGCTGCCAGGGTATGTAAACCTGTATATATATATATATATATATATATATATATATATATATATATATATATATATATATATATATATATATATATTGGGTGGCACAGTAGTGTAGTGAATAGTACTTTTGACTGGCAACAAAAGGGTTGCTGGTTCAAATCCCAACAACGACACTACCTACTCCGGTTTCTTCCCACACTCCAAAGACATGCTGGTAGGTAAATTAGATCCTGTCTAAATTGGCCCTAGTATATGTATGAATGTGAGTTAGGGACCTTAGATTGTAAGTTCCTTGAGGGTAGGGACGGATGTGAATGTACACTATATATGTAAAGCGCTGCGTAAATTGACAGCGCTATATACTGTAAGTACATGAAATAAATATATATATATATATATATATATATATATAAAGCTTATTATAATTTTTTTCAGTTTTATCTGTCTCTACATTTTAATCTCTAACCTTTAAATAATGGTGTGCTATGACCTTACTCCTTGTAGTGGCTTAATTTTACTGAGAAATTTGAAGCTCCTGTTAGCTGTGTCATGTTGAACTGTGAACCCAGGGAAAAAACAGATGCTTGCTATCAACTTTTCAACCATGCCTCCTCTAATAAGTGTAGTCTTGATTGAACTTTTCTTTGTTGTGTCTATCTGTTGTAATGCCATGTTTTTCAGTTCAGGATGAAAAGGGCTCACATGTTTGAGCTATTGTCAAGACTTTGCAATGCTCAGTTTCCATCAGACTTTTACGCATACTTCCTGATATTTTGCTATGTATACTCCTACTGAGATGCCTCCTTTTTCATGGTTGCCCAAATTCATGAAAACTTTGATGCTTTCAGTTCTCTACAGATTATTCATATGTCAGATTTCACGATAATGGTTAAGTCTCTTAGAACTAAATTCATCAGTCACACTTTTATCTGGTGCTCATATTGCTACATAAACAGAAAGCAAACACTTTGCATTAAACCTCAAATAGCATTTAACTCCTAAAGATTTGTTAAAAATTAATAACTTAAATGATTTGAGAAAAGAGAATAACTTAATAAGCTTTGCTTTGTAAAATTAACACAAAAATTAAAAAACTTATATTTGAATCCAATATCGTGGTTCTAAATTTGCAACTAACATCTAAACACTAAAACAAAAAAAGATACATTTTGTTGTGTTATATATATATATATATATGAAAACAGGGGTACTTGGTTGACATAATTTAATAAAAAATGTCCTTTGTTTTGAGATTTTTTTGGGGGGGCTATAGAAGATATTCAAATTAAATTCGCATTAAGATTCTGATAATAATTTGATTCCTGCTTTATTTTTTAGTGTTCAATTAATTTTGTTTCAGTTTATTCCCTGTTTTTCAGTGTTGGGTGTTTTCTTACATGTTTAGAAAACCATATCCTAGTCTTAGAATGACACATATATGCATTCATAACAAAAAAAGGATATCTTAATGTTTATAGGCATTAGTATAATTTTATGTAGCAAATGATGTGTCATTTGCCCACTGAGGTTTCAGTGATTTCAGTGTTTAAGTGATTCTAATCCCTTCCTCACTATATCAAAAACTAAATAAAACAGAATATTTTTTACTTTGCATGACAACAGCTGTGAACAAGCTGATATTTGCATATCTAAAGACACTGTTTGGCTGCCACTAGCAGTACACCTTACTGCATATTAGCATATATGTGCTAAGATAAAGTCCACTCAAATGTCAGATGGTTATAGGCTAGTTATAAGTTAGAATTTAAAACAAACAAAAAACTACCTGAAGTATACTTATACTGTAATATTATTCTTTATAAGGGAAATATTAGTAGAGAAACATCAACAGGAGTTTACCCACATGGGTATACCCACGCACCAAACCCACTATTACCTCAAACTTCACTTTTATTCATAGCTTACCTCACCCCTAACCCCGTCCAGGATAAGGAGCGTGCAGTGGCCCCAAGCTCCCACTCCCGAATAATCTTTATCCCATGGGTCAGAACCTATGCAAACAGGGGCAGTCAGAAGGGACTTATCCCGCCAGCCAGGCTTCAATGACCCGGCCCAAAAAACCTCCCATATGGCCTCCGGAGCACATCAGGCAACAGGGGACAGAGGTGATGACATGGAAGCTGGGTCAGGGGGGCTCATAAATCCTCCCCTCTCCGGGACCTATACCAGGTGCACAAATCACAGCCCAGGTACTTTCTCCAGCCTCTACTGTTTCCATCTTGGAAAGGACACTCCACAAACTGATAACAACACCACTCAAAGACCAGGCCTCATGCTCTATTCTTGCTGGACCCCTGGGTTCTCATTCTCCTACACTTCACTCTGACTTCCAGATGATGATGGATGTCTTCTACAAGATGCTCTCCAAAGGACTTGCTCAAACAGCCTCCCAAATTACATCCGTTATACAAGCTGTACAAGATCTACAAGACCAGCTGGACTCAGCCCTATCCAAAATAGACGATTTGGAAAACCGTTCCAGACTATATAATTTCCGAATTAGGGGTCTCCCTGAGGCCATTACAGACGTCCGTGTTGCGGTAACCAAATTTGTCAAAGAAATTATACCAGGCATCCCAGAACACCGTTTGGAACTCAATAGAGTTCACAGAGCTCTCCAACCCCCACGCTCTGACGTATTACCTAGAGACATAGTGGTGAAACCGCATTTTTACAGTGTTAAAGAGGCGGTCATGAAGGTCTCTAGGAACTCCCCCAATCTTTCCATCCAAGGTCATACCATACAAGTCTTTGCTGATTTATCCCCTTCCACCATCCAAAAGAGAAGAACCCTGAAGCCACTGCTGGAAGTCCTTTCGAAGTCATCCATCAAGTACTGGTGGTCCTTTCCTTTCTGCCTTTCCTACGGCTTCTCCACCTTCCAGGAGGGGGAACATCTCCTAATTCGCCTAAACCTCATCTCCCTGTACTCTTCTTCCATGCTATTAAACAAAAACGCAGGATCCTCCAAACATCCCACTCCACGGAGCCCATTACCTCCGATCTGGTGGAATCAACAATCCAAGCGCTCCAAAGACTCTCACCGTCCTTGATTACTAAGCTCAGCCCCAGGAATGCTGTTCCCGTGTTCTTAACTGCTCTTGAAACTCTGAACTTTGAAGTGCCCACCTTTCCTTATGGGGAAACTCTTCCACATTATCCATAGCTCTTTACTTGATCAAACTGTTTTTGGATTTCTCTCCTCGCCCAACCTCCCACTCCCTGGGTTAGAGCTGGGGTGGATGGCGCCCTGCTAATTGGTTCGGTGTTGCTGTAGTTAACTTCTGGTTTATCCGTTTCCATTATTTTTATTGCCTATAGGCCCCACTCACCTTTCCTGATAGCCTTCACAGGGGGCTCGATACAGACCCTGTTTTTTTCCTGGGAGCCCAGCTGATTGTCTGGGTCCCCTGGAGGGTGTCCCAGGGGTGCTTTAAACTATATTCAACATATTCACTCAGGGGCGTGGGATCATGTTGTTGGTGACTCCTTGCAGCTCTGGATCCTGGGTATACACCTGTTAACTTATGTTCCCTCTCAGTCTGGGGTTGGTGGGGGGGCGGGTACCCTATCAGGGGGCACATCTCTCCTCATGCTCCCCTGGATGGGGACTCCCACCTTGGGGGGGGCCCTTCGAGGGTCTTTATAATTGTTGTCATTATTGCTAAACATGTTTTGGTTTCTTGGCTATCCTTTGTTTTCATCTCTTGTTTGGGTCTGGGATATGGCAGGGGCGGATGTCCATCACCTCCCTCTGTCTCTGGGAACCTCATGCGGGTATTCCCATGGACAGATGTATTTCTGCCGACTTGGCGAATACGTTGTTCTACCCTGTCCTACCCTGAGATTGGAGGTGATCTCCCGAACACCCAATGTCAGGACTCTGAGGGGGCAGGCGGCTGGTTTTCATCACTCCCCTCCTGTGTTCTACGCTGTCGCTATCCCCTTTTTGTATCCTCATTCTATCCTTTTTTTAACCCCTCTCTTCTCTCTCAGGCACCAGGGAGGCCAAGTCCTCGATGAGTCACATTGGTTCATCTCTATAATCCCTACACGGGGCAAGTCTCAAACTATCCACTCCTGGATTCAGGTAACCCCTCTCTCAGTGGTGCATAGACCCCCATTCTTAAAATATGACTGTGCTCCCTAGCCTCCCAAAAAACTTGGAATTCACAACACATAATGTCCAGAGCCTTAATTCCCCTGTGAAGAGGAAAAAGTACTTTACACTTGCCCACTCCCAGCACATTGATGTGCTTCTATTACAAGAAGCCCACTTCCCTGGGCAGTATAAACCCAAGTACATTCACCCCAAATACCCCCAATTCTATCTGGCAAATGCAACGGATAAGACTAGAGGTGTGGGAGTCTTCTTAGCCAAGCATGTAGCGTTTACACACCAGAAAGATATTAAGGACCCGGTGGGTAGGTTTATCCTCCTGTCAGGGACATTGGGGGGATCATTATACACTTTATATCATACTATGCTCCAAACCAGGGCCAAGCAAAATTCTTCCAAACAATGTTTAATCTTCTTTGAGGGAACTGTGATAATGGGGGTGATTTGAATATAGCCTTAGATCACATACTCGACAAGTCGGAACTAGGTCAACCCATCTCCTTCACCCTCCAAAGCATAGCCTTAAACTCGCCAAGCTTCTACACGCTCTAGGGCTTCTTGATATTTGGAGAGAACTCAACCCTAGGGTGAGGGACTACACCCATTGCCCCCCCACCAGAGCTTGGCAAGGATAGACCACATCTTTGTACCAGCCTATCCTAGCCTTGATCCCTAAAGCCTACATCAGAGACTCCCCCCTGTCGGACCACTCGTTAGTTATAATACAGGTTAAAGCAGACCTAGGCCAAAGGGGGAAACCCCATTGGCGCCTGAATGAAACCCTTCTAAATAATCCGGTCCACTGTACGTTGCTAGAGAAAGAACTTAAAGAATACTTTCAACTGAATGATAACAGGGAAGTCTCTCCCTCAATTCTCAGGGCGGCACACAAGAGGGTGATGAGGGGCAAAATTATCCAACTTTCTGCCAAACTTAGAAAAGAAAGGAAGATTGACATAGAGAATCTAGAGCAAGACTTCCTTGAACTCTCTAAATTCCACAAGAAGAATTCAACCCCTCAATCAAGGGCACAGCAGGAAGCATGGAGGGTAGCCCTGAACCTTGCCCTGACCACTAGTACCGAGAAACAATTCCAATGGTCCAAAGCTCATTTCTATCTACAAAGAGACCAAATAGGTCCCAAGCTGGCTGCCAGGTTGTCCCCTAGGTTTTGTCCTTCTCATTTCCAAAGATCTAGGGATCTAGCGGGAGAACTAACTCAGAATTCCCAACGAATTATGGCTGCATTTCAGAACTATTATTCTAGACTATATGCGTCAGGGAAAATGGCTCCCTCCCCCCCAAACCACATTTTTAAATAATATTTCCCTCCCTAAACTCATTGATAAACATATTGAATCCCTTGAACAACCGTTCATGGAAGCAGAAATCCTGGGATAATTAAAAACCTTAGGAAGGGCTCAGCCCCTGGCCCAGATGGGTTTTCTATGGGCTACTACAAAGCCTTTGGCCCCACCATTGCACCCTTTTTAGCGAAATATTTCAACTCGCTTCAAGTAGGGTCCATGTTGCAGAACGAGTCCAATCTGACCTATGTGTCTGTCATCCCCAAACCCGGTAAAGACCACTCAGACATTAACCACTACAGACCTATTTCATTAATCAATGATGACCTTAAAATCCTGACTAAAATTATGGCCATTAGACAGTCTAAGTTCATAGGTGAATGTCTCCACAAAGACCAGGTGGGTTTTATCCCAGGTAGGCAGGGCCCAGATCAGATCCGCAGAGCGGTGGACATCATCTCTCTCCTAAATTTGAACTGGGATGGGGGTCCTCACCAGGAAGGGTTTCTTCTATCAGTGGACCATCAAAAAGCATGGTCCACTTCCTTCAGACTTTGAGAGCCCTTTACTCCAATCCCAACGCTCAGGTCAACCTGCAAAACTACTACTCAGACCCATTAGTTATTGCCAAGGGAACCAGACAGGGTTGTCCCCTTTCTCCCCTAATTTTTGCTATTGCGATGGAATATTGTCATCAGAGAAAACCCTGATATCCAGGGAGTGCAATGTGGACCCCAGATGCACAAGTGTGCTCTTTTTGCAGATGATTTGCTCTTATTTATCACTTCTCCCCTCACATCTACCCCCGCGTCATTCGACTGCTACAAGAATTTGGAGAGGTCTCTGGGCCTTGTGTAAATTGGTCCAAATCTGCGGCTTTGAACATTTCTACCCCAGTGTCCACAGTACATCGACTCAGGGAACTTTACAAGTTCTCCTGAAACTCCAACCGGATACCATAACTGGGGTCTAACTTGGTAGCCAACATTAAACAGCTGTATGAGGTCAACTACCCCCCACCCATGCTCAGGAAATTATCAGAGGACCTCTCTAGGTGGGATCAGGAGGGCCTTTCCTGGCTAGGAAGAATAAACTCAGTTAAGATTACCCTACTCCCTAGAATTCTTTATTTCTTTCAATCCCTCCCAATCCCCTTAAGGAAGCAACAATTGCAAAAACTGCAATCGCTCATATTGAAGTTCATCTGGGGCTGGAAAGGCTACAGGTGTCCAGCTAATGTCCTGTATAGGAGACGTAATCAGGGTGGCCTAGAACTCCCACACCTTTTTAAATATTTTCAAGCTGCCCAACTAGCCCAGTTTTCAGCCATTTATGCTAGGGGGGATAAACCTGATTACATAACGATGGAGAGACAATCAGTCCTATTAAACACTATTGATTTCCCCCGAAAGACGAGACCCCCAATTCTTGTGCCCACCCTGTCCCACTCTATAGCCCTTAGCGATTCTGTTCTCAAACCCCCCTACTTGATTTTGCATCTTTGTCCCTTCAATCACCTTTATAACAATCCCAGATTCCCACTGGGCCTAGAAATACAGGCCTTCCATTGGTGGACAAACAAAGGCTTATTCCACATAGGGCACTTTTTAACTTCCACAGGTCCTGTCACTTTATCTCACTGCATTGACAAATTAGATATGCCACCCACTGAAAAATTTTGCTTTCAACAAATTCATCATTTTTTGTCCTCCCTATGGAAACTCAGAAACAATTTCACAGGTATTACTCCCTACGAAAAATGGTGCTCTGAGTTTGAGGACCAAAGAGGAGCTATCTCCTTAATCTATGTATCACTGACAGAGAACCCAGACAAGCCTCCCTTTGTGAGAAAATGGGAAAAGGACTTAGATGTTAACTGGAAGGCAGATAGGTGGAACTCCTTGTTCCAGAGATCTTTCAAAGGGATAGTCAATCTTCTTAATTTTAGGCCAGACGGTCTTTCCAAATCCCTCTTTACACTTGCTCATTTCTTTTTGCTAGGAGCAAAAATCACAATTGCCAGGGCCTGGAAACGACCCTCGGTGTCCTTCTCTGCTGCTAAACAAAAAGTTTCCTGGATCATGACCCAGGAGAAGCTAGCCAGCATCATTTTGGACTCATCACCTAAATTTGACCTAATCTGGGATCCTTGGAAGAAATACCTAAACTTACCCCCGTGAATCACGATTTTTTCGTTCTCCTTCTAGGCTCCCTGGTGTTTCCTACTTTCTACTTATTCTTTCCTCTTCGTCTCTGTCTTTGCTGTCTTTTGGTTCTACTGTTTTCTTTTATCTTTCCTCATCATATTGGTTATTGAGGTGGTGTCGGCTTCTGTTCAGCGTGTTCATACCCCAAGATTGGGGTTGGGAACAAGTGTCGACATCACCACTAGGTAATTAAATTGTGTATTTTATAACAGACTTCTCAGGTACTGGTATATTTTAAACAGTCTACCAAGCCGTTCTAGGCCTATAAGAAGTACCTAGTTGTATTAAAATTGTACTATTTATCTAGCAGTGTAGGGTGAACCCCCCTTTTTTTTTTTTTCCACTAGGTCGGGAGCAGTAGGAACTCCCCAGCCCACAGCTTGTTCCCATTGGGGGTGGATCTGGGGGTTTATAAACGAATGTTTTTTTTTCTCCATCTCCTCTTGCTGACTCCCTGACCTTTTTCTCCCTTTCTCAGCTCT
Source organism: Glandirana rugosa (assembly GCA_018402905.1). Lineage (NCBI taxonomy): Eukaryota > Metazoa > Chordata > Amphibia > Anura > Ranidae > Glandirana > Glandirana rugosa. Next base: position 53,484 of record BLSH010523374.1, read on the forward strand.
ACCAGCATAGATGCATCCTCCAGACTGTTTTTTCGTATCTATATGACTGAGAATTTGTTATTTATCATGGTTGCCTATATAATTTAGGCCCTGTGAGGCCTTGGCAGATTCAATATAATTTTCCAATGTGTTTGTGGATATTGTTGATCTTTTGGTATTATTTGTAAAAAACTCAATAAATCTCTTTGAAACAAAAAATTATTAGTTGATAAAGTTCTCACCAAATTATGAGTGTAAATGCGGCTGTCACAGATGAGTGCTCAAATGCCAAGTTTCCTGTGCAAACAACCATGTAACACTGATACAGAACCAGCAGAGCAGCCTGCATGCTAAATGCCGATCACTATGTCACCGGAAGTTCCCACCTAATGCATTTCGCCCTCCCACTGGGCGTCTTCAGAGGAAACTTGTGAGTGGGAAATTTGTACGTTTTAAATCTTTTTAACCATAATACAGAATTACACTATGGAGATTTCTCTATCTCTTTATGTGACCCTCCCTCCTGTCGAGTGCCCCCACAGCCCACAATTTTCTATGGGGGCACCCAAGCCGAGTCAGAGCTCTGTGTATCCATTCAGACACAGAGCCCTGACCCAGTCCCGCTCCTTCTCTCCCCTGATTAGCTTACTGTCTTTGATTGACAGCCGTGGGAGCCAATGCTGTGTCTCAGCCAATCAGCAGCAGTGTCCCAGATGGCTTAGACATTTGTGGATATCACAGGAGAGAGATGGGGCTTAGGTAAGTAATTAGGGGGTGCTGGGGAGGCTGCTACACACAGAATGGATTAAGATAAAAAAACCTCTGCCTTTACAACCCCTTATTCCTGCCATCCTATTGAGAGAAGTGGAGGAGCTGGAGAAACGGCACCTGAGCACTCATCTGTGATAGGCATATTCACATTCACAATCCGTGGAGCTGGAGAAATGATATCTGAGTACTCATCTGTGACAGGTGCATTTACACCCATAATTTGGTGAGTGAGGGCACAAAAGGGAAGCACGGCACCTTTTCACACATAAGAAGATTTGGAGCACCGATTGCACTTTAAAGAAAGCACTAGTGCACTTTGTTGGGAGGACGTTGATAATTTTTTGCACAACTGAATTCTAGGAACTAATATTTTTTTTATGATTTATGATGTATTTGTATGAATTGTATAATTTAAGGGAACAGCGCTGGGTATCTGCATATACAGACAGCAAGTATGTCTTTAGCTAATGTTGTCTTTCTGTCTGACTGGAGATGTGTATAAGGGGTATAGGGAAGGGTCAGTATCCTGGCCACATACCACAATCCAAAGGCATGGATTAATATTAAAGGTTACTGTGGTTACTAAAAGGCTCAGATGTCCATCAAATATTCCACAGTATCCTTCCAGCCTGAGAAAAGAATTCACTCATATCAATCCACTATTTTCCACTAAATCTACTGTAGAGGACGCCAAGGGTGGGTCCTGGACGGGTGCTATATATCACCAATATTTGGGTTATGGTAGTGCTCAGGGGGTCACCCGAGGGGGTGAGAGGTTCCGGGAGTAGCGAGAGCACAGGGAGGGCTGACTCGCAGTTCTCCCTACCTTTTATAGAGAGGTAGTAGGGACCCGGAATTTCGGAGGCCCTAAAGTGATATTCGGGTGGGATAGGGCCTCCACCCCTGATCACAGGGAAACCAGCACACATGGGGGTTAATAGCAGCCAGGAAGCAGCTCATAAGGAGAGGAAGTGGTGTGTAGCTGGTGTGTGAGGAGGAGCTGGGAGGAGACACCAGTATTTTGGCAGAGCTGAAAGTGTTTGGAGACCCACGTGTGCTGGGGACTGAAAGCAAAACTTACCTGACAAGGACCGTGCAAGGTCCTGGGTTGAAGAGTCTTCCAAGAACTGTATGTTACTTTTACTTTATTTTGTGCTGAAGATAAGCGGACTTTTCTGTTGTTGATTTTGTTTTGCTGCTGAAAGCTTACCTTTGTTTTGTTTATTGGGAAAATAAACCCACTGATTGTTTAAGTTACCGGCTTGTGCACTCAATCCTGTGAAGCTACATCCCCCAACTTTACACTACATTGTACCAATAAGTGTAAGTGCCCCTCTTAGACTTATTTGGGCAATGCGATTTGGCAACACCCACCATTTGATGGAGTTTAGTGGGGGCAGGGAGGCATGGTTTAGTTTCTGCACCTAGAAATAAATTATTTATAATGCAAATGTTTCTACCTATTGTATTTGGCAGATTTAATTTCAAGGATCTAGTAGTAGTATTTTCATTATTTTTTCACACAGGTCCATATTTTGTGTTTTGTATGTTTCTGTAATATATGATTATCATTTGTGAAACTGATTTCCCAGTTCCGATTAAATATACATATATACCAAAATTGATCAAGTAGAAAGAGTAAGGTTTTATTTAAAAAAAAAAAAAAAACAATTTTGTCTATAAAAATACAGCAGAAATATTGTAACATAAGATATTCTTTCTAATTGGCAGAAAACATGTAGTTTGATTGGTTCATTCCAGCAAAACTTAGTTATGCATTACTTACCTCCTTTTGGCTTTTGATCATTTTACAGCAGAAACAATTCTCATTTATAGAAAACAACATCATCATCAGTGTCAAACGTTTTCCTTTCCCAGGCAGTCAGATGAGACTTGGGCAGATCTTACTTGTGATGTGATGACTAGTCCATAAATCACAGCCCTAGGGCAGCACAGAGAGCAGGGTACATGTCCTCATCGTGAACTTTCCTGTGATAACACCGATGTTTAGGAAAAGGAAGGTTATTAAGCTATATCACATGTCTCATGGCTTGAGCATCATTATTTTGATTTTCAAACAAAGATTAATTCTTGTCTTCCCAGAGCCTCAGTGTGTCTCAGGATGTATTTCCTATTTGGTGAGTAGGCATTAAAAAAAAAAAAAAAAAACATTAATTAAGCACTTCAATACAGGGCATTTTCACTCTCTACCTGCCCAGGCAAATTTTCAGCTTTCAGTGCTGTCGCACTTTGAATGACCATTGCGTGGTCATACAACCCTGTACCCAAATGAAACTTTTATCATTTTTTCCTACAAACAGAGCTTTCTTTTGGTGGCATTTTATCACCGCTGTTTATTTTTATTTTTGCTAAACAAAAAATAAAGACAGAAAAAAAAGTTTTTCTTTGTTTCCGTTAAAACATTTTATAAATAAGTATGCTTTTTTCCTTCACTGACAGCACTGATGAGGCTGCACTGATGGGCACCAATGAGGCGGCACTGATGGGCACCGATGAGGTGGCACTGATGAGGTGGCACTGATGGGCATTAATATGCAGCACTGATATGCAGCACTGATTGGCACTGATAGGCGGCACTGAAGGGCACTGATAGGTGGCACTGATGGGCACTGATAAGCGGCACTGATTCCCCTGATTGGAATCTCTGGACACTGATTGGCATCTCGGATGGGCACTGATTGGCATCCCTGGTGGGCATGGGTTGGCATCTCTGGTGGGCATGGGTTGGCACTTTAGGTCGGCACTTGTGGGCAACCTTGATGGGTATGGACTGATAATCAATGTGCCGATTATCAGCATAGACTCCCCGTCAGGAGAGCCGCTTATTGGCTCTCCTTTACTCACACCTTGTCAGCACTAATAGAGGAAAATAAGATAACCGTCACTTCCTGGTTACGATGTAATCAGCTGAGATTGGACACAGCTGATCACATGCTAAAGAACCTCGGGGGCGCGCGTGAGCAGCTTATCCTGCTGGACGTCATATGATGCCGAGTCAGGATAATGAAACCACTGTGGTTAAAACAAAACTTTCCTATCAAAAATAGATAAACCCAAAACCCCCGAATAAATAACTTCTCTTATATGCTGCATTGTGGTCTGTCAAATATATGATCAAATTGTTTTTTATCTGCTAACTAGGTGAAAAAATACAAATTGACTGTTTCAGAAAAGTTCAATTTTATGAGCTACAGCACACCCCTATGCAGTATAGATGAGGAGAAAGGTTGGTGTCCGGTAGTCATTACAAATTTCCTGTGACAACACTGCTCCACCATAGATCCAATATGTTGTGGGAGTTGTACTAAGACAGGAACTGTGTTAATGGCAGATCATCAATCATAAAAGTAAAAAAAAGATAACAGAAAAAAAGGCAAAAAACAGAAAATGTGTGTAGGTACTGCATCTGAAGTAAAGCTGTAAAATACTAAATGTTTCTTGGGTTTAGGTATACTTTAAGTTTATCAACCTATATGGACAGTTGCCCTTAAACAGCCAAAATTAACCACTGTAAACTTTAAAACTGATTTATTTACAACTTCAGTTAAAAATAAATTGTTACATTCACATAATATTGTATGTGTCTGCTCATTAACCACTTGACCTCCAGAAGATTTACCCCCTTATGACCAGGCCATTTTTTAGGTTTGGCACAGCGTTAATTTAACTCTTTCGCCTTCCGGGTCCATACATCGTATGGACCTAACGGCGGGGGTATTGCACACAATCCGGTGGCTGCAGTCACCAGGATTGTGTGTAAAACTGACAGGTAGCCTCCTGCCTGGCAGCCTCCTGCCTGGCAGGTGAAAGCATTTGGGTGGTGCCGCTGCTGCCCGATCGTTCTCATGCTCCCCCAGTACTGCCACTCCTGCCATGCTTACCGGGCACTGCTTGCCCATCTGTGGGCCCGGGACAGTCATGGAGGGTGGCAGCGGCTGGAGGGGAAGGAGAAGAGTGGATACACATCTGCTCTCCTCCCCTTCTTTGTGTGACCCGGAAAGCCACGTCTCTGACGTCACTTCTGGGTCAAGCTCCCGGTGTCCCCGGCTTACTCACCTGGGAAATAATGTTCTGCAATGCAAATCTTAGTGGAGCACAGGGGAGACATGCAGGAACTTTTAGACCTTACATATCTAAGTAAAGAGAACCTGTCACCTAAAAAACATCACATAGGGGACTTTTTGTCCCCTATGCGATGAAAAAAAGTTAAGTAAAAAATCATTTTTATTTTGCAAAAAATAAAGTTACACCCAAGCACATAGAATCCTGCCCAAAAAATTGAGGCGCCTACCCCCGCATGAACGAATGTAAACGCATGGGACAGGATGCCTACGCATGAAAACATTGATTGCAATACATATGTAACATATCACCATGCACACCAGACTGAGAGCAATAATTCTAACACAAGACCTCCTCTGTAACGCTAATCTGATACCTATAGGGGGCTTCTGAAGCGTCGCCTATTCAAAATATAGGGTACTGAAGTTTGACGCCATTTCATGGGGCACACAAAAAATGTATATTTTACCAAATATGTTGGTAATTTATTGCGTTTGTTTGCCCTAAAATTTACGTTAGTGTGTTTTTTACAGAAATTTTGCGTTTCCTAGACCCTTGCGGTATTATCATGTGACATAAAAAATTGGAACTACCACTATTTTATTCTCTAGGGTGTCTGCTTTCATAAAATATATCATATGTGGGGTTATGTGTAATTTTCAGGCCTAAAATTATTTTTTAAACATGTGTGCAAAAAACGCAAAAACGGTTTAATTGACAATTGTGCGGTCATGCAACGCTGTACTCAAATAAAATTTATATCATTTTTTTCCCACATATATAGCTTTCTTTTGGTGGTATTTGATCACCATTGTATTTTTATTATTTGCACCTGCAGAGTTGCTCTTAATGTAACATTTGAAAATAAAATAAAATAAAATAAAAGTCCAATTTGTGAAAAAGTCCTTCAGTCGGTAAGTGCATCCATCACCAGAAAAAGTGTGTGATCCTGAGTGAATGCCTCCACCTTACAAAGTGCTTTCTTACCAGCTAATGGTGACCTCCTATTATGGAAGGTCAATCTCATTTGTGGCTCAAAACCCTGCCAGGGCCTCTATCCATCCAAGGGGACTTTAAATTGAAGGTAAGGAAATCCTCTACTTTAAGAAGACTCGGTCATAAGAGATCCCCAAAAAAGATACAAAATTGCAATGGCATAAAATCCTTTAAACATTTATTCCATATAAAAAGATTTCACTTACAGAAATTAACTTTCAAACATGCATAAAATGTACAAGCCAGCCGGCCTCGTGTAGCAGCCTGTGCTTCCAGGAACTACATACGTGGTGACTTCAGCACGTTGCTCCACCCGGCGCATTTTGTCACACTCTAACGTCGTCCTGGGGTCAACTATATATACTCGATTCTGCACAGGAGGGCCGCCCTGTAACAGTAAATTTGCTATTGGGCAGTCCATAAGCTATTAACAACATTATTAGTCACAATGTATCCATGTCCGGTTTCAGTTTTCACAGTTTGTGAGTTGCCCTTCTCAGTGTATTGCAATTAGTAAAATTTAATTTTCAGTAATTTATGCACAAACCTGCTGATATATATATCATATCTAGAGCTGCTAAAATGTATAATCCATTAGCTCACAGGAATGTAACAGTCCTTCCTTATCCTAAATTCATCCTGTCCAGTTTTTAATTCTAGTGGGAAGTAAAGTTGTCAGTGTACTGCCCTGCCTTGAAAATATTTGGACAAATTATACACACCAAATATTCATAAAGTATAAACTTCTAGTCTGTTTTACTTCCACTTAACATCAGCAATTACTTCCTTTCAACATAGACTGAACATAGTAGGAGTTACTAGTGACAACGTGCTTTTACAAATATCACATCTAAAGCATTTAAAGCTAGATATGCATTATAACATCCTTTATTAAACATTTTTCCATTGCAATTATATTGTGAATGTTAAAGAGCATAATCTTGTGTATTGTTATGTTTGTTTGTCTTTGCAATGTCTGTAAACCCCTTTTAAAATAGTATAGTGACTTAAAAGCTGCTTGCAGACTTCCCAAATAGCAATAATAATAAAATACTCTATCAATAGTAAAAATGTGCAGACTTCTTCTGCTGCAGTGTAAGGAGGGGGGGAAAGGGAAATCTCCTTGCTGCAGTCCCTTAGAGATAAGATGCATTGCTAGAAGGTTCAACTCACCAGAATCCATTGATAATTTTAATTGTGTTTTGGGTATTCATGTTGAGCATACATTTATTAGCAGATGTTATATCTATGTATTTGCACACATGAAACAAATTAACATAATTAGAACATAATTAGAAAACAGGGTTACTGGAAGCTCATGTAGGGGAGGTTTGGTTTGTTCTAGACAAGTTCAATTACATGAGTTTACTCATTTTATGGCTGGATAATCATTGTCGTAGGTCCATGCGCAGTACTGGCTTTGACATTAACAGGCTATATAAACTGGAAAACTGCATTAGGAGATTACTCAGTGGTCTCCAGCTAGTTGCTGCTAACCTGTCAATTGACCTGCTCTTCTGCTTTCATGTGTATGGCTTGGCTTGCCTTGTCACTTGGTCTTGAACCTTTGCCTGCCTGTTGTGTCCCTGGCCTGTCTGCTTCTTCTTACTGCCTTCTGCCTTGTAATTCCAATGTCTGGCTGTTACCAACCTTGGTTTGACTGCTCTACTTGAATCCTATCTCCTGAATAGGATACCTTTGGTGTCTGGCTGTTAATGACCTTGGCTTGAATCCTTGACTACAATCTCGTCTCTTGAATTGATTCACCTGCTGCTTAACTATTAAACTTGACTTATATCCTTTCCACATTCCTATTGCCTGCTCTAGTACCTTGATGTTCCTATGTATATTTTCTGTCCAGTTGTTTACAGTTGCACCTGCAAGCCTCAACAGACCCCATACTGCCTGTAACATTGGCACTCAATGGAACCCTGGGCTCCCTCGTAGATAGCTAGGGGTTCATTGATGGTACTTGCATAGGTCTGGTACTAAAAACACTTAGAAGAAGGCATTACAATGACGGCAAATGGTATTCTTTCCTCTGACCACTAATGTGAGAGGGCACCTCTCCCTTGACCACTAATGTAAAGGGGAAAAAATCAGGTTCCCTGATTTCCAGAATTTGTTTCCCACATTTTTTTTTTTTAAAAAGTAGAGTAATACAAGCACATTCAGTAATAAATTCAATTGACAGTTGAGTACAGCCTAACAAAGAAGATGCATAATACCCAAGTACAAAAGATTTGCAAGGTGGCAAATCTGTCCCAAGCCCATGTCAAGTGAAAACAGTGCAAACAACATACAAAGTCAATGTGATAAGGACACCACCTGGAAGGAATTAAGTTTGGAGGCTTTGGTATAGATTAGGCAATAAAGAAGAGCAGCAGGAAAGAAGCTAAAAAAGTTCAGGAAAAAGAGTAGGGGCAAGGAAAAGGATGGGAAGGTGATTTGAGGGGGAAGGGGGTGACAGTAAGGGATTGAGTACATCAAAATCATAGTCCCATACAGGTGAAGACCAGATATCCGACTCTCAGCTGGAAGCAAGGAGGCAATCAGACCTGGTAAAATTCAGATTGCCAGAGAGTCCCCATGGAAAGTGGAAAGATAGAACTCGCCCCATGGTTCCAAAACTCTTTAGATTTTTTTCATAGTGTATTTTTGTATAGATGTATGTTTCTCAAAGAGAATAACCTCAGAAACTCAGTGTTTGACTTCCATGAAAGGTAATACAGGTGACTTCTAGGTCCTGGCTACTATGCGTTTTGGCTTCCTGATTTACAATACTTTATACTGACCATCAATGTAAAGAAGTACTTTTCCACTGGCCAATTAATTTGTGTACAGTTTTACATGGCTGTGTAATTGTCACAGTACAGAAGACTGAAAATTAGCCTGGACTAGAAAATTAAGGTCCAGAAGTTGTTAAAGATGTACATTTTGAAAGGAGTATATTTATTCTATTTAGATTTTACTCAAATGAGTTATGGTTATTGGGATTTCATCTGTAGTTGTTATTTCAAATTAAAAAAAGCTGTAACTATTTTCATTTTGAATTAGGTTCTTCTTAAAAAGGAATTTTAATTATTGTTTCAGGATAATACTATTGTTTTAAAAAGTATCTGATAGTTGGAAATTTGATATTACTTTCATCACATTGACTCCAGCTGTGCTCAGTAATATTTGCTGGCATTACAATTAACTTTTTAGCCGGATTACAGAGGACATCTCTGAAGGGATCTGACATTGTGGCACATAATTTACTTAGTTCACAAGGATAGAAAGAGAACTATTCATTTTTAACATTAAAGTAGTTTCCTTTACATGATTTAGTTAACATATGTAAATGTATTTGGTAAGACTTGGGGAGTAAAAATCCTTACATTTTAATATCTACTACTTGTATCTATTGGTTACTTACCTGGCCCAGTACTGAGCAAGTACTTACATTTTTTTTGCTACTCCACATTCTAAGTAACAGTATAACATTACAGTATTTTAGGCACAGAATATGTCTTCAGTCAGCTCTTAGACCTGTATTTATATGTTCAGGCATAGGGAAAAAGTGAAGAGGAGCAGCAAAGAAACAAGACATGAGCAAGTTGGCAGGTAGGAACTGATGGCTGGATACAGAATTAGCAGCAGTTGAACCAGGGAATGACCACCATTGGAAACAAAGTTTGTTTACCACTGGTCTAAGGAGTAAATATTGCTAGATGCATTAAAGGCTGACAACTTATGGACAAAGGAAGCAGCTTCAACCACAGGTTTGACCATAATGAATGCAATAGAATAACCATGAACAATGAAGAGAGATGGATTTCACCTAAATTGGGAGGGTTCAGCTCTGTTGGGGGAGAAGATGGACAGAAGGATGGAGAACTTTTTTTTTTTTTTTGAATAATAGTTTTTTATCGGAACAAAAGACGATACAGAAATAAAGATAGTGTACAACCATTCCAAGAAGATAAACATACGTTTTGTATATCAGTAGGTTCCTTTCCAGAAGTGATGGTTCGTTCCATAGGCTTAACTAGGAACTACATCCGTAAGTCATTACTGCAGGTACCAGCAGCAGAGAAGCCCCCCATCGATGTGAAAGTCACTTCCCACTCCCACTGGGAAGGGCCTGCCACCCCATTGGGTACATACTGTGGTCAGGCTTCATGTAGTTCTGTATGCTGGCCTCTATTTGGGGAGCTCCTCGGTCACTGGTAAAGTGGAATGGGGTTCCATTTTCAGTAATAGAGCAAATCAAAACAAACATAACTAAATCTCTTGTAGTTAAAATGTTTGATAGTCCATACCGTCTGCTCAGATATATTTAAGTCCAGTATTATTTTTCTGGTTCAAAAAAATTTATTGAAGAAACAATAACATTACATAAGATGCTTCATGAACAGACCAAAGTCCAACATGAGTTATATAGACAGGCTGGTTGAAATGAAAGATTCTAGGTTGTCGCTAACCAAACAGGTAGGGTTAGAGAGGGGGAAGAGGATACAGTAGTATGGACTGTTAAGTAGGACGGGTTCCCGTGAGCTGGAGCTTCCAGCCTCTGTGGTCAGGTCAGGTAAGTGCCTGTGCAAGGGTTAGTGGTGTCCTGGAGCAGAAGAGTCAGCGTTATCTTTCCGATAGGAAAGGAGGGAAAGAGGGGGGAGTAGGGAATAGTCGTTAGGGAGTAGAGAGTTCCCAGAGAGCGAGGAAAAAAGGAGAGGGGGACGGGATAGACCCCGGGTGAAGGGGGGAGAAGAGATGAGGGGAAGAAAAAGTGAGAGACAGGGGGGAGGTGGCAGAGTTGGGGAGGGCCGGTCGTGAGAATTCAAGTGGCCAACCTGAAGGACTGTAGAAGGTGGGTAAGGCTGGAAGAAGGATGCTCAGGGCTGGAAGCGAGAGATGTCAAAGCCCGGAGGGGCAAAGTGAGATAGCCATGGGGTCCATATGCGTTTGTGTTTGGAGAGCTTGTCAGTGACTATGGCTTAGATTCTGGTGTGAATCATGGCTTTCGTGACTCTATTTTTGGTTTCAGCAACGGGAAGCTGCGGGGATTTTCATGCATGGGCAATGGTTTGTTTAGCCGTTGTGGTGACCTGCAGGAGTAGTTTAAATTGTGATTTGAAAAGATCTGGAGGTTTTAGGTTCAGAAGAGCCGTTCTAGGGTCAAGGGCTACAGGGCTGCTCATGAGTTTAGTGATAATTTCAAATATTTGGGTCCAGAATCTTTGAGCAATCGAACAATCCCACCATATGTGTATGTGGGTACCGGTGTCTGAACAACCTCTGAAGCAGAGCGGGGAGTATGAGGGCAGGAACCAGATGTCTACCCAGTCCTCGGGATCTATGGGTTGTTGAAGGTCTTTTCCCCAAGCTTTGACATAAGGGATTTGGGCCGTGTGTAGGGGGTCGAGTAGGAGGGTGTAGAGCGTGGATATAATGCTAGCGTGGGGGTCCGATTTACAGAGGTGTTCGAATGGAGAAAAAATAGGCAGAGAGGAACTGGTGCGTATATGTGGGCTGAAGAAATGTTTCAGTTGTAGATATCTGAAAAGTTCGGAGCTGGGGAGCTGGTATTGCTCCTGAAGAGAGGCAAATGATGTGACTGAATCAGGCGTGATAAAAGCGTGAGCTCTCAAAAGGCCCGCTTCCGTCCATCTGATAAATGAAGCTAGGGAAGACCAAGCCGGGTAGAAGGAAGGATTTTTAAGAAAGGAGAGCATGGGATTGTGTGGGGATTGTAGACCTGCCTTCTGTTTAAGTCTGTCCCATAACTTAAGGCTATGGGCAGTAACAGGGTTGCGGGCGGGTCCCCGATCTTTTGGAGAGAGCCAAAGGAGGTTGGCCGTGGACAGGGGGTCACAGCCGACCGCTTCGAGCGATACCCATAAGGGTGTCTCATGTGTGGCATGCCATTTGGGTAAGGTAGCTAATTGCGCGGCCTGGAAGTATCTAGCAAAGTGAGGTACACCCAGGCCACCTTTTGCTTTAGGAGAGAACAGGATGCGCTTAGATACGCGGGGTCGCAAGTTGCCCCAGATGTATTGGAAGGTTCTCCGCTGTAGGATTCTTAGGTAATGAGAGGGTACTTCGACTGGAAGAACCCTAAAGAGGTAAAGTATTTTCGGCAAAATGGACATTTTGACAGCAGAGATTCGACCAAGCCAAGCGAGGGGGAGTTTCGACCAACTCGACATCAAGCATGAGAGATGAGATAGCATAGGGGGGTAGTTTACGGCGTATATGTCAGATGGATTGGGGGGGAGATGTATCCCAAGATAGGGGAGGCTAGTCATATCCCAAGCAAAAGGGAGGGTTTGTTGTAGGTGTGTTTGCTCGTTGGGGTCGAGGGAAATGTTAAGCATCTTAGATTTCTCGGGGTTAACATTCAGACCAGAGACTGCAGCAAAATCAGATAGAGTCCGGAGCAGGTTGGGGGACGAAATGAGAGGGGAGGTGAGGAATAGGAGGACATCGTCCGCAAAGAGGCAAAGTTTGTGGTGATGTCCCCCCACCTCAATTCCTTTTATATTCGGATTTGATCGAATCAATTGTGCTAGGGGTTCAATAGCCAGGGCAAAGAGGAGGGGGGACAGGGGGCATCCCTGACGGGAGCCTCTGCGGATGGGAAAAGGGTCAGAATTGTAACCTGCATATCTCACGCAGGCTGACGGAGAGGAGTAAAGGGATGTGATCCAGGTCTGGAAATGAGGACCAAATCCCCATTTTTTCAATACCAGGGTTAAGTAGGGCCAGGAGAGAGTATCAAAAGCCTTTCTAATGTCCAAGGACAATAAGCATGTGGGGATATTGCGGGTGCGGGCTATGTGGGTTAAGAGTGTCACTCTACGGATATTGTCCCCAGCTTGCCTGGCAGGTATAAATCCCACCTGGTCCTTGTGAAAAAGGGAGCCTACCAGCTTGTTTAGACGGGCGGCTAGAATTTTGGCCATGAGTTTGATGTCTTGGTTGAGTAAGGAGATCGGTCGGTAGTTAGCCCAGGAGGAGTCATCAGAGGAGGGTTTGGGCAGCATGGAGACAACAGCCGAGAGGGACTCAGGGCGAAATAAAGAGCCGGACCGGACCGCATTGAGGGCGTTGGCTAGTACGGGGGCTAAGATATGTGCAAAATGCTTGTAATACGTGGCTGTAAAGCCATCAGGGCCTGGTCTCTTGTTATTTTTCAGTGATTTAATAGCAGAGAGGATTTATTGAAGTGTGAATGGTTCATCTAGGGAGTCCCTCTCAGTGGTAGTGAGGGTGGGAAGGGTGATACTAGAGAGCAGGGAATCGGCCCGGGCAGAGTTAAAAGAGGGATTTGCTTCGTAAAGGGCTGCTAAGTGTCTGCGAAAGTGGGCCACAATTTTGACGGGGTTGCTCGTGTAGGTGTCCTTGGAAGTTTTGAGAGGGATCGGCGTGGGCGGTCGAGGTTACGTAGGGATAGGGCCAGGAACATATCTGGCTTATTGCTTTTGGTAAAGAATTTGTGTTGTTGTCGGCGGAGGACCTTGTCTGCAGCTTCAGTGAGAAAAAGATCTAGGTCTAGTTGGGCTTTGTCAAGTGCTTGTCTGTTGGGGTCGGTGGGGTTAGCTAGGAATTCCTTGTGTGCGTTAAGAAATTGGCTGTCTAGTTGTTTATGGAGATCACGCCTGGTCCTTTTGATGTGAGAGGCTTTACTGATCAAGGCTCCCCGGATCACAGGTTTATGAGCTTCCCACAGGGTGAGGGGTGAAATGTCGTCAGTGTTGTTCTCTTGAAGGAAGTTAGTTAGAGCTTTTTTGATATCTATTTTGTGGGAAGGATGTGTGAGGATGGTGTCATTTAGGCACCAGGAGTGATCGGATTGTTGTGGAATCAGGGACTCAATGGAGGTCAGAACTGCACAGTGATCTGACCACACAATAGGGAGGATAGTGGACTCTAAGATTGCTGGAGTGGTACCTACTGTGAGAAGGAGGTGATCAATGCGCGACGAGACCTTGTGGGGATGTGAGTAGAAGGTGAACTGTTTCTTCGTGGGGTTCATTTCCCGCCAGGAGTCGATAAGAGAGTGTCTATGAAGCAGAAGTTTGAAGGAAAGCTTAGATGGAGGAGCTGTTTGGGAGAAGGGGGATTTTTCCAGGAAGGGGTAGATAACCTGGTTGGAGTCTCCCCCAATCAGTAAGGTTCCTTGTTTGTGGTGATCAATGACCGAAAAGAGATGGGCCAGGAATGCGTTGGGATTCTGGTTGGGGGCGTAGTAGGACACTATAGTGACACTTTCTTCTAGTAAAGTGCCTGTGATGATTAGATATCTCCCCTCAGGATCCTTAATTTCTTTATTGAGCGTGAAGGGGGCGGATCTGTGAACACCAATCATGACCCCTCTCTGCTTAGAGGTTGCGGAGGTGGTAAAGGTTTGAGGATAGGAATTGTGAAAGAACTTGTGAGTCGAGTTTTGGGAGAAATGGGTCTCCTGCAGGCACACCACGTGGGCTTTAAGGGAAGCGAAGGTCCGAAAGGCTTTGACTCGTTTCTGGGGTATATTTAGACCCTGAACATTTAATATCAGGATATTCAAGGGGGCCATGATGGAGTTGGGAATGAAGGCTTATAAATGGTAAAGAGGGAGGTGACCGGACCTCCCCAGGAAAAGGAGTAGGAGAGGGTGAGCCAGGGGGGGAAGAATAATAGGGAGAAGTAGGGAGCAGAGAGATAAGATGAGATAAGAAGAAACATCGGACCGGGAAGGTCCATGAGAGATGTGTGAATGAGTGAGGCAGAGGTCCCACCGGGGGGGAAAAACACCCGCCTCGGTGGGGGGATTTGCTCAGAGGGAGCCGCAGGGGTACCCTAAGAGCAAAGGTGGAGGCAGCAGTGACAGTCTGAGAGGGAGACTGGGGCCTTAGCAGAATTATGTAAGATAGGCTTGAAAATAGGAGCCGTCTACAACACTGGTATTTGTGGGGATCCAGTCAGGAAGGGATGAGGGTGGCTAGGTAGGGTATGTGACCCATGTCAGGAGGGATGGAGTGAGAGAAGGTGTGCCCAAAGTCTGGTTGTGATGAGGTCGGGCCAGGAGAGTGAGGTGGGCCTAGGACAAGAAAAGACTGTGAGGAAGCAGGCTCCGTGTGGGGTAGTACTTGCGAGATAGGTAGGAGGTAATGCAAAAGGCAAACATAACAATAACAAAACATTAACAATAACTGTAGAACACAGTGAGGGGACCGTGGAGGTCTGGATAGGTTCGGGCCCCAAACATCATGTCTTGGTAAATGTTCCGTGACAGATGCTACAAGAGGTCAGTCACTTGAAGTAGTGGTCCAAAACAAAGCGCTAGACTGGGGTGACCGATTTATACCATTGGGGTAGGTGCCCCTATCCTGAGTTCAGTTTTGATTGGTTCCAACCAAAGGTGGTGTATCTCCAGCCAAAGTGGGCGCTGCATGAGGGGGCAACCCCCTGATCTATGGTTAGTAGTTCGAGGGGTTCTAGAAGGGTTGTGAGAGAGGGGTGGGAGTGGCTGAGCAGTCCGCCCACGGTTGGGGGTTGGGTAATGTTCTCTGTGTGGCAGGGATATCCAATGTGGCCAAAGGCATCTTTCAGGGGGCTATAGGAAGTCCCTGGGAATAGATGTAGGGGAAAGGAAGGGGTACTTGGAACACTTCAGGCCTTGAGAAGGGGTCTCCTCGGTTAAAGGCGGTAAATGTGGTATAGTTCCAAACCTGGGGTAGGAGTTGAGGCTAAATAGCCGGTTGAGGCTGATGAGTGAGAGTCCTCTTCTTGGGAATAGGGTTGCCAAGATGAGGAGTCCCTCTGGTGTGAAGGGTGCAGAAGTTAGTTAGGTATTACCTTAGTTCTCAGTCCATGTCTTCAGGAGGTGAAGTTGTAGGAGAGGAGCGCCTGGTGCGTTTGTGGAGATTGCGGTCATCATCTTCCGAAGCGGAGGCGTGGGCTTTCTGGGGTGAGCTGGAGGCTGAGCGGCGTCTTTGGCGTTGATCCCTTGGGGTAGACGGGGGTCCGGTGAGCTGGAGCTCCTGTAAAAGAGACTGGAGATCATCCTGAGATTTGCAGATATGCTTGCGACCTTTATATGAGAATTTCAGAGAGAAAGGGAATCCCCAAGTGTAAGGGATGTGATTTTCTTGTAGAATCTGGAGCTGCGGCTTCATGGCCCTGCGTTTAGCGATAGTGGTAGGAGATAAGTCTGCAAACACTTGGTACTCATGACCCTGGAACCGCAGCGCCCCCTTGAGGCGGGCTGTTTGCATAATCTGGTCCTTGGTGCGATAGTAATGCAGTTTGAGAATAATATCTTGTGGGGGGCCATCTTTCTTGCGGGGGGCTAGGGCTCTGTGAATTCTGTCCATCTTTAGTCTTTCCATAGGTATAGAGGGGACTAGCTCCTGGAATAAGGCCGTGATTGTGGACTGCAAATCCACTACTGTCTCAGGGATCCCTCTGATGCGCAAGTTGGACCTGCGGGCCCTGTTTTCAAAGTCCTCCAATTGTGTGAGAAGGGATAGATTCTCCTCTCTAATAGCTTCTAGTTCATCTGCTTGATTATGAACAGTGACCTCCAGCTCATCTACTTTCTGTTCTAGTTCAGCTGTACGGTGGCCCAGCTCTCTAATCTCCTTAGTGAGGCGCTCAGTAATCTGGTCAGAAGTTTGCCCTCTGAAGCATGGATTCTATCTGACTTAGCATGTCTGGTTGTATCGCTCGTGTCCTAGAGGGGCTTCCTGAGGTAACGGGGGCTCATAGTCAGACTCACCCTCATCAGGATGCGGTAGGGGCTTCATCCGAGGGGATCGTTGAGGGCCCGTGCGGCGTGGCGTGTCTGGCGCCATCTTGGCGGAGGCCCGAGCCAGGACCTCCCGTATGGATTTGGCTTTGGGCTTCGGTTTGGAGTGCACAAGGACCATCCTGGTGAGTCCAGAGTGTGCCCGGGGTCGTTCGGAGTCTGTGGGAGCTGGATAGCTGCGATGGGCTCCTATGTCTGAGGCCGTATCTCCCTCTCAGATGCGGAGCTCTACAGCGGCACGTCCGTCATGCAGAGCCTCGCGCATGAGCCTCCAAGTCCAGTATTATTTACCAGTTGTATCAGTCAATAAAAATTTTCTTTATTTTCATAGAGCTTAATCCATCTATCCCATGAGCTAAGGAATTTTTTAAGCTTATTTTGGGATCTTGCAAAGGCCTGTTCATGAGAGCATTGCATTTTAATTCTCCTAATGACTTCAGTTACATTGGGCGCCATATCTTTCTTCCAATTACCCATAATTGTCAACTTAGCTGCTAAGAGGATGTGTATTATCAGTTGTCTGCACTCGGGTGGGAATCTTTCTATTGTCAAGTTTAGGATGGCAAGCTCTGGTGACGGGCAAACAAGACATCCTGTTACTTTGGATATTAGTTTAAATATTTCCCTCCAGAAGCTCCCTAGGGATTTGCACTGCCAGAGTATATGAAGCAGATGACCCTTTTGTCCGCAGTTTCTCCAGCAATCCCCAGAGGAGTTTTCATACATATGTGTCAAGCGTACTGGCATTAAATACCATCTGTAGTTTACCTTAAAGATGTTCTCCCAGTGGAGTACACAGTGAGATGCCTTCACTCCTTGGTTGAATGCCTTCAACCACTGCTGTTCCGTAAAAGATTTCCCTAAATCCCTTTCCCAATTTTGGATGGCTGTGGACTGTTTAATGTTGGAATTCTCTTGTAATATACAGTATATGTGGAAAATTCCTCCCTTAGGGGAGGAGCGGATGTGGCAGAAGTCCCAGAAGTCTTTATTTAGCTGTATGGTTTGTGATTGAAGTGAGCTCAGGAGGTGCGTAATTTGGTTCTTTTATTTTTATTTTTTAAATTGTTTATTTATAGTATTTTCAAGAATACAACAAATACAGACGTTTTTTTTTTTTAAGTATTCCCATAGATCAAGGAAAATATCAATCCCGTGTGGGAAACAATATTGCAGATAGGAAACATGTCTATGGGCTAAATTATTTCCATAACAAAATCAGCACTAATTACAATTGTTCAAGTATAGTGTAACAATTGAACCAATAAAGAGAGCATGGTCGAACAAACTATACATTCAAAAACAGAGTTAACAGAGACAATATAGCACATTTCGCTCTTGAGTGAGTTTTAGAAAAGAAAGAGAGATAAAAGGGGGGTTCCAAGGTCTATGAAGCATTAACGCCATAATATCATGTGAATTAAAAACACTGTTATTGTGCTCTTATTAGAATGGGCAATTTACCTCCGAGGAGTATTGAGATGTATCCCACACCTCCCAAATCTTAGAGAATCGTGCCATGGAATCATCAACCATTGCTGTCAGATGTTCCTTCCTGCGTATCTCCATCAGGGTGGAAAGAAACTGAGCAAAGGATGGGGGGGAGGTAGATAGCCAAAATCGGGGTATAACCCTCTTTGCTGCTAGTAGAATAAAAGATGTAAGCTTCCTTGCGGTCTTGCTAAGATCCGTGATTGGGAGTCCTAGTATATAGTGTATAGGATTTAAAGGGATATTGATATGAAATAATGTGTGTAATACCTCCCGGATCTGATT
>BLSH010523374.1:92210-113101 GCA_018402905.1 Glandirana rugosa
TATTGGAGGAACAGGATATGTAGGAGAAGGGGAGGGGTGTGCCTGTATGTCAAGAGCAATTTGTTAGTGAATATGAGGGATGACATTGCTAATGGGGTTGGTAATGAGTGTGAGTCTTGCTGGCTGGAGCTCTAATGGGATAAAACAAACAGTAAATTAATTGTGGGTGTATGCTACAGGCCCACTAACATTACGGATGGGCAATAGACCCATATGATTTCACAGTTATATGTATCAGGGTGACAGGGCATTACAACAATCATAGGGATTTTGGCTATCCTGATTTTGATTGGGCAGACAGAACTACACACTCAACTAAGGCTTGTCATTTCTTGAATACAATACATAATGGTTTTCCTCAATGGCATTCATCAAACAAAATGGCACAAACATTCATCAGTGCATTCCAATGGGCAATAAAAGAACAAAAGTTAAACTTGTGTGGCTAAATACTAATGTAAAAAGACATATTAATGAGGAAAAAAATATAATGCTGAATGGGTCACCATTGGCCTTCCAAAACTACAATGTTTGAAAAAACAAATGCGAGAGTGTGATCAGGTCAGCCAAGAATAAATTATGAGAGACACATTGCAAAGGAAAGTAAAAAAAATAAATCCCCCATTTCCTTTAATTATATTATAAATAAGAAGGTGGGCATGTGCCCAGAAGATTAATAGTTTATTTTCTGAATGGACTAGAGTTGTGAGTGGACCAATTTTGTTTAACGTGATCATAAATGATATAGATTTATTAAAGAATCACAGTAAATAGATAAGGAAGTAGGGATAGGATAAGCGCATAACTACAGGAGGCATGAAAGATGCTCCTGAATTAATTGGTAAAAGTGTCCTTTAAAAAAGTCCCCAAAAACTATTTACAGTAAATGCTCATACCTTTGTTTTATGACACTATGCCAATAAAATAGTTGTTATATAAATAGCCTTCTGTATTTAGAAGGAAAATGATGAAAAACACCATTGAGTGATCCTGACTATGCTTTCATCTGCCTTGATGCATCGAAAATTAACGGACCTGGAAAAACTCTTCTAGCTATTTCTGATTTTCATCTATATTGAAAATATGATTCATTCATCCTTATAATTTTCTGCAAAAGCATTATCCTTGCTGAAGACTTTCAGATGGGTAGGTCTAAATATTTAATAGTGCCTAAGAGCCAAAAAATGCATTTATCAATAAACTATGTACAAGCACTTCACTGTGCTGTCTATGTACTCACGAGAACATCTTCAATAAAGCTTATCTTTTTTCCCAAAACTATTTGGTTTATCAGGTTGTATACTCATACCACTGATGTCGGGATTCATTTACTGAAGTGTGAAGGGTAGTGAAGGAAATAAATAGACCCGTATTTACTAAAAACGTAAAACATCTGATCATGTGAGATTATATTTAGTATTTTTATATTCTATTGCATAGGATTGAAAGTTTAAAGTGAACACATGTTCACATCACTTCTTTTTCACTTCATATATCACGTTTTATTAAATCAAGGTCTATGAGCAAAAGCTTTATCAGCAAAGGTAAGTAATTTCTCACTTCTCTGTTGCACTGTATTATAGCAGTAGTTCATGAAATATATAGAAAGGACATAATCCAGAAGGTGTAAAACTATATGATAAAAGTTTATTTGGTCAGAATATAGGGCTGGCTTTCATTGTACGAATGATCTGTAGTGTGATGCTAAGCTAAAGACAGATTGTAGTTTCAGTATATACATTTACAAGATATAAGCATGGCTGTCTATTATTTTAGAAAAAAAAGAGAAAAAAAGTTCAGTGATTGGGTAATTTCCATTATTTTCTAAGGTCCTGATGGTATCAGCTACATACAACTAATCTGACATATAGTTTGTTTTAAGCAGGTCTTAGAAAGGTACATATACAGTATGGGTGTGTCTTTTCTTTTGTGGAGGGATTTAGCATCTCTTTATCTTGCAGTATTAAACTTTTTGCAATTCGGTGCTATAAATGAAAAAAGTAGTATTTCGTTTGATTACAGTATATAGTTTTCAGAGCAGCATCATTATATCATATTAATTATGTTGCAGGAAAATTTATTGTAAAAGTGATGTAATTTGAGAGTGGTGATGTTGTGCATAGCATAGGGTCTGTAGATGTTATTTATTTGTAGAGAAGGTCTCTGTTTTAGAAAGACTGTCCCAGTATTAAAAATCTTCCTGATTATATCTCAAGAAATAATTGCCTGCCTTTGCCTGGCCCACCTCTAACAATGTAGGCCAACCAAACAAAACAAAAACAGTCAAAGTGCTCTGCTGAACTAAATGAGAATATCTTATTTATTTTGAGTTTTATAGTGGGACAGCACCTTCATTTATACCAGATACCTATACTACATGAGAGTCTAGTGTGAATGTAAAGGAGGATCCCACACAAAAAAAGTGGTATCAGAATCTGAAAGCCCCCTTTAATAATAAGGGTCCCCCAGATACCAGTCCCTCCCATATAAATGACTAAGGCATCGGTGATCAACCTGTGGCCCTCCTGCTGTTGCGGAACTACAAATCTCATTGTGCCTCTGCCTTTGGGTCTCATGTTTGTAACTGTCAGCATCTTGCAATGCCTCATGGGACTTGCAGTTCTGCAACAGCTGGGTGGCTACAGGTTGAGCACCCATGGACTAAGGAGTACATAGTGCCTTCACTCATTCATACAAAAAGTAATCAATATAGACACTAACACGGTTTTTGAAAAGTCCCTTCATCAACTACAACATCTAGTGATTCAGACTTAAGACAATCGTGAGCAATGCCGGGACAAGGTCACCTAGAGCCCAGGGCGAACATGCCAAATTATGCACCCCCCTCAAGATGTATGAGCACTATGTGTCAGCAAAAATCCCCACTCCCCCACAAAATTGAGCACCGATCATCATGCTTACCCACTAAGCTTAAATTTCTCCTCCCAGCACAAATATTTCCCCCCAGTTCAAATCCTCTCACTCTGCATATACTCCCAGTACAATTCTCCCCTCCCCCAAAAAAATTCTCCCTCCCAGCACAAACTCCCCTCCCCCAATCCTCCACCCATGCTACAAATCCCCTCTCCCCCAAAAAAGTTCCCCTCCTAGCACAAAATCCCCTTCTCCCCCACCATATTTCCTTTTCTAGCACAAACCCTCAAAATCCCCCCTGCTAGCACAAATCCTCTTCCCCATCCCTCCTCTCAACACATATCTCACCCAAATCACCACTCCTAGCACACCTCCCTCCTAGAACAATTCTTACCTTCTGCCACCCCCCAGTGTTGGCACCAGCCCCTGCAATGTGCAGGGGCTGCTTTCTCAAAGTGATGCTTTCTACAAGTGATACGCACTCCAGGCTCTGCGTCATGTAAACATTTATTCTCTGTCCCTTCACAGGTATATGTCAGCTGAAGCAATCATCCACCCTTAACTGGACTCTGCTTTAAGCCCTATGTATCTTTGCTATGGTATGTGTCTGCTGAAGCAATCATCCACCCTTAACTGGACTCTGCTTTAATCCCTATGTATCTTTGCTATGATATGTGGCAGCTGAAGCAATCATCCACCCTTAACTGGACTCTGCTTTAATCTCTATGTATCTTTGCTATGGTATGTGTCAGCTGAAGCAATCATCCACCCTTAACTGGACTATGTAGTGTCTTACCCACATTTTAAGTGCTGCTATCTTTATGGCCCATCTCTAGTCTGTCTTAAGTGAAAGGTCCACTTGATTGTTAGGCATCCTTATAATCACTCATGATTAATTAACACATTTCCACCCCCACCCTTTTAGCAGTATAAATTTGAGCACCCTTATGGGGTCAGCACATTGCTGGGGGAGCACATTGCAGGGGCTTCTTTCTCAAAGTGATGCTTTCTACAAGTGATATGCACTTCATGCTCTGCACTTCAATGATTGCACAAAGCGATTATACATAGCAAACTACACTGCAAACACCCAACAGGCTGCAGTTGACCCCGTCTCTCTATTCAGCTCTCCTTCCGCTCTATAACATGCATTCTCTACCACTCCTTCTGGCACTTGTGTCCTCTCTCCTCAAACTCTCTTACCTTCAACCCTCTTCTCCACCACCCAGCTTTTATATATCGCCTCACCTTCTGTCCTCTCCCTGTTACTGCTCCCACCAACTCTTCTCATTCTACATCCATATACTGAAAGACCCACCAGGACTCTGAGACATGCCCCTCCATTTAAATCACACTCCCACATTACCTCGCTCACCCTTCTGCTTCTCCTAAGCTCCGGTGATATATCCCCAAACCCTGGGCCTCCATCATCTGTCTTTGCCCTGCGCTCCCATCTCCCAACACCCTCTGGCAGCAGCCGCAACCCACAGAACTTGGTCTCTATTCCTCTTATTCCTAATACCAGCCTCCCCTTCTCCTGTGCCCTCTAGAATGCCCGCTCTGTCTGCAACAAACTCACTGCCCTCCACAACCTCTTTATCACCAATTCCTTCAACCTCCTTGCCATTACCGAAACCTGGCTTCATGAATCTGACAATACAGCTCATGCTTCCCTCTCCCATGGTGGCCTTCTCTGGACACACTCCCCTAGACCAAGTGGACGGAAGGGAGGTGGAGTGGGAATCCTTCTTGCACCACGCAGCACCTATCAGGTACTCCACCCTCCTCCCTCTCTGACACTCTCCTCTTTTGAAGCACATTGCATCCGTCTATTTTCTCCTATTCCTCTAAGAGTCACTGTCATTTACCGGCCCCCTGGGTCGGTATCAACTTTCCTTGATGATTTCTCTGCCTGGCTACCCCACTTTCTCTCTTCTGAAATCCCCACAATCATTCTTGGCTACTTCAACATCCCTGTTAACGCTATCACTGCTCTTACTTCTAAACTTCTCAGTCTAACCTCATCTTTTGACCTGAAGCAATGGATACAGGCTCCTACCCACTCCAACGGCAACCCCCTAGACCTTGTCTTCTCCTATCTGTGCACTCCGTGAAACCTTTCCAACAATCCTCTCCCACTCTCTGATCACCACCTTATTAGTTTCACTCTTTCACTGTCTTCCACCTCCTCTCCCTCCAACCACCTAACAGTTACCCGTAGAAACCTTCGCCACCTCAACCCTTCTCTTCTCTACTCTGCTAATGACCACCTCTATGACAAAATCTCACCCTTGTCCTGCCCCAACCTAGCCACACTCGTCTACAACAACTCACTGTCATCCTCCCTAGACAAGCTTGCCCCCCTTACTACACGCAGAATCAGGCCCCGGCCCCTACAATCCTGGCAAACGGACAACACCAGAAGTCTTAGAAAACATAGCCGCACTCTTGAGCGTCTGTGGCATAAGACTAAGCTCCAAGAAGACTTCAAACATTACAAATCTGCCCTCCTAAAATACTATTCCTGCCTCCAAACTGCCAAACAGGCCTAATTTATCACACTCATTAACACATTATCATCCAGTCCCCATCAACTCTTCTTGACCTTTAACACTCTACTCTGTCCTCCACTGCTTCCACCCTCTAATTCTCTCACTGCCCAGGAGATTGCCAATCACTTTAAAACTAAGATTGATAACTTTCATGAGGAAATCTCCAATGCGCACAAACTACCCCCACTCAACACCCCATGTCCACAGATACAATCACTGCTTTCCACATTCAACCCTGCAAGTATTAGCGAGGTTGCTAAACTTTTATTAAAGACCCATCTAACCACCTGCCCCCTGGATCCTGCTCCCTCGCAAATGCTACGCTCACCCTCCGACTCAATTCTACATTCTCTAACTCACATTTTCAACCTTTCCCTCTCCCTCTATATTAACAACCTACGCCCCATCTCCTTACTCCCCTTCTCCTCCAAACCCCTTGAAAGACTGGTCTACAACCGACAGAGTGACCATCTGACCATGAACAAACTTTTTGATCCCCTTCAGTCTGGATTTCGCCCTCAGCACTCTACAGAAACTTCTCTCCCTAAACTCACTAATGACCTAATAATTTCTAAAACCAATGGACACTATTCTGTACCACTACTTCTGGACCTCTCTGCTGCCTTTGACACAGTGGACCACCCCCTCCTCCTAAAAAAACTCCACACCTTTGGTCTCCGTAACTGTACTCTTCACTGGTTCTCATCCTACCTATCCCACCACTCCTTCAGTGTCACCTACAACTCTACTTCCTCCTCTCCTCTCCTCTTCCTTTCTCTGTTGGTGTCCCCCAAGGTTCTGTTCTTGGACCTCTCCTTTTCTCAATCTACACCTCCTCCCTGGGTCAGTTGATTGCCTCCCATGGCTTTCAGTATTCAGTATCATCTCTATGCTGATGACACACAAATCTATCTCTCAACCCCCCAGATCTCTCCATCTGTCTCCTTACGCATCACCAACTTACTTATAGACATATCAACCTGAATGTCACATCACTTCCTCAAACTTAACCTATCCAAAACCGAGCTTATGATATTTCCTCCCCCACATGCCACTTCCCCAGATTTATCTGTCAAAATCAATGGCTCAACTATCAACCCATCCCCCCACACCAAGGTCCTAAGTGTAATCCTAGACTCCCAATTAACCTTTCGGCCCCACATCCAATCGCTATCCAAAATTTGCCACCTCCACCTCCCCAACATTTCCAAGATATACCCCTTCCTAACCGATGATGCCACAAAGCTACTAATCCACTCCCTGGTCATTTCTCGCCTCGACTACTACAACTCCCTCCTCACTGGCTTACCTCTAAATAGTCTATGCCCACTTCAGTCCATTATGAACGCTGCCACCAGGCTCATCCACCTTAAAAAACGCTCGGCATCTGCTACACCCCTATGTCAATCTCTACATTGGCTGCCACTCAACCAACGTATTAAATTCAAGATCCTAACAATAACTTATAAAGCAATTCACAACCTGGCCCCCAGCTACATCACTAACCTGGTCTCAAAATACCACCCAAATCGACCTCTTCGCTCCTCCCAAGACCTCCTGCTCTCTAGCTCCCTTGTCACCTCATCCCATGCTCGCCTCCAGAACCTCTCCAGAGCCTCTCCCATCCTCTGGAATGCTCTACCCCAATCTGTCCGACTTTCTCCTAGTTTGTCCATCTTCAGATGATCCCTGAAAACCTATCTCTTCAGAGAAGCCTATCTGGCTCCCACCTAACAACTGTACATTTATATTCTCTATTAGCACATCCCCCACAGTTATTACCTCTTGTATCTCTTGACCTTCCCTCTTAGATTGTAAGCTCTAACGAGCAGGGCCCTCTGATTCCTACTTTATTTAAGTGTATTGTATTTGTACTGTCTAACCTCAAGTTGTAAAGCGCTGCGTAAATTGTTGGCGCTATATAAATCCTGTATTATAATAATAATAATAATAATAATAATTTTTACGGGCAGCCTATAAAAACAAGACACTTTTCTCTTGCTTCTAACAGGAGAAAAGTGCCAGTGAAAATGGCTGTGACCAGCTCGGCCTGAGATGATTCGATCTGATCCTGTATTCAGCTGATGCCAGCGGGGCCTGGGAGGTGGGTCTGGCAGAGGCTGTGAGGTGCGCTACTCATAGCACATTACCCACCACACCACTGGAAGGCCCCATGGGATCTGCTACAGAATGGAAGCCGGCACCTTGAGGATTGGGTAAAACATATGAGGCAGGCTTGCCTGTGCTGCCCACACATGGTCTTATGCCTATTGTTTTATTACTGGAATGGGGGGGAAATCCTCTAGTGGGGATTGACACGGCCATACATCCCTGTGCTTCCTCCTGTGTCCTCTGTGGGGAAGATGGAGGGCTGATCTGCTGCTGGAGGAACTAAGACTAATAGCCACTCTACATGTGGCCTGGTGGAGCTACAAGTTACAGTGTGCTGGGCTTCATCAACCTTCGTGATGTTATGGTCCCAAGTGTCAAAGTATCATTTCCAAGCACTCTGATTACCTTTACTACAGGCATGGTCAGATATGTTGCATTCAGCCCCAGTCAGCTTGCACCAACCCATTCCTGCCACTAGAGACCTACCTGCTCAAAGGTCTCTCTCCCCTTCACCTACAGCAATTACTGTCGCAGCCCAATATACTCTGCTACCAACCAAATATCAGTACCCCATTTCCACCTGTTGCACCTACCCTGCCTTTAACACACCTATCTCATCTCCGCTGCCTGCAACAATTCCACAAAGATCCCCCTGAGCAACTGCTCCCTCTTTCTTACCATACTCCAGCCATACTCTTCCATCAGCTGCACCCCCTACTTACAGAACTTCAGTATTTAAACCTAAGAAGAAACAGAAGTTTTTCCCAACCGCACAATCCAACCTCTATCCAATCCTACCTCCACACCAACCAATCTTTTCCAGTCTGCCTCCACACCAACTGATCTGTTCCAGTCTGCCTCCACACCAATTGATCTGTTCCAGTCTGCCTCCACACCAACCGATCTGTTCCAGTCTGCCTCCACACCAAACGATCTGTTCCAGTATGCCTCCACAACATCCGGTCTACTTCAGTCTGCCTATACACCAGTCAATCCGTTCCAGCCTGCCTCCACACCAGCTGATCTGTTCCAGTATGCCTCCATTCCAGCCAACATACTCAAGCCTGTCTCGACACCAGACAATTTGCTCCGGTCTGCCTCCACACCGGCCGATCTGTTCCAGTCTGCCTCCACACCAGCCAATCCACTCCAGTCTGCCTGCACACCAGCTGATCTGTTTCAGTCTGCCTCTACACCAGCCAATCTGTTCCAGTCTGCCTCCACAACAGCCAATCTTTTCCAGTCTGCCTCTACACCAGCCAATCCATTCAAGTCTGCCTCCACAACAGCTGATCTGTTCCAGTCTGCTTCTGCACCAACCCATCTGTTCCAGTATGCCTCCACAACAGCTGATCTGTTCCAGTCTGCTTCTACACCAACCGATCTGTTCCGGTCTGCTTCTACACCAGCCAATCTGCTCCAGTCTGCTTCCACACCAGCCGATCTGTTCCAGTATGCCTCCACTCCAGCCAATCTACTCAAGCCTGCCTCCACACGAGCCAATTCACTCCAGTCTGTCTCCACACTGGCCGATCTGCTCCAGTCTGCCTCCACACCAGCCAATCTGCTCCAGTCTACCTCCCTCTACCTGAACATGCTATCCAGCCTGTTGATCCAGTACCCTCTGCTCAACCTGCTGATCCTTTGCCCTCTGCTCAACCAGTTGATCCTGTGCCCTCTGCTCAACCTGCTGATGCTGTGCCCTCTGTCTAGCCTGCTGATCCTGTACCTGCTGTCCAGGTTGCTGATCCTGTGCCCGCTGTCCAGCCTGCTGATCCTGTGCCTTCTGCCCAGCCTGATTATCCAGTTCCTAATAGCCAGCCTGTTGTTATGGTGCTCACTGTCCAGCCGGCTGATCCTGTGCCCACTGTCCAGCCTGCTGATCCTGGGACCACTGTCCAGCCTGCTGATCCTGTGCCCACTGTCCAGCCTGATGATCCAGTGCCTGCGGCTCAGCCTGATGATCCAGTTCCTGATTCCCAGCCTGCTGTTCTGGTGCCTGCTGTTCCAGTGCCCGCTGTTGAGCCTGCTGTTTCAGTGCCTGCTGTCAAGCCTGCTGTTCCAGTGCCCGCTGTCCCATTTGATGATCCAGTGCCCGCTGTACAGTCTAATAATCCAGTGCCCGCTGTCTGGTCTGATGATCCAGCGCCCGCTGTCCAGTCTGATGATCCGTTGCCCGCTGTCCAGTCTGATGTTCCGGTGCCCACTGTCCAGTCTGATGATCCAGTGTCTGCTGTCCAGTCTGATGATCCAGCGCCTGCTGTTCAGTCTGATGATTCAGTGCCCACTGTTCAGTCTGATGATCCAGTGCCCACTGTCCAGTCTGATAATCTGGTGCCTGTTGTTTAGCCTGATGTGCCTCTGCTGGCTGCCAAGCCTGATGTGCCTGTGCCCGCTGCCCAGCCTGATGTGCCTCTGCCCACTGCCCAGCTTGATGTGCCTCTGCCCGCTGACCAGCCCGATGTGCCTCTGCTTGTTGCCTACCCAGGTGTTCCTCTGCCCGCTGCCCAGTCTGATAATCAAGTGCCAGTTGATCCGATGCCTGCTTTCCAGCCTGCCTCTGATGATCCTTTGACCAAAGTTCCGCTTAATCTTATTAACTCTATGCCTATTACTTTGCTGGATTGTCCTTCAGAGGGTAGGATTCCATCTGTCATTGGGTCTGATACAGTTGAGGCTTTGTATACCTGACATGCTTTACCTGTTTGGCCTAAGGTTCTTTTCTCAGTTGCCTCGATTGGGTCCCTTTTACAATACGTTGCTCCGATGGTGCCAAAGCCTGGTGGTACGGACATACCTTTTGCAATTGGTAGCCATGTTTACCTTCACAACCTTGGTAGTGGTGAGCTCCAGGGGAGTGGTAGAGCACCATTTGTATCTTGCCACAACCCGGATGCAGTTGCCACGGCTCCAGGTGCATTAGGGGACTGTGTCAGGTAACCAGTGCCTTGGGGAAACCTGGATGGCCATTGAAGTGTGAAACTAGTCCTGGAAATCAAGCAAGTTGCAGGTTTGTAACCAGACATTCCTTTGTCAAAGGTTCGGTGTTGTCACATGACCCCAGGTCTACGTTTGCGAATGACCCATGGTATCCCAGTGTTGGGGTGCCTAGTGTTTGGAGGGATCAAATGTCCTATGCCTCTAAGAATCTGGCCAATGGGGTACCTAGCCAGTTACCAGACCCAGGCAGTGGAATACCTGGCTTCTTTTTGGATCCCGGCAGCAGGGCCTCTTATTTAAAACCCGGCACTCCTTGGACTCATGAGACATTTTCGTTCTAGACTCCTTCTGCTATGGCTGGTTGGAGCATCCAGGGGTCACTCCTTTGAGGGGGGGTACTCTCAGGAATAGTTCACCTGTTGGTGGCACTGTAGCTCCCAGACCTATGGGCTGCAGTTCCGGTGTCCACCAGCAGGTGTCCCTCAGCAGTCGGAGGCTGACAGTCAGTAAAGATTTCACCTGCTGGTGGTGCTGCAGTTCTGGTGTCCACCAGCAGGTGTTTCTCGGCAGTCAGGTGCTGACATTATCCCCTGCAATCAGGCATCACCTGATACTGATTGCAGGAAGCATATTTAAACCTGGTTAATACTGTGATTCTTTGACTTGGTATTGTCTCCTTGTACCCCTGGTCTGTGTTCCTGTGTTCCTGCATTCCTGAAGCCTGTTTCCCATCTACTGTCCCTGGACTCTGACCCTGATCCTGCAGCCTGATCCCTTCCTACCCACTCAGTCCGGCTCCTGACTCCCTTTTCCTGTCCTGTCTGTTCCTGGCTCTCCTCTGCTTGATCTTCTGTGTATGACCCTGGCTCTGGCACTGGCACATTTATGATTTGATTTTTCCTTTCGCTGTACTTATTGGATTTAGTCTGTTATTTATTGGGAGTTCACTGTTGGTTTATTTACTGGTTGTTTTCACTATCCACTATATTGGAGGTGTGTTTTCTTGTTCATTTATCATATAATAAATCATATTATTTACATTTTACCTGTGTCTAGTACACTCTGTTGCAGTCCACACATTTCTGGTCACACCGATCCCTGATATAATACGGACAGTCCTGACCAGAAGTGGCTGCACAGAGAAACCATCCTGGTTTTTCGTTTAAACATGCATCTGGGAGAAGTTATTTATTTTTCTCTGCTGGTGACAGAGGATATTGAATATTGCTGCCAGATATTGAAGGAGTGGACCAGTAACCAGCTATTAGAATGTATTTGTCTTGCTCATTCCCTAGTTGATCAGGGCAATATGTCATTTGGAGATGTTCAGCCATTGATTCAGATTTGTGCAGAGTTGGCTTTGTCCAGTACTCCTAAGGGCAGTGATGATTTTTGTCCTCCCTTCAGTAAGGCTCAGGTAGAATCTCTGGTATGGTTATTAGAAGATGACTCAGCTTATTTCTTTGAGCATTACTCAGCATGCTCTCAACAGGTGTTGGTGGAGTGTATTAACGCAGTGCAGTCTCTGGTCAGACAGGCTGCATGTAAACCAAATTTTGTTCAACCTTTACTACAGGCATGGTCAGATATGTTGCATTCAACCCCAGTCAGCTTGCACCAACTCATTCCTGCCGCTAGAGACCTACCTACTCCAGCCATACTCTTCTATCAGCTGCACCCCCTACTTACAGAACTTCAGTAGTTAAACCTAAGAAGAAATGGAAGTTTTTTCCCAACCCACACAATCCAACTGCTATCCAATACTGCGTCCACACCAACCGATCTGTTCCAGTCTGCCTCCACACCAACCGATCTGTTCCTGTCTGCCTTCACACCAACTGATCTGTTCCAGTCTGCCTCCACACCAACCAATCTGTTCCAGTATGCCTCCACAACAGCCAGTCTACTTCAGTCTGCCTCTACACCAGTTGATCTGTTCCAGTCTGCCTCCACACCAGCTGATCTGTTCCAGTATGCCTCCACTCCAGCCAACCTACTCAAGCCTGTCTCGACACCAGACAATTTGCTCCGGTCTGCCTCCACACCGGCCGATCTGTTCCAGTCTGCCTCCACACCAGCCAATCCACTCCAGTCTGCCTGCACACCAGCCAATCTGTTTCACTCTGCCTCTACACCAGCCAATCTGTTCCAGTCTGCCTCCGCAACAGCCAAACTGTTTCAGTCTGCCTCTACACCAGCTAATCCATTCCAGTCTGCCTCCACAACAACCGACCTGTTCCAGTTTGCTACTGCACCAACCGATCTGTTCCAGTCTGCCCCCACAATAGCCAATCTGTTTCAGTCTGCTTCTACACCAACCGATCTGTTCCGGTCTGCTTCTACACCAGCCGATCTGCTTCAGTCTGATTCCACACCAGCTGATCTGTTCAAGTATGCCTCCACTCCAGCCAATCTACTCAAGCCTGCCTCCACATAAGCCAATTTGCTCCAGTCTGCCTCTACACCGACCGATCTGCTCCAGTCTGCCTCCACACCAGCCAATCTGCTCCAGACTACCTCCACAATTGCCAAAAGGGTTTGGCTTGCTTCTGACAGACATGAACATGCTATCCAGCCTGTTGATCCAGTGCCCTCTGCTCAACCTGTTGATCCTGTGCCCTCTGCTCAACATGCTGATCCTGTACCAGTTGCTCAACCTGCTTATCCTGTGCCCTCTGTCCAGCCTGCAGATGGTGTGCCCGCTGTCCAGCCTGCTGATCCTGTGCCCACTGCCCAGCCTGATGATCCAGTTCCTGATGGCCAGCCTGTTGTTATTGTGCCTGCCTTCCAGCCTGCTGATCCTGTGCCCACTGTCTAGCCTGCTGATCCTGGACCCACTGTCCAGCCTGCTGATCTTGTGCCCCCTGTCTAGCCTAATGATCCGGTGCCCGCGGCTCAGCCTGATGATCAGTTCCTGATTCCAAGTCTGCTGTTCTGGTGCCTGCTGTTCTGGTGCCCACTGTTGAGCCTGCTGTTCCAGTGCCCGCTTTTGAGCCTGCTGTTCCAGTGCCCACTGTCCAGACTGATGATCCGGTGCCCATTGTCCAGTCTGATGATCCGGTGCCCACTGTCCAATCTGATGATCCGGTGACCGCTGTCCAGTCTGATCATCTGGTGCTCGCTGTCCAGTCTGATGTTCCAATGCCTGCTGTCCAGTCTGATGATCCATGACTGCTGTCCAGTCTGATGATCCAGTGCCCGCTGTCTAGTCTGATGATTCAGTGCCCGCTGTCCAGTCTGATGATCCGGTGCCTGCTGTCCAGTCTGATGATCCAGTGCCTGCTGCCCAGCCTGATGTGCCTTTGCCTGCTGCCCAGCCTGATGTGCCTCTGTCCGCTGCCCAGCCTGATGTGTCTCTGCCCACTGCCTAGCTTGATGTCCTTCTGCCCTCTGCCCAGCCTGATGTGCCTCTTCCCGCTGCCCAGCCTGATGTGCCTCTGCCAGCTGCCCAGCCTGTTGTGCCTTTGCCTGCTGACCAGCCCAATGTGCCTCTGCTTGTTGCCTACCCGGGTGTTCCTCTGCCCGCTGCCCAGTCTGATAATCCAGTGCTTGTTGATCCGATGCCTGCTTTCCAGCCTGCCTCTGATGATCCTTTGACCAAAGTTCCGCTTAATCTTATTGACTCTATACCTATTGCCTTGCTGGATTGTTCTTCAGAGGGTAGGATTCCATCTGCCATTGGGTCTGATACAGCTGAGGCTTTGTATACCTGGCATGGTTTACCTGTTTGACATAAGGTTCTTTTCTCAGTTGCCTCGATTGGGTCCCTCCTACAATACATTGCTCTGATGGCGCCAAAGCCTTGTGGTCTGGACAATCTGCAATTGGTAGCCATGTTTACCTTCACGACCTTGGTAGTGGTGTGCTCCAGGGGAGTGGTAGAGCACCATTTGTGCCTTGCCACAATCTGGATGCAGTTGCCACGACTCCAGGTGCATTAGCGGACCGTGTCAGGTAACCAGTGCCTTGGGGAAACCTGGATGACCGTTGAAGTGTGAAACAAGTCCTGGAAACCAGGCAAGCTACAGGTTTGTAACCAGACATTCCAGTGTCAAAGGTTCGGTGTTGTCACATCTAAGTTTGCAAATGACCCATGGTACCCAAGCGTTGGAATGAAAAGTGTTTGGAGGGATCAAACGTCCTATGCCTCTAAGAATCTGGCCAATAGGGTACCTAGCCAGTTACCAGACCCAGGCAGTGGAACACCTGGCTTTTTTTTTGGATCCCGGCAGCAGGGCCTCTTATTTGAAACCTGGAACTCCTTGGACTCATGAGGCATTTTTGTTCTGGACTCTTTCTGCTATAGCTGGTTGGAGCATCCAGAGGTCGCTCCTTCGAGGGGGATACTGTCAGGAATGGTTTCACCTGTTGGTAGCACTGTAGCTCCCAGACCTATGGGCTGCAGTTCCGGTGTCCACCAGCGGGTGTCCCTCAGCAGTCGGAGGCTGACAGTCAGTAAAGATTTAACCTGCTGGGGGTTCTGCAGTTCTGGTGTCCACCAGCAGGTGTCTCTCGGAAGTCAGGTGCTGACATTATCCCCTGCAATCAGGCATCACCTGATGATTATTGTAGGAAGCATATTTAAACCTGGTTAATATTGTGATTCTTTGACTTGGTGTTGTCTCCTTTTGCCCCTGATCTGCGTTCCTGTGTTCTTGTATTCCTGAAGCCTGTTTCCCATCTACTGTCCCTGGACTCTGACTCTGATCCTGCAGCCTGATCCCTTCCTACCCAATCAGTTCGGTTCCTGATTCTCTTTTCCTGTCCTGTCTGTTCCTGGCCCCCCCTGCTTGATCTCCTGTGTATGATCCTGATTTGGTTTTCCCTTGCGTTGTACTTATTGGATTTAGTCTTTTATTTATTGTGAGTTTACTGTTGGTTTATTTACTGGTTGTCTTTCAATAACCAATACATTGGAGGTGTGTTTTCTTGTTGTTCATTTATCATATAATAAATCATATTATTTACATTTTACCTGTGTCTAGTACACTCTGTTGCAGTTCACACATTTCTGGTCACATCAGTCCCTGATATAATACCAAGGGCAGTCCTGACCAGAAGTGGCTGCACAGAGAAGCCATCTTGGTTTTTGTGGAAACATGCATCTGGAGGAAGTTATTTATTTTTCTCTGCTGCTGACAGAGGATATTGAATATTGCCACCAGATATTGAAGGAGTGGACCAGTGACCAGCTATTAGAATGTATTTGTCTTTCTCATTCCCCAGTTGATCAGGGCAGTATGTCGTTTAAAGATGTTCAGCCATTGATTCAGATTTGTGCAGAGTTGGCTTTGTCCAGTACTCCTAAGGGTAGTGATGATTTTTGTCCTCCCTTCAGTAAGGCTCAGGTAGCATCTCTGGTATGGTTATTAGAAGATGACTCAGCTTATTTTTTTGAGCATTACTCAGCATGCTCTCAACAGGTGTTGGTAGAGTGTATTAATGCAGTGCAGTTTCTTGTCAGACAGGCCGCATGTAAACCAAATTTTGTTCAACCTTTACTACAGGCATGGTCAGATATGTTGCATTCAGCCCCAGTAAGCTTGCACCAACCCATTCCTGCTGCTAGAGACCTACCTGCTCAAAGGTCTCTCTCTCCTACACCTACGGCAACCACAGTCACAGCTTAATATACTCTTCTACCAACCAAATATCAGTACCCCGTTTCCACCTGCTGCACCTACCCTGCCTTTAACCCACCTATCTCTTCTCCGCTGCCTGCAACAATCCCACAAAGATCCCCCTTAGCAACTGCTCCCTCTTTCTTACCATACTCCAGCCATACTCTTCCATCAGCTGCACCCCCTACTTACAGAACTTCAGTAGTTAAACCTAAGAAGAAATGGAAGTTTTTCCCAACCCGCACAATCCAACCGCTATACAATACTGCCTCCACACCAACAAATCTGTTCCAGTCTGCCTCAACACCAACCGATCTGTTCCAGTCTGCCTAGACGCCAACTGATCTGATCCAGTCTGCCTCCAAACCAACCAATCTGTTCCAGTCTACCTCCACACCAACCAATCTGTTCCAGTATGCCTCCACAACAGCCAGTCTACTTCAGTCTGCTTCTAAACCAGTCAATCTGTTCCAGTCTGCCTCCACACCAGCTGATCTGTTCCAGTATGCCTCCACTCCAGCCAACCTACTCAAGCCTGTCTCGACACCAGACAATTTGCTCCGGTCTGCCTCCACACTGGCCGATCTGTTCCAGTCTGCCTCCACACCAGCCAATCCACTCCAATCTGCCTGCACAACAACTGATCTGTTCTGTCTGCTTCTACAGCAACCAATCTGATCCAGTCTGCCTGCACAACATTCGATCTGTTTCAGTCTGCTTCTACACCAACCGTTCTGTTCCGGTCTGCTTCTACACCAGCCGATCTGCTCCAGTCTGCTTTCACACCAGCCGATCTGTTCCA
Organism: Glandirana rugosa; assembly: GCA_018402905.1. Classification (NCBI taxonomy): domain Eukaryota; kingdom Metazoa; phylum Chordata; class Amphibia; order Anura; family Ranidae; genus Glandirana; species Glandirana rugosa. The sequence continues at coordinate 109,112 of BLSH010523374.1, forward strand.
GTATGCCTCCACTCCAGCCAATCTACTCAAGCCTGCCTCCACACCAGCCAATTTGCTCCAGTCTGCCTCTACACCAGCCGATCTGCTCCAGTCTGCCTCCACACCAGCGAATCTGCTACAGTCTACCTCCACAATTGCCAAAAGTGTTTGGCCTGCTTCTGACAGACCTGAACATGCTATCCACCCTGTTGATCCAGTGCCCTCTGCTCAACCTGTTGATCCTGTGCCCTCTGTTCAACATGCTGATCCTGTACCCTCTGCTCAACCTGCTGATCCTGTGCCCTCTGTCCAGCCTGCAGATCCTGATCCCGCTGTCCAGCCTGATGATCCTATGCCCATTGCCCAGTCTGATGATCCAGTTCCTGATGGCCAGAGTGTTGTTATGGTGCCTGCCTTCCAGCCTGCTGATCCTGTGCCCACTGTCTATCCTGCTGATCCTGTGCCTGCTATCCAGCCTGCTGATCCTGTGCCCGCTGTCCAGCCTGATGATCCGGTGGCCGCGGCTCAGCCTGATGATCAGTTCCTGATTCCCAGCCTGCTGTTCCAGTGCCCACCGTTGAGCCTGCTGTTCCAGTGCCCAATTTTGAGCCTGCTGTTCCAGTGCCCGCTGTCCAGTCCGATGATCTGGTGCCCTCTGTCCAGTCTGATGATCCGGTGCCCGCTGTCCAGTCTGATGATCCGGTGACCGCTGTCCAGTCTGATGATCTGGTGCTTGCTGTCCAGTCTGATGATCCAGTGCCCACTGTCCAGTCTGATGATCCAGTGTCCACTGTCCAGTCTGATGATCCAGTGCCTGCTGTCAAGTCTGATGATCAGGTGTCTGCTGCCCAGCCTGATGTGCCTCTGCCTGCTGCCCAGCCTGATGTGCCTCTGCCCACTGCCCAGCTTGATGTACCTCTGCCCTCTGCCCAGCCTGATGTGCCTCTGCCTGCTGCCCAGCCTGATGTGCCTCTGCCGGCTGCCAGGCCTGATGTGCCTTTGCCCGCTGACCAACCCGATGTGCCTCTACTTGTTGCCTACCTGGGTGTTCCTCTGCCCACTGCCCAGTCTGATAATCCAGTGCTTGTTGATCCGATGCCTGCTTTCCAGCCTGCAACTGATGATCCTTTGACCAAAGCTCAGCTTAATCTTATTGACTCTATGTGTATTGCCTTGCTGGATTGTCCTTCAGAGGGTAGGATTCCATCTGCCATTGGGTCAGATACAGCTGAGGCTTTGTATACCTGGCATGGTTTACCTGTTTGGCATACGGTTCTTTTCTCAGTTGCCTCAATTGGGTCCCTCCTACAGTACGTTGCTCTGATGGCACCAAAGCCTTGTGGTCCGGACAATTAATTTGCAATTGGTAGCCATGTTTACCTTCATGACCTTGGTAGTGGTGTGCTCCAGGGGAGTGGTAGAGCACCATTTGTACCTTGCCACAATCTGGATGCAGTTGCCATGACTCCAGATGCATTAGGGGACCCATGTCAGGTAACCAGTGCCTTGGGGAAACCTGGATGACCTTTGAAGTGTGAAACAAGTCCTGGAAACCAGGCAAGCTACAGGTTTGTAACCAGACATTTCAGTGTTCAAAGTTTGGTGTTGTCACATGACCCCAGGTCATAGTTTGCTAATGACCCATGATGCCCAAGCATTGGAATGCCTAGTGTTTGGAGGGATCAAATGTCCTATGCCTCTAAGAATCTGGACAATAGGGTACCTAGCCAGTTACCAGACCCAGGCAGTGGAATACCTGGCTTCTTTTTGGATCCTGGCAGCAGGGCCTCTTATTTTAAACCTGGCACTCCTTGGACTCATGAGATATTTTTGTTCTGGACTCTTTCTGATATGGCTGGTTGGAGCATCCAGAGGTCGCTCGTTCAAGGAGGGATACTGTCAGGAACGGTTTCACCTGTTGGTGGCACTGTAGCTCCCAGACCTATGGGCTGCAGTTCCGGTGTCCACCAGCGGGTGTCCCTCAGCAGTCGGAGGCTGACAGTCAATAAAGATTTCACCTGCTGGTGGTGCTGCAGTTCTGGTGTCCACCAGCAGGTGTCTCTCGGCAGTCAGGTGCTGACATTTTCCCCTGCAATCAGGCATCACCTGATGCTGATTGCAGGAAGCATATTTAAACCTGGTTAATACTGTGATTCTTTGCCTTGGTATTGTCTCCTTGTGCCCCTGATCTGCGTTCCTGTGTTCCTGTATTCCTGCAGCCTGTTTCCTGTCTCCTGTCCTTGGACTCTAACCCTGATCCTGCAGCCAGATCCCTTCCTACCCACTCAGTCTGGCTCCTGACTCCCTTTTCCTGTCCTGTCTGTTCCTGGCTCCCCCTTTCTTGATCTCCTGTGTATGTCCCTGGCACGTTTATGATTTGGTTTTCCCTTGCGCTGTACTTATTGGAGTTTGTCTGTTATTTATTGTGTGTTCACTGTTGGTTTATTTACTGGTTGTTTTTCACTAGTCACTATATTGGAGGTGCGTTTTCTTGTTGTTCATTTATAATATAATAAATCAAATTATTTACATTTTACCTGTGTCTAGTACACTCTGTTGCAGTCCACACATTTCTGGTCACACCGATCCCTGACAGAAGCATTGAGGATGGAGGTGGTGATCTGCTGCTGGAAGCACTAGGCTGATGTATACATTAATGGCTGGGTGTTGAGTTATTTTGAAGTGACAGAAAATTTACACTGTTATACAAGCTGTAAACTCACTGCTTTACATTGTAGCAAAGTGTTGTCACATGAAAAGCTATTATAAAATATTTACAAAAATGTGAGGGGTCACGGTTGTACTCACTTTTATGAGATACAGTGTAACCAGGCAGTGGGAAAATCAAATAGAATTCTGGGATGTATCAGTAGAGGGATCACCAGCAGGAGGAAGGAGGTTCTGATTCCTCTATATAGATCTTTAGTGAGACCTCACTTAGAATACTGTGTCCAGTTCTGGAGACCTCACTTACAAAAAGATATTGATAAAATAGAACGAGTCCAGAGACGGGTAACAAAAATGGTGAAAGGTCTGGGGGATAAAACATATCAAGAGCGACTTCAGGAACTTAATATGTACAGTCTGGAGGAAAGAAGGGAGAGGGGAGACATGATTGAAACCTTTAAATACCTCAAGGGGGTGAATAAGGTTCAGGAGGGCAGTCTTTTCAATATGAAACCAAAATCAAGAACACAGGGACATGACCTCAAACTAACTGGGGGGAAGTTCAAAACTAATCTTAGAAAGTATTATTTTACTGAAAGGGTGGTTGATGATTGGAATAAACTACCAACAGAGGTTGTGAGACAGTCAACAGTAAATGGCTTCAAACATGCTTGGGATAAACATAAATCCATAGTCAGACAACAAGGTTAATGTAAACAAAAAAAAAAAAAAATAAAAAAAAAATAAAAGGGGCAGACTCGATGGACTACTCAGTCTTTTTCTGCCGTCACTTTTCTATGTTTCTATGTTTCTATGTTAGATATATATATATATATATATATATATATATATATATATATATATATGTTAACTTTTTAACAAAGTGGAGTTTTACCTTATATGTAAAATACAGGCATACAATAGGTTAACAAGTAGAGTTGAGCGGACACCTGGATGTTCGGGTTCGGCCAAACTTCGGGAAAAAGTCCGGGTTCGGTACCGAACTTAACCCGAACTTTACCCCGGACCCCGAACCCCATTGAAGTCAATGGTGACCCGAACTTTTGGGCACAAAAATGGCTGTAAAAAACTCCTGGAAAGGGCTAGAGGGCTGCAAAAGGAAGTAAAATGATTTTAGAACAATAACCTGTCCCTTACAGCACCAGCAGGAACCTCTTCCTTTAGTACTAGGAGATGCTTATAGAACAATAATCTGTCCCTTACAGCAACAGCAGGAACCTGACCCTATAGAACTAGGAGATGATTTTAGAACAATAATCTGTCCCTTGCAGCAACAGCAGGAACCTGATCCTATAGAATTAGGAGATGATTTTAGAACAATAA
>BLSH010523374.1:146393-157916 GCA_018402905.1 Glandirana rugosa
GCCCCCCCCCCCCCCCCACACACACACACACACACACACACACACACACACACACACACACACACACACACACACACACACACACCAGATTTCCCCCTAGCACTTTCATCCTGTTACCACCTCCACACCCCCTGGATTCTCAACCCCAAATATTTCCCAGCACTGTGGCCCCTCTACACGCTAAATATTCCCCGAGCACTACGACCCATCTACACACCAGATATCACCCAGCACTGTGGGCCCTTCACACCCCTGCACTGTGTCCCCCCTATACCTCAGATACCTCCCCAGCACTTTGACCCCACTACATCCCAGCTCTGTGACCCCTTTGTGCCCCAGATATCTGCCCCTCTATACATCAGATATCCCACAGCACTGTGGCCCCTCTACACACTTGGCACTGTGACCCCTCTACATCCCAGATATCTCCCCAGCGCTATGACCCTTCATGGACGGACAGCGGTCAGGCATTTACCCGATCTAGGGCTGGCGGGCTGTGGTGTCCTCTCCTCCACCACTGGGGTGCAGGGAGTGGCTCCGGGGTCCACTCCTCCCGCAGCTTCCTCCACCGTGTGTCTCTTCTCTGCTCCTCCTAAGCACTATGCATCCAATAGGATTGCCTGATGCTTTGGCCAATCAAGAAACAAATCTCACAACCTGCCTCCTGAGGAACTTTAGTGTGAAATAGCAAAAATGTATTTGCTATCGTCACACAACTGGGTGGGATCGGGCGCAGTGCTCTGCGTCCCTAGCCCACCCTTTTTTGAAGCCTGTTAGAGCCTCTGGATGTAATCACATGATTAAAAAAAATACTCCCCGCTTGGAATCCATAGGCCGGCACCCTGATATGTAGATCAGGGGGCCAGACGCATGGATGGAGGGGCAGCCTTCATGCACCCTCTATGGACAGGCCACCACTGGCTTTAATATGGAATTATAATTTGTGCTTTCACTGCTGCTAAGTGGGAGATATAGAGGATTTTACTCACTCTAGCTGCAGCCCCCTTACAGTTTTTTGTGTTATTTTTGTTTTATATAGTTTTAAAATAGTTTTTCACATGTATCCTTTTTTTAATTTCTGCTGGGATAAAAATAAATTGAGTTGGGTTTTGTTTTTTTTTTTATTTGTTTTTTTTGGGTCAAATTTTATTTTTTAGTTGCTAGGACCTTTTTATTTTGGGTGTGAACATTGTAAAATTGTTGCTGACTCAGGTAAAGCTGTCGTTCATATGCAGCCCACACATCATATTTGTACGATAAAAGTATGAACCGTATTAACACATATGTATCGCCTCTTTAACCATAGCAGTCATAAATTTAGGCAACCCTCTTATTAAAACCAAAAATGTCGGGCATGCCAAAAGTAAGAGGCAGAGGTTCTGCATGCAGAAGTAGCAGGAGAAGGAGTAGCCTTGCTAAAGAAGTTGAGGGGATGACAAAGCCCTTCTTTCTCCATCAGGTGCAAAGCAGCCAGTTTTCTGCAAGTGCAGTTATTGTGTCCCTTTCCTCCACTTCTACTAATCCAACCACAGCTCTCAAACTTGTTATGAGGTGTGGACAGAATTGTTTGATCACAGGATCACTGACTTGTTGCAGGAGGGTGGTCTGGGTTATGCACAAGCATTCCTTCTTTCAGTCTTTCAGGTATTGAGGAGGAGGAGTGCATGGCCATAGGGGGAGAAGGGGGTTCAGCCACACAGCAGTCAGGATCCATCAGGCAGGGAGCAACAAGAGGTGGTTATTGTCCTACAACTGGGGGCTTACTGTGAAATGGACTTCAGTAATGAGAAATAGGTTGACAATTAGGGGACAGACCATTTATTGGTGCTGGTGCCACCAATTGCAGAGTAGTTCTGAGGGAGAATCAGCACAGCAGGCAGCAGAGAGGAAAAATTGTGACCCATGGGAGCTTGCAAAGAGCAGGAAAGAGCAGCCATCGCAACCCATATAGCAACACTCCTCAACCAATACAGGATACTGCTTTTACCATAGACAGTCCACCAAACTCTGCAGTATGATAAAAGTACCAGCCATTTTGATACTACATGCATAAGGAAGCACATGACTCTGTACCCCAGAGGTCAGTGGGAGTGGAACCTCAGTGAGACAAGTCCACAGAAAAAAGCTGTCTTTGTCTTTGTTGCTGGAGCTTACTGCCATTGGGAGGTTACACATGACCACAGACACTTGGTCCGATAAGCATGGGTAAGGACAGTACATATCTTTCACTGCACAATAAATAGCAAGAGAAGGTCACACTGACCTAGTGCATTACCACAATAAAATGCATTTATTAAAAACAACAATTGTTATACTCACATACACACAGTATATATAAGCATATCGTAACATAGTAAGTGAGATTGATCTCCTTCAGGTCTGCTGTAGTTGACCAGTAGCGTAGAAGGGCCAGGCCAGTAGATTCCCTACTTTGGCTCTGAGGAAGAGGGTTCTCCCTCAAAATGGTCGACTACAGCAGACCTGAAGGCGATTGACCTCACTTGCTATGATATGCTTATACAGTGTTCACCGTGTGTATGTGAGAATAACAATTGTTTTTAATCTAAATACATTTTATTGTGGTAATGCGATAGGTTGTTACGCCTTTGACTGGTGCAGAAAAAGTACATCCATACTAATATACACCTCTAAGCCTACACCCAAGCGGAGGAGAATAGCTTTTTGGATATCTTTCACTGCACCCTGGGTGGATGTTATGATGGTTGCAAAGGATATAGGAGGGGCACTGTCAAGGAATTCCTGTAAGATGTCTGGCTAATAGAAATGCACATGTACACGGCAATCTCTGTAGAATGGCAAGCAGACATGCGCATAAGCACGGGAATGAGCTCACGGATGCACGCACAGTACCCGTTTGTTGGCACCAGATGGACTGTTTAAGGATGCTGGTATTCAGCTATTCCCTGTGTCCTGCGCTCTTTCGGTGTGTTCCCTTTGTTGCTGACCCATCTTACTCCTGACCTGATCTCGGATCCTGCTTTTGTCTAGTCCCTTGTTCCTGACCTCGCTTGTTCCTGACTTTGGCTATGCTCATGATTTGGTATCTCGCTGCCCGCTTGTTGATGACCCTGGCTAATCCTGTGACCACATTTCTGTCTCTGATCCTGGCTTCCCAATCCATTTCAGTGTCTGCCTGGCTGTCTACTGTTGCAGTTCTGCACCCTGCTGAGTGTTCCTGCTGCAAGTCTGTTGAGGGCTCTCACCAGCCACATGTCCAGGGCCTGCAGGTGGAGTGCTTCTTTAACATCAGATGGATTACTGTGAATGGCTACTGTTCCTGACCTGATGGTTCTTCTGTTCCCTTGGAACCGCATCTCTCGCTGCAAGTCCCTCTATCTACATCTGCAGGCACTCATGTTCCTCTTGTCCCTCAGCACCCTCTGTTCCACTTTCAGTGGGGCCTGGGCTCTTCTCAGGTATGTAACGGGCACATTGCTGGATATGATGGTACTGTCACATATCAAATGGTGACAGCACAGTAACATATACTCCTTACTGCCCTCATACTCTAACTCTTAGGAACCAAAAGTCCCTCACAACTTAACAGAGCATTAGCAGCACCTCAGACCAAACACTGCCAAACTAAACTGCAGCTTGTATGTCTGGGGAATAGAAACCACACTGGGCCAGAGTTAATGTCAGCTCCCAAGGCCCAGGCTAAGATGTGGCTGACTCCATGACATTTTCCAGCAGAAAAGGTTGTGTGTGACAACAGCAAAACTAGCTGGTAGCCCTTGGATTGTTAAATACACATGTCCTCAACTTAGTGGTGCAGTGGTTCCATCATGATATATCCTGGATTCCAGGAGGACCTATGTCAAACCAAAAGGATTTATGCTCCCTTTAGGGGCATGTGTCTACATAAGTATCTACATTTATCAGCTGCCTGTCAACTGCTTCATCAATGATACCCCTATGCATTTGAATTAAATGTTGATCATACTGCATAAACTGCCCCAGCAGCAGTGTTCCACCAAAGAGTACCTCTGTAGTTCTGGTATGAGGAAATACTCTATGGAGATAGGATATCTGCTAGACACTGGAGGCACATCAATTGGAGAAAGAGGACTTGCTGCCATCTCAAGGCCAACAGGAACCTTTGGTTACTGCCATCATTTCTGTGGGTCAGAGGCAGCTAGAGGTCAAGGAGGAAAATTTCAAAACTACAAGGAATGTAATAAGAAGAGTAAAAATGCAATCAGGGTGGCTAAAAAGGATTATGAGAAACACATAGTGGAGGAAATTTAAAAAAAAAAACAAAAATTATTTAGATATATTAATAATAAAAAGGCAAAACCAGAGCACATTGCACACTTAAAAGATGATAATAGGAGGATGGCCACAGATGACACAAAAAAGGCAACTATATTAAATACCTTCTCAGTTTTTACGCAGGAAAAGGAGGGGTTTACCGACCGCAACTATACTGTTCGTACCACAGCACAGGACATACCCTCATGGCTAACGGAGGCCGGAGTCAAAGAAAGATTAGAGAAACTTAATACAAATAAATCACCAGGATCAGATGGCTTACACCCGAGAGTCCTCAGGGAACTGAGTCAGGTTATAGCCAGGCCATTGTTCCTAATCTTTGTAGATAGTATAATGATGGGATTGATACCAGCCGATTGGAGGAAAGCCAATGTGGTGCCGATATTTAAAAAAGGGCAGAGACATATTCCTGGGAATTACAGGCCAGTCAGCCTAACATCAATAGCGGGTAAGTTATTGGAGGGAATAATTAGAGACTACATCCAAAAAGTAACTGAGGAAGGTAACATTATTAGCAGTAATCAGCACGGGTTTATGAGGGGTCGTTGCTGCCAAACAAACCTGCTAACATTCTACGAGGAAGTGAGCGGCCATCTAGATAGGGGGAGGTCAGTGGATGTAGTGTACCTGGATTTTGCAAAAGCGTTTGACACCGTTCCCCACAAATGCTTGATTTACAAGCTGAGGTCTGCAGCCATGGACCAGAAGGTATGTTCTTGGGTAGAGAACTGGTTACAGGGGCATGTCCAAAGGGTGGTAATTAATAATGTGGCCTGGAGTGATGAGTGGGGTACCCCAAGGATCTGCCTTGGGACCAATTCTATTCATTTTATTCATTAATGATCTGGGGACGGGATTAATAGCTCAGTCTCGGTTTTTGCTGATGATACAAAGATTAGCAGGGCAATAACATCACAACAGGATATTGACCTCTTACAGAATGAACAAACTAACGGAGTGGGCAGAAAAATAGCAAATGAGGTTTAATGTGGAGAAATGTAAGGTAATGCACTTGGGGGCAAAAAACATAAATGCAAAATACGCACTACGGGGTGAGCTTCTGGGGGAATCAAGAATGGAGAAGCATCTGGGGGTCCTAGTAGATGACAGACTGCATTCAATGTCAAGCTGAAGCAACCAGAGCAGGTAGAATATTAGCATGCATAAATAAGGGGATATGCTCCAGGGATAAAACTATAATTCTGCCACTTTATAATGGCCTGGTGAGGCCACATCTGGATTATTCTGTCCAGTTCTGGTCACCGGTCCTCAGAAAGGATGTACTGGAGCTGATGAGAGTCCAAAGGAGGGCAACCAAACTGATAAGGGGAGTGGAAGACCTTATTTACGAGGAACGCTTGCAAGCGCTAAACGTATTCTCTCTGGAGAAGCGACGATTGAGAGGGGATATGATTACGATTAGAGTTGAGCGAACCTGAACTGTAAAGTTCGAGTTCATACCAAACTTTGCGGTGTCCATGACCCGGACCGGAACCCGGACATTTAAAAAAAAGTTTGGGTTTGAGTTCTGGGTTCGGGTATTTGATCACGCATGTTGAATAGCTGCAGGGCAGCCAATCAACAAGCGTTTTACTGATTTTCCCTAGAAGCCATCACAGCCATGCCTACTAATGGCATGGCTGTGATTGGCCAGTGCATCATGTGACCCAGCCTCTATATGAGGCTGGAGTCACAGTGCTGCATGTCACATGCTCTCTGGGTAGTGTAGGGAGAGGATGCTGCTGGTGCTGTGAGGGACAGATTGCAGATCTCATCCTGCATTACAGAAAGATCTGACTGGACTAGGTAGAGTCTACTGCTTAGAGGGACAGATTATTGTTCTAAAATCATCTCCTAGTTCTATAGGGTCAGGTTCCTGCTGTTGCTGTAAGGGACAGATTATTATTCTAAAATCATTTTGCAGCCCTCTAGCACTTTCCAGGACTCTTTTACAGTCATTTTTGTGCCGAAAAGTTCGGGTCCCCATTTGGGTCAAGTTCGGTACCGAACCCGGACTTTTTTCCGAAGTTCGGCCGAACCCACCGAACCCGAACATCCACGGGTTCAATCAACTCTAATTACGATCTATAAATATCTTAATGGGGATCCAAGCATAAAAGATAAACTGTTCAGTCTCAGGGAATGTAGAAGGACAAGGGGACACACATTGAAACTAGAAGAGAAAAGGTTTAATCTTAGAATTCGTAAGGGGATCTTCACTGTTGGGGCAATAAGGATGTGGAACTCTCTCCCACAACTAGTGGTGACTGCAGGGAGTATGGATATATTTAAAAAAACTCTTGGATGTATATCTCTAAGTACAACATACAGGGATATGGGTATTGACAAGAGTATACCTACACAGGTTGAACTGGATGGACTGTTGTCCTTTTTCAGCCTTAACTACTATGTAACTTTTTGCCCCTTCCAAACCCCAGGTATTTTACGTGGGTGGTGTGTTTAACTGGTTGCCGACCAGCCTCCACAGTTTCACTGTGGCACTTTGGCATGGCTACGTGAATTGCCGTCATTGCACATCGGTTGCGCAGGTGGGGGGGGGGGGTGCGGGCCCCCACCATCCCCGAGTTGATCGGATTCATTCCAGAACTGATCAGTCTCCAGGCCAATGATTTCTGGCCTGGACCTGGTGATCGGTTCTGGCAAATGGCAGACTGTCATCTGCCTGTGTAATGAAAACACAGGCAGAGGAAGTGATGTAATTTTCCCTCATGGAGCCCTTTTCAGTTCCAGCTCGAGAGGAGAAGACATCACAGTGAATACACCAAGCACAACACTAACACCAGGACACATAGGCACACTATTTGCCCCTTGATCACACCCTCTGATCACCCTTCCCCAATTAGCCCCATCACTCCCTGTCGCTGTGCCACCAATTGCAGGTTTTTTTTATTTTTCACTGATCACTGTATTGGTGTCACTAGTGACATTAAATAGTGTTAGGGTAATTAGTGGTAGGTTTAGGCCCTAATAAAGGTTTAACCCTCTGATCGCCCCCCCCCCCCAGTTAACTCTTTCACCCCCTGTCACCAGTGTCACTAGTATAGTGTTTGGATCTTTTTTCTGATCACTGTATTAGTGTCACAAGTGACGCTAGTTAGTCAGTTTGTGTCACCGTCATTTTTGTATAGCGTCAGGGTACCGGCCATATACTACCTAATAAAGGTTTAACCCCCTGATTGCCCCCAGTTAACCCTTTCACTCCCTGTCATTGTGTCAATAATATACAGGGTGGGCCATTTATATGGATACACCTTAATAAAATGGGAATGGTTGGTGATATTAACTTCCTGTTTGTGGCACATTAGTATATGTGAGGGGGGAAACTTTTCAAGATGGGTGGTGACCATGTCGGCCATTTTGAAGTCGGCCATTTTTAATCCAACTTTTGTTTTTTCAATAGGAAGATGGTCATGTGACACATCAAACTTATTGGGAATTTCACAAGAAAAACAATGGTGTGCTTGGTTTTAACGTAACTTTATTCTTTCATGAGTTATTTACAAGTTTCTGACCACTTATAAAATGTGTTCTCGTTCAAAGATTTTATTGGTAAACCAGTAAAAGAATCAGACAGACAAAGATTGGTTCGGCAAGCATGCCTGGTACAGACAGGTTACAAATTAAATGCGGTGTCAAAGCATAATGAAGGATCTTTTGCTAGTTTGCGTCTATGGTTACAGTACATCTGTCCTTTGTAGGGCAGGCTAAGTATAATAAGACGGGAAGTCAACCTTAGGCACTAGTGCCTTGAAGACGAGGAGGCATGAATGCCGAGGGGAGGTATGAGAAAAAGAGGAAGAGAGAGGAGGGGAGAGAAAGGGTAGGTGTGGGGAGGCCGGGAGGGGGGGTTCCACTCGTATGGGAGGATCGCTTCTGCGGTCCAGGTTAATGTAGAGTTAAGTTATGGGAGCAATAGTGTGTCATCAAAATCTGGGGGCAGGAAATGGCGGACCCAAGGTAACCATATTCTTTCAAATTTTGAAATGGTGTTCAGAATTGTTGCCTCTATTTTAGAGTGAACCATAGATTTGGTCACTCTATTTTTCATCTCCATTATTGGGATAGTGGGGGTTTTCCATGCCCTAGCAATAGTCTGCTTAGCTGCTGTTAGTATGTGGAGAACTAGTTTAAATCTTGTTTTAGTGATCTCTGGGGGTCTAAGTTCAGTAGGGCTAGTGTTGGTGTAGGTTGAATTGTTTGATCTGTTATTTTAGAGATGATATTGAATACTTCGTTCCAGAACTGGCCTACGATCGGACAGTCCCACCAAATGTGGAGATGAGTTCCTCTGTCCGCACACCCCCTAAAACATGTCGAAAGATATGCTGTTTGGTATTTTGCTATACGTGCAGGGACCAGGTACCACCGGAAGAGTACTTTATAATTAGCCTCAGAGGCTATAATGTTTTGAGTGGCAGACTTTGTGTCTTGCCAAATATTAGACCAGTCTTCTGGTTCGAGGTGGATATTTAGATCTTGTTCCCATTTGGAGACATATGAGAGAGAGGTGTGCGGAAGGGAACCCTGTAGGATTTGATACAATTGGGAGATTAGACCACGCATATGGGGGTCTCGGTCGCAGGCCTGTTCGAATGTCGTTTTCTGGGGTATGGAAGAGTCTGTGTGTATGTGGGGGGAGAAGAAATGCTTGAGCTGTAGATAACGGAACAGTTCCGAGGATGGGAGATTGTGTTTTTCTGATAGGGTAGCAAATGGAATGAAGTTTCTGCCTATTACAAAAGAGTAGGCTCTAAGGAGGCCTGCCGCTACCCATCGGTGGAATAGAGGTGGCGAAGTCCAAGCAGGTGGAAATGAGGGGTTGCGGGCGTAGGAGAGAAGTGGGTTGTGAGGGGATTGAAGTTTATACTTAAATTTTAGTGTGTTCCAGATACGGAGGGAGTGTTGTGTGATTGGATTGCTTATATGTTTATGATCTTTCGGATGTAACCACAGTAGGTTTGCCATGGACAAGGGGTCACAGTCTATAGATTCTAGGGTCACCCAAAGAGGAATTTCTTTGGTTGCGTGGTATTTGGTCAAGGGAGATAGCTGGGCTGCTTGGTAGTATTTTAGAAAATTTGGTAGACCCAACCCACCTTGCGATTTGTGCAGATAAAGTATTGAGCTAGGGACACGCGGTCTTTTTCCCCCCCAGACGAAAGTAAGAACTCTGCGCTGCAAGATACGGATGAAATATGGGGGGACTGGTATAGGGAGCGTCCTAAAGAGGTACAGGATTTTGGGTAATATGACCATTTTCACTGCTGAGATACGCCCCAGCCAGGAGAGCGAAAGGGACTGCCAGGAGGCCATGAGTTTTGTGAAGTGTCGGAGTATAGGAGGGTAATTGGCTTGGAAAAGGTCATTAGGGTTAGAAGTTAATTTTACACCTAAATATTTTAACCCGTCTAGCGTCCAAGAGAACGGGAGTGCCGACTGCAAATGCGAGTGCATGGGCGGGGGTATGGAGATATTGAGGGTTTTGGACTACTGAGGATTAACCACTAGCCCAGAAAAGCTAGCAAAAGAAGTGAGGGTTGCGAGGAGATTAGGTATGGAGGTAATTGGGGCAGTTACGAAAAGTAGTATATCATCTGCGAACAGGCAGAGTTTGTGTGTATGCCCACCCACTTCTAGACCCCTTATGTTCGGGTTATCTCGGATTTTCTGGGCTAGTGGTTCAATGGCCAGGGCGAACAGAAGGGGTGAAAGCGGGCAGCCCTGCCTAGTTCCTCTGCAAATTGGGAAGGGATCAGATTGGTACCCAGCGTAGGCCACCTTGGCTGTCGGATTTGAATAGAGAGAGAGTACCCATTTAAAGAAAAAGGGGCCAAACCCCCATTTGAGGAGGACCTTGTGCAGGTATGTCCAGGAGAGGCTATCAAAAGCCTTCCTGATATCCAAAGATAGGAGGCATGTAGGTATTCGTCTAGAGCGGGCTAGGTTGGTGAGGAGGACTACCCTGCGGACATTGTCTCCGGCTTGTCTCAAAGGCATAAAGCCTGTCTGATCCCTGTGTATTAGGGAACCAATTATGCCATTGAGGCGGGAGGCCAGGATTTTCCCTAGCAACTTAATATCATTATTTAATATCGAGATCGGGCGGTAATTGGCCCAGGATGTGTCATCCGTTTGGGGTTTCGGTATCATTGTGATAGTGGCTCGTAAGGAGTCAGGCGTAAACATTTTATCTTTGCGTATAGAGTTGAGTGCGGCAGTGAGGGGGGCGGTCAATATGTCTATAAAGCGTTTGTAATAGTTCGCGGTTAGGCCGTCTGGGCCCGGTCTTTTATTATTATGAAGGGATTTAATTGCGGTTTTCGTCTCATGTTCTGTGATTGGTTGGTCTAAAAGCTCCCTTTGTTCTGCCGAGAGCGAGGGTAGAGAGAGGGAATTCAGGAATTCTGTGATTTGTTGTGTGTCTGTAGGTTGTTTGGGAGCAGAATATAGGTCTCGAAGCTTTTCATGGAATATTTGAAGGATTTTGTCTGGGTTGCTGGTATAGTTTTGCTGGGCCGTTTTCAGTCGTATAGGTCTGTGTGGGTTTTCAAGGTTACGCATGGTGAGAGCCATGTAAGTGCCAGGTTTGTTAGCTCTCATATAAAGGCGGTGACTTGACCTTCTGAGGGATTTTTCGGCAGAGTCTGTGAGAAATACGTCTAGATCCAGTTTTGCACGGTCTAATTCTGTCTTGTGGGCAGGAGTGGGGTTGTCTTGGAAGTTGGCGTGAGCTAGGGTGAAGGCTTGTTCAAGTTGTTGAAATTTATTTTGTCGTTCTTTTTTTCTGTGGGTTGCTAGACTAATCAGTGTCCCTCGGATGGTTGGTTTGTGTGCTTCCCAGAGTGTCAGGGGTGAGATATCGTCAGTTGAATTGAGTGAGATGTACTCTTTAAGGGCAGTTTCTATTTGTAGCGCTATAGATGGGTGGGATAGGAGAGAGTCGTTCAGTGTCCAATTTCTAGTATTTTGCGTAGGTATTAGAGCTGAAAAGGAGGATAGGATTGCATTATGATCTGACCATGAAATAGGAACGATGTTGGAGGAGTATAATTGAGGTAGGGATCCGATCGGGGTCAGGATGTGGTCTATTCGGGTGAAAGAGTTGTGTGGGTGTGAGTAATAGGAGAATTGTTTTTTGTTGGGATTACATTCTCGCCATGTGTCTGCTAGTGAGTGTTGTTGTAGGAGTTGTTGGAAAGTAAGTCTTTT
>BLSH010523374.1:159255-173941 GCA_018402905.1 Glandirana rugosa
TCTTTGGGAGTTCCTCCTATTATACTGAGACGTCAGGGTTAATCTTCTCAAACTTTTGTCCCGATCTGCAAGGTTGTAGTCCTAGTCCCCTTAGGGACTCTGTCATCTCCTAGATGTTAGATGATAATGTCGAGAAAAAGTCCTTGAAAGGGGAAGGTATGGTTAGCTCGCAGACCTTTACCTAGTGTATGTGTCTCGGGACCGGGGGGCCTTTTTCTTACCGGGGGGTTCTCTGTATTATCGTTTTTACGTGAAAAAGGCGTGTTTTCTTGTCGAAGACGTCAGGCGGTCTGATGTCGGATGGGAGTTCAAGGTCCCGATACTTATAGTCGATCTGAAGGTGGGGTTTAAAGGATCTGCGTTTCATGATGGTAGTCTTTGATAAATCAGCAAAAAGCTGATATTCATAGCCCTGGAACTTGAGGGTAGGCTGTAGTCTGGCGGACTGCAGAAGCTGTTCTTTTGTGCGGAAAAAGTGCATTTTTGCTATTATGTCTCTTGGGGGGCCATTCTTTTTCCGGGGGGCCAGGGCTCTGTGTATGTGATCCATTTCCAGACGCTCGATTGGTATGGAAGGGGAAAGTTCCTGAAAAAGAGCTGTAATAGTAGATTGTAGATCCTCTACTGTCTCAGGGATTCCCCTGATCCTGATGTTGGAACGTCTAGCCCTGTTTTCAAACTCTTCTAATTGGGACTGCAGAGTCATATTATCCTCCTTGAGGGTTTCTATCTCCTCTGCCTGTGCAGAGAGGTGATGTTCCATCTCATCTACCCTCTGTTCCAAGTCAGCTGTACGTTGCCCTAGTTCTCTTATCTCTCTTGTGAGTTTGTTGGTGTTCTGCTCTGATGTGTGCTTTAAGGCACGCTGCAGCATCGCTTCGAATTGCTGGAGCAGACCCGGGTGCATGTCATCAGACTGTGAGAGTAGGGGAGAAGCTAGGGTGTCACAATCTGATTCTCCTTCATCTGGATGCCTAAGTGGCCGCTGTTTAGGGGTTCTCGGTGTACCTGGCTTGGTCGTGTGCGGCGGCGCCATCTTGGACGAGGCCCGAGCCAGGGCCTCGCGTATTGATTTCGTCCGGATCTTGGGCTTCGTCCCGGTTGCGACCATGGTCGGGGTATTAGTCGAGGCAGCGGGTATAGCTAGTGGATTGGCAGCTGTTGTGACCGGTATTCGGGTCCTCTGGTCGGCTATTTGACGGCCGTTTGCCTCGCGGCTGTGCGGAGCCCTAGGCAGGCATGACCGTCTCCTCGAGCTGCGCGCATGCGCCCCCCCTATAAAATGTGTTCAATGTGCTGCCCATTGTGTTGGATTGTCAATGCAACCCTCTTCTCCCACTCTACACACACTGATAGCACCACCGCAGGAGAAATGCTAGCACAGGCTTCCAGTATCCGTAGTTTCAGGTGCTGCACATCTCGTATCTTCACAGCATATGTTTTTATTTATGGCCAGTAAAAATCAATACCGGGTGAGCTGCTCCTTCCAGGAGGTACCACCATTCCTCCAAAGCCGACTTGATGGTCAGCAATTCCCTATCACCGACATCATAGTTCCAGCAAGATGGTGCACCACCACATTATGGGTGTCAGGTCGGAGCATTCCTAGATGAACAGTTTCCTGGAAAGTGAATTGGTCGTCGTGGGACAGTTGAATGGCCCCCAAGGTCTCCCAATCTGACCCCCTTAGACATTTATCTTTGGGGTCATCTGAAGGCAATTGTCTATGCTGTGAAGATACGAGATGTGCAGCACCTGAAACTACGGATACTGGAAGCCTGTGCTAGCATTTCTCCTGCGGTGTTGCTAACAGTGTGTGAAGAGTGGGAGAAGAGGGTTGCATTGACAATCCAACACAATGGGCAGCACATTGAACACATTTTATAAGTGGTCAGAAACTTGTAAATAACTCATGAAAGAAAAAATGTACGTTAAAACCAAGCACGCCATTGTTTTTCTTGTGAAATTCCCAATAAGTTTGATGTGTCACATGACCCTCTTCCTATTGAAAAAACAAAAGTTGGATTCAAAATGGTCGACTTCAAAATGGCCGCCATGGTCACCACCCATCTTGAAAAGTTTCCCCCCTCACATATACTAATGTGCCACAAACAGGAAGTTAATATCACCAACCATTCCCATTTTATTAAGGTGTATCCATATAAATGGCCCACCCTGTAGTGTTATTATTTATCTACAATTATCTTCTAACTGTGTGTGAAAATGATCAATTAGCGGTGGAGAAGCCACATCACTGTTCTAAGAACAGTGATATGAGATATCACTGTTCTTAGAACAGTGATGTGGCTTCTTCCCTCTAATTGATAGTTTTCACACACAGTTAGAAGATAATTGTAGAACAGTGATATCATATCACTGTTCTACAATGTAGAACAGTGATATGAGATATCACTGTTCTACAATTATCTTCTAACTGTGTGTGAAAACTATCACTTAGAGGGGAGAAGCCAGATCACTGCCAGATCACATAGAACTGTTCTTAGAAAAGTTCGGGTCCCCATTGATTTCAATGGGGTTCGGGGTCCGGGTCAAAGTTCGGGTTCTGTCCGGACCCGAACCCGGACTTTGTCCCGAAGTTCGGCCGAACCAGCAGAACCCGAACTTCTAGAAGTTCGCTCAACTCTAGTGGCTAGCACAAATAGTGTCCCGCAGCCACAAAGAGTTCAAACACAGGCAGCAGAGCCCATAGTGCCCATAGTGCCCTTCCTGATGTGCTTACAAGCCCTGATTGGCAGCTCACCACTTCTGCAGTTCCCGTACTTCCCCTATTCACTGGCCAACTCGGAATTCAGGTAGAAACAGTTGATTTTACGTCCCTTGACTTTTATTCGCTGTTCTTCACAGAAGATCTTTACAGATCTATTGTGGGCCAAAGCAATTTATATGCTGGCCAATTTATTGCAGCAAATCCCCTTTTGACCCTCACCAGAGAATTTGCCTGGAAACCTATTATGGTTCCAGAATTTAGGATCTTTCTGGGCCTATACCTCCTCATGGGCATAACTAAAAAGATTGAGTTGCGGTCATATTGTTCCACTGACCAAATTCCCCATATGCCCATGTTCTCTGCTTCCATGACCAGGACTAGATATGAGCAGATCTTGTGGTTTATGCATTTCAATGACAATGAACTCTGTCATCCTCGAGTGACCCTGGATATGATCGGCTCCACTAATTCGGCCCCGTAAACCACTCCAACCAACAATTCATAGCTTTGTTTATTCCCAATCAAGTTGTCTGTGTTGATGAGTCCCTGATTAAATTTTCTGGCCACCTTGCTTCCAGACAGTATCTCTCAAAGCAAGTGTGCCAGATATGGGGTCAAGATTTATAAGCTCTGACAGGGCCACAGGCTGTACATATAATTTTATGTTTTACGAGGGAAAAGATAGTCGCGTGGAGCCCCCCAGCTTCCCAGACTACATAGGGAGCAGCGGCAAGATTGTTTGGGACTTGGAGTCACCCTTATTCAGAAAGGGGTACCGCTTGTACGTGGACAATTACACAATCATGCCACTTTTTAGTCACCTTTTTGATCGTGGAATTGACGCATGTGGCACCATATGATCTAATCACCGTGGCTTCCCCCAACAGCTTGTACATTCCTGACTTAGAGAGAGAGCCTGCTTGAGAAGTAAGAATTTGCTTGCAGTGAAGTGGAGGGACACACGGAATATTTTTGTTCTGTCCTCCATTCACGCAGACCCAGCAGTCCAAATTCCAATGGCGACTGGTGTTGTTGAGAAGCCCCTCTGTGTCCACGAATACAACCTTAACATGAGAGGGGTGGACTTCAACGACCAGATGATGGCACTTAATTGCCCATAAGGCCAGACGCTGGTACAAAAAAGTGTCTATATACCCATTTCAATTGGCTCTGCTGAATGCTTATGTGCTATTCAAAGTGTGAGGATGAACTGGATCCTTAAGTTCCAGGAAGAGATCATCACAGCCCTTCTGTTTCCAGACGGTGCCATGGCCCAACTTCCCAATGCAAATGCAGCGAGCCGGCTGCATGAGAGGTACTTTCCAGAAGTCCTCTGTGGTACCTCTACCTAAAGAGCATCCCAAAGAAGATGCTGTGCCTGTAGAAAACATGGATATAGGCGTGGCACCCGGTTTTATTTTCCCTCCTGTCCTGACAAACCTGATCTCTGCATCTGTGAATGTTTCCGTTGCTACCACACACTAGTGAAATATTAACATAGGGTACAGCACGGCACAGTCCTAGGGCACACTTACACAGGGTCTCAAAAGATGAGATGGCCACCATCGCATTTTTAGAGACACTAAGCTGGAATGTTTATAGTTAAAATTAAAGGGCAAAAAAAAAGAAAAAAAAAGAATAAATAAAAAGGCCAAAAATAGTTATTTTATTCTTCTCTCTCTCTATTATTTTCTCGCTATTGTTCTCTCTCTGTTACTGTATTTTATGCTTAACTGTAATGTTTTATTGATACTGTGTTGTATTGTGTTTGCTTTGTTGGTATGTCCTACTGTTATACTGTATTGTTACTTTGCTTTATTATTAACCATCATTTGCTTTGTAGGTACGCCATTCAGTTGCAGCATGGGTTTATTTATTCTGACAGCAACAAGATTTTCTCTCCCAATACTTAAGGCAGTGAATCCAGTACTGTAGGAGGTGATTTCACAATGACAGTTAAAAAAGACCATATACAGTATCTTTAAAAAAGTGAGTACACCCCTCACATTTTTGTAATTTTTTATGATATCTTTTCATGTGACAATACGGAAGAAATTACACTTTGCTACAATGTAAAGTAGTGAGTGTACAGTTTGTATAACAGTGTAAATGTGCTGTCCCCTCAAAATAACACAACACACAGCCATTATTGTCTAAACCACTGGCAACAAAAGTGAGTACACCCCCTAAGTGAAAATGTCCAAATTGGACCCAATTAGCCATTTTCCATCCCCGGTGTTATGTGACTCGTTAGTGTTACAATGTCTCAGGTGTGAATGGGGAACAGGTGTGTTAAATTTGGTGTTATGATTCTCACTTTCTCATACTGGTCACTGGAAGTTCAACATGACACCTCATGGCAAAGAACTCTGAGTATCTGAAAAAAAGCATTGTTGCTCTACATAAAGATGGCCTAGGCTATAAGAAGATCTCCCAGACCCTGAAACTGAGCTGCAGCATGGTGGCCAAGACCATAAAGTGGTTTAATAGGACAGGTTCCACTCAGAACAGGCCGCGTCATTGGTTAACCAAAAAAGTTGAGTGCACATGATCAGCATCATATCCAGAGGTTGTCTTTGAGAAATAGATGTATGAGTGCTGCCAGCATTGCTGCAGAGGTTGAAGGGTTGGTGGGATCAGCCTGTCGGTGCTCAGACCATACACTGCATCGAATTGGTCTGAAAGGCTGTCGTCCCAGAAGGAAGCCTCTTCTAAAGATGATGCACAAGAAAGCCCGCAAACAGTTTGCTGAAGACAAGCAGACTAAGGACATGGATTACTGGAACCATGTCCTGTGGACTGATGAAACCAAGATAAACGTATTTGGTTCAGATGGTGTCAAGCATGTGCGGCAACCAAGTGAGGTGTACAAATACAGGTGTGTCTTGCTTACAGTCAAGCATGGTGGTGGGACAGTCATGGTCTGGAGCTGCATAAGTGCTGCTGGCAATGGAGAGCTACAGTTCTTTGAGAGAACCATGAATGCCAACATGTACTGTGACATACTGAAGCAGAGCGTGATCTCCTCCCTTCAGAGACTGGGCCACAGGGCAGTATTCCAACATAACGACCCCAAACACACCTCCAAGATGACCACTGCCTTGCTAAAGAAGCTGAGGGTAAAGGTCATGAACTGGCCAAGTATGTCTCTGGACTTAAACCCTATTGAGCATCTATGGGGCATCCTCAAAGGGAAGGTGTGCAAGGTCTCTAACCTCCACCGCCTCCGTGATGTCATCATGGAGGAGTGGAAGAGGACTCCAGTGGCAACCTGTGAAGCTCTGGTGAACAACATGCCCAAGAACGTAAAGGCAGTGCTGAAAAATAATGGTGGCCACACAAAATATTGACACTTTGGGTCCAATTTAATCATTTTCACTTAGGGGTGTACTCACTTTTGTTGCCAGTGGTTTAGACATTAATGGCTGTGTGTTGAGTTATTTTGAGGGGACAGCAAATTTACACTGTTATGCAAGCTGTACACTCACTACTTTACATTGTAGCAAAGTGTCATTTCTTCAGTGTTGTCAAATGAAAAGATATAGTAAAATATTTACAAAAATGTGAGGGATGTACTCACTTTTGTGAGATACTGTATGCCGAAGCACAGAGGCAGGGGTGGACATTAGAGACCAATTGCCCCTAACATTAGGGGTGGATTGCCCCTATGCTTCGGCATATATTTTATTTACTTTTCTTGGCAGAGATTTTGAGTGGTTATACCAAAATGATGTCTGCAGGTTTTGGCATCATTTTGGTATCATTCTTTTCAGCCAGCAGTCGGCTTTGCTGTAAAAGCAATCCTAGTGGCTAATTATCCACTAGACTGCTTTTATAAGCAGTGCAAGGGAATGCCCTTCCATGGTTTTCTCATGTGCTCCTGTCCCACCAGGGAACCCAATAGTTCCGCCAGCTGAATATAGAGCTGATCGGAGACTAGAATGGCTCCAATCATCTCTATGGTCTAAGAACCCAGAAGCTACCAGCATTTCGTGATGACTTTCACCAGATATAAACAGCGCCATTGGGAAATTGGGAAAACCTCTTATCACACCGATCTTGGTGTGGTCAGATGGTTTAAGGGCTGAGGAGAGATCTAGAGTCTAATAGACCCCAATTTTTTCATTAAAAAATACCTGTCACTACATATCCCTATCATAGGGGATAAAAAACAAAAAAATAAAATAAAATGGATAGTGTAAAAATAAAATAAAAATAAAAATATATAATTTAAAAAAAAAAATGACAGCACCTCTGTCCCCCATGCTTGTGCGCAAAGGTGAACGCAAGCATCAGTCACATGTCGTATGTAAACGGAAATTGCTTCATGCATTTGAGGTATCACCATAAATGTCAGATCGAGGGCAGTAATTATAGCAGTAGACATCCTCTGTAAATCTAAATTGGTAACCTGTAAAGGCTTTTGAAAATGTATATCGTTTGTCACCACTACGCGGTTGAGCGTAATTTTAAAGAATGTCATGTTTGGTATCTATGTACTCGGCATAAGATCATATTTTATATTCCACCAAACATTTGAGCAATATAGTGTGTTTTTGTGCATTAAAATTAAAAAAAGTGGTGCGCATGCGCAGTGCTCTGTCATGGTCGTCTGATAACAGAACTTTGCGCCATTCCTCCTCATCACCGTCCCCAGCAGCAAATTGAACGGACCTAGGAATGAGCGATTGGGTCAGGGAACCTCTTAGCATATCCAAGCTTAATCCCAGACTCATTGGAGCCACCTTACCCCAGAGACTGAGGTATTCCAGTCCCGCACAGCACACGGGCTGCGACTCCCAAGATGACGATGGAGCAGGAGTAAAGCCACAGAGCCCATGCACGTCCGAATTGGTGGCACTAAGCCTGTTCACAAGCGCCCAGGTACCTCCAACTTTCCCACTCACCTCAGGGGACCCCAGGACATGCTGTCAGTCCCTCCAAGGAGTGCTTCGGATCAGGGACACCCTCCGGCCTTTCTCTCTCCCCATACCCCACCAGGCAGGGGTGCCTGTATGGCCCTGAATCCTGCTAAGGGTCCCACCTCTACTGCTGGTCATCACTCTACCCCCATTAGCTGAGCACCTTCCTCTGTCTGGGAGTCCATGGTGCAGAATAGACTCGAGTGCCTCTTTCCTCTGGTCCCCTAGGACATACTGCAAGGTCCTCCCTGCTACATCTTTGCTGTGCTTCCCGCTGGCCCCTGGTTCTCCTGCTGATATTAAGGCCTCTTTATGAAGGGCTCTCTTCTTAGTTAGTACACAGCTCCTATATAGTACCTCTTCATTGCTGCATCAGCTTTCTGCATGTGGGCCAAGACTGTAAAGCGTAACCTGCAACCTCACTACAGCTGGTCTCCAGACAACTCCTCTGCCCACACAATGGCTGCATATCACCAACCCCTTGATGCGACCTTTTCAGACCTCCCTGGCTCCCCTTCCTGGCATAACTCCCCCCCTTTTGGAGCTTACTGGAGTGGACATTGGCCCCCCTACTCAAAATGATTCTTTCTCACCGGCCTCTACAGTTTATCTGCTTAACCATACCATTGATGGAATCCTTATGACTCCTTCCACGGCATCTGCCGCTCACACTAGCACCCTCCAGGGCAGAGACCCAAAACCGTCCCAGCAACAGGCTATGTCCCTCCCATGTTTCAGAAATTTGCGGAGCTTCTAGATAAGGCCCTTGCCCAGACAGCAACAAAGATCACTTCTGAAATTAAATCTGACTTGCAAATGCTCGGGTGCGTATTGATAATGTGGAAAGAAAAATGGGCACCACCGTCTCTCGGGTAAACCAAAACTCTGACTTAATCCAGGAGCTGCATAACCGACTGGAGGGGGCCTTGGCAAAAATAGATGACCTGGAGAAAAGATCTAGGAGGCTCTAGAAGCAGTCCATGCCCAAATCAAATCCCTCATCCCCGACATCCGCCCTCACAAAATGGAGCTGGACCAGGCTCATAGGGCTCTTGGACCCCCTCACACTGATGGTCTCCCTCGGGACATAGTAGTAAAGCCCCACTATTACAGCACCAAAGAGGAAGTGATGAAAAGAGCCCATTACGCCCCCCAAATCCAAGTCTTGGGGCACTCGGTGCAAATCTTCGCAGATATCTCCCCTTCTACCATCCAAAAATGGAGATCCGTGAAACCTCTTTTTACAGTTTTGTCTCAGAAAGATATTACATTTGGCTGGCAATTCCCCTTCAGGCTAAAATTCGATTTCCAAAACTAGTCATACAGATTTGCCACATTCTGAGGATAGGGAATCCCTCCTTCAACAACTTGGCATCCTCTCCAAAGACCCGCCTTCGCCAATGCAAACTTCCTCTTCCAGCTTATCTAAGAGGCCGCCCCCTTCAAGCCCACTCACCACCCTGTGGCAGAAACCCAAATCTAAGAAGGCCAGAGAAGGGGTTTCCCCTTGAAAAAGGTCTAACAGTTTGTGCTTATACCTTCTCTTCGTCTCTTACTCTGAAGATGGGTCCTCTTAGACTGCCACAATGCCCCACTCACCCAGTTGTGTCACATTTGACTCTGTTTTTTGTTATTGTTTGTTTCCATTAGTGTTATTACCCCATGGGGGGTTCTCCCTCCATGTGGACCCTTGGCAGGACCCTAGTCAGGCATCCTCTAGCATAGCTCTTTGTTTCTGGCGGATTTCCTCCTGCCCATCAGGCAGGCTGGGGCTCCACTTAATGACGGAAGGTCATCCACCTGGCCTCCTTTAGTGTTAACTACTTATACAGATAGATCACCAACTTTTAGCTGTTTTAGGCAGTCGGATTTCCTGCCAAGGACCCCATGGTACTGGAAGGTACCTTTTTTGTGATGCTTTTTGCAGTGTTTGTTTTTTTATACAGGGGACGCGATGCTTGGAATGGTAGTTATGCACCTACCCCTGCTCGTGGAGAATGCTCAATTTAGTTCTCTGGAGCAGGGTGCTCCCACTTCTAGTGGGTAACACGGTCTGTTTTTTGGAGTATGTTCTCCATACTCCCGCCCTACTCTGCTCTCTCCTTGTTTCTTTTTTTTCCTCTCACCCTCTCTCCTTCATCTCCCTTAGGGTTAGCCCTTTTTTCTTGGTGACAGAGTCGGACTCATTGCCCCTCGGGTTCTAGTGCAGCTATATCAAACTCCACCCAACCGCTCTCATCCCTACCCTGAGACTCAGGTAGGTGTTTGGGAATTGCTGTGTGCACACCTCTCGCTTCTCCATGGCTGACCATAGTTCACCCAAGCTCCCTCTAGGCATAGTTTATCACAACATTCAGGGACTAACCTCCCCCATGAAACAGAAAAAAACGTTTCAGCAATACGTAGCCCAAAAGATAGATGTTGTTCCTTTGTAGGAAACCTATTTTCCATCCTCATACTCTCCCTCATTTATACATTGTAAATTCCCTACTTTTCACCTGGCCAGCGCAATCAATTGAACCAAAGGGGTAGGCATCTTCTTCTCTCATAATGTTCATTTCTCCTGCAGCTATACCCTGAAGGGCCCAGAGGGTGGCTTTCTACTAATCAAGGGCCTCATAGACAACCATCTTTACACATTCATATCCTACTATGCCCCAAATAAGGGTCAATCTAAATTTTTTGCTTCCCTTTTCAGAGCCACCAACCCTTTAGTGGAAGGGACTGTTATATATGGTGGGGCTCGAATACAGCCTTCGATGTGGGACTTGACAAATCACGTCCCCCCGGACGTGACCAGATTAGCCCCTCAAGACAGAGTCTCAAAGTGGCCAGGCAAATCTTTAATCAAGGGTTGGTTGAAGTGTGGAGGGAAATGAACCCCACGGTTCGGGATTATACTAATTTCTCAAGTCCTCATAATACTTTCGCCAGCATAGACCATTTCTTTATTCAATCTAATCAGCTCCCCTTGGTCTCCAAAGCCTTCATTAGAGACTCTGCCTTGTCGGACCACTCATCCTTGCTGTTAGTGTTACATACGCCACATGCAGGAGTTTTGTCTGTAGGCTGAATGCATCGATTCATAGTAATCCAGTACATGTCACAGAAATGAATGCAGCTATTCAGGATTACTTCCGTTTGAATGACATAAACTGTATTTCCCCAACCTCCCTTTGGGCGGCTCACAAATCTACAATTCAAGGAAAGTTGATCCAATTGGTCTCCAGGATCCGCAAAGCTAGATCCATTGATATAGAATGCTTAGAACAGGAATTTCTACTGGCTAGCAAACAACATAAAGATCCCCCTTCATCCTCCTCCCTAGGGAAACTCTACATGGCATGCACTGCCTTAAATCTAGCCCTCACAGCTGTAGCTGAGAAACACCTTAGATGGGAAGGAGGGAGATTCTATTTGCAGAAAATAGGGTCCATGTCGGCACACAGATTAGCTCACTCCATTCCCAAAATCAGATTGCAGGATGGTTCCCTCTCCCAAAACCCTCAAAAAATATTAGATGCTTTTCAAGCCTTCTATAAGAAGCTATATACTGGAGGTCTGGTGTCTCCGCATGCTAACCGACTTACTGAATTTCTGCAGTCCTTACCTATCCCCACTCTTAAAAAACAACATAAGGATGATCTTGAGGCACCCATATCTCCTGAAGAGATCATGCTTGTTATTAAATCTTTAAAGTCTGGCTCTGCCTCATGCCCCGATGGCTTCACGGTCCCTTACTACAAACACTTTGCGGACACGCTAGCTCCCCACATGGCCCGTTTCTTCAATGACCTTCATTCAGGAAACCCTTTGAACACTTAATTAACCACTTCAATACTGGGCACTTAAACCCCCTTCCTTCCCGGACCAATTTTCAGCTTTCAGCGCTGTTGCAGTTTGAATGACAATTGCGTGGTCATGCGACACTGTACCCATATGACATTTTTATCATTTTTTTCACACAAATAGAGCTTTCTTTTGGTGGTATTTGATCACCCCTGGGTTTTTTTTTTGTGCTATAAATTAAAAAAAGACTAAAAATTTTCAAAAACCATGCATTTTTCTGCGTTTCTGTTATAAAATTTTGCAAATAAGTAATTTCTCTTCATAAATTTTGACCAAAAATGATACTGCTACATTTCTTTGGTAAAAATAACCCAAATCTGAGTTTATTTGGTGTTGGCAGACAGACAGATGTGACGGGGACATACAGATGTTTTGTGTATGGTGACAGATGTGATGGGGGACATACAGATGTTTTGGGGGCTCTTTTATGGGGACACTTATGTGGACAGGGGTATGGGTGTGCTTGGTGCACTGTGTGGGGGGCGATCTGTGACAGCTTTCTGCATGAAATCCTCATCATGCAGAAAGCTGTCACAGAGCTGCAGCTCCCCCCCTTCACCCCCCCCGCCGAGCTCGGCGGGGGAGAACTGTCAGACGTTCGTCTCTGTTTACAATGTGACGGCTGTGATTGGACACAGCCGTCACATGATCGGGAGGGCCAGTCACTGCGCCCGTATCCCGATCTCTGCTCAGCTGGATCCTGTGATCATAATGATCACAGGATCCAGCAGCAGCATGGCGCGTGGCCGCGCTGCGAGCTCCCGTTCTGCAGTACGTAAATATACATCCTGTCAGAACGGGGAAGCTCCCACCCGGCCCTATATGTACAGTGGCCGGGTGGGAGGTGGTTAAACTCCACCTTCATCACAGCATTACCTAAACCTAATAAAGACCCCAGTTCTGTGGAGAACTACCATCATATATTGCTCATTAATAAAGATTTTAAAATACTGATGAAAATTTTAGCAAACCGCCTCTCCAGCTTCATAGGGCAATATGTACACAGGGACCAGGTGGGTTTTATCCTGGGGAGGCAAGGCCCGGATCAGATCAGAAGGGCAGTTGATATCATCTCTTTATTGAAGTCTGGCTAGGATAACGGCACACGCCAGGAAGGTTTCCTTCTATCGCTAGATATGACTAAGGCATTTGACATGGTTTCATGGTCATATCTGTTTCCGGTCCTACAGCATTGGGGTTTCGGTCAATCCTTCCTTAACATAATAGGTGCCCTTTACTCTTATGTTGAAGCTAAAGTTAAATTACAGTGCTTCCACTCCGCCCCCTTACCTATTAGGACAGGCACACTGCAGGGCTGTCCTCTGTCCCCACTGATTTTTGCCTTGGTCATTGAGGTCCTGGCAATTGCCCTTAGATCTAACCCGAATATTCACGGGGTGAGATGTGGTTCCCAGACACACAAACGTGCCTTATATGCGGATGACATTTTACTCTTTGTTTCAGAGCCTCAATGTCTCTCTCCCAAATATTTCCAGGACCTTTGGAGGAGTTTGGCAAAATTTTGGAGTTATGCGTGAACTATTCCAAGTCCATGGCCCTCAATGTGAACTTGCCAGATATATCAGTTAGCTCTCTCAAAAATAAATTGGCTTCGGCTGGGTAGACAACTCACTCCCACACCTAGGGGTCCAATTGATGCCCTCTATAGATAACCTCTACGCAGCAAACTACCCCCCATGTTTCAAAAATTGGGTTTAGAGTTGCAAGCTTGGGATAAACTAGGGCTGGGCAGAGTTAATTCCATTAACATGAACTTACTACATAGACTCCTTTACCTTTTCCGATGCCTTCCCATATCGATTCCCAGGGCACCTCTCAAGAAATTTCAGGCTAAGATCATCTGCTTTATTTGGGGCAACAAAGGCCATAGACTAAACAGAGAAACCCTTTTCCAGACTAGAGACCAAGGAGGACTAAATCTCCCAAACTTACTGTGATATTACCAAGCGGCACAACTTTCCCAACTCTCGACAGTTTACTCAAAAAGTGCTCAACCTGATTGGGTTCGGCTGGAGAGACATGCTACCCCCAATCATGAACACTGGTGTGGTCAGTCCATGGAGCAGAGGGGGGGCATATTGGTAATCTATCGATCCCTAGCCTCCTATTCTGGTAAAGCGAGATACATGAGGGACTGGGAGGGGGAGCTCGGTGTGGAGTGGAACCAGGAGGTCTGGCACAGGGCCTTTGCGGCATCCATGAAGGGCCTATACAACATCGCTCTAGTTGAGGCAAAACGAAAGGTCCTAAAACAATGGTATTTGGTTCCCTTTTAGACTTGCCAAACTTTTCCCAAACTCTTCTCCTTTGTGCTTCCGAAAATGCGGTATCGTGGGATCCATGCTCCCCACTTGGTGGGAATGTCCAAGATCAGGGGTAGAGTTGAGCGAACCCGGGCTTTGGGGTGTCCGTGCCCAGAACCCGATCCCGGACATTAAAAAAAAGTCCGGGATCGGGTTTGGTATTCGGGTATTTTTGGCGCCTTTTCTATAGCTGCTGGGCAGCCAATCAACAAGCTTTTCACTAGTTTGCCCTTATAAGCCATCACAGCCATGCCTACTAAAGGCATGGCTGTGATTGGCCAGTGCATCATGTGACCCAGCCTCTATATGGCACTGGAGTCAAGTAGCGCTGCGTGTCAGATCATCTCAGACTAGAATAGGGAGAGCTTCATGCAGCTGCTGTGAAGGAAAGATTAGCGTTCATAACTAGTGTTGAGCGAAACCGGACTGTAACGTTCGGGTCCGTACCGAACTTTCGGGTGTCCGTGGCACAGACCCGGACATTTCAAAAATCGTTCGGGTTCGGTCCGGGGTTCTGCTATTTTACTCCACGTGTTGAGAAGCTGCAGGGCAGCCAATCAACAAGCGTTTCACTGGTTTGCCCTTAGAAGCCATCACAGCCATGCCTACTAATGGCATGGCTGTGATTGGCCAGTGCATCATGTGACCCAGCCTCTTTATAAGCTGGAGTCACAGTGCTGCAGTCACATGCTCCTTGGGTTAGTGTAGGGAAAGGAAGCTGAAAGCTTGAGGAACAGATTTGAGACATTTTAAGACCTGATCCTGCATCCTGAGATAGATTACTTTACTACTGCTGTCTGTGCTGTTGCTCTGAGGACAGATAGCAGAAATTAGAGATTTCACATACCGCTGCTTTGAGTTGC
>BLSH010523374.1:181015-191437 GCA_018402905.1 Glandirana rugosa
GTCACGGCCTAGTCAACCTCTAGGCTCCTATTCCACATCCACCTCCTCCCATTTATATTTTTTTTTTATGTAATTTCCCTATCCACATTTGTTTGCAGGGCAATTGTCCTAATCTTACCCCCATTTTGCTTCCTTTTGCAGCCTTCTAGTCCTTTCCATTACTTTTTTACAGCCATTTTTGTGCCCAAAAGTTCGGGACACCATTGACTTCAATGGGGTTCGGTGTCATGGTCAAGTACGGATCGAGTTCAGTGCCGAACCTGAATGGTTTCACGAGGTTCTGCCGAACCCCACGAACTCGAACATCCAGGTGTCCGCTCAACTCTAATCAGGGGACTCTGGAACAAAGTCTTCCATTTGATCAGGAAAATCACAGGCCTTCCAATCCTGAAAACACCGCAATTAGCTTTGCTAATGTTATGGGCCCCAAAATTCCAAAATTTACTAAACATCTCATAACCTTTATACTGGTGGGCACTAAAATTTTGATAGCTACAGCTTGGAAACATCCCTATGTCTCCTTTCACCAGGTTAGGAATAAAATTTCCTGGATCATGAAAAGACGGCAAGTATTTTCATGGATACCCTGGAGAGACATGATGCAATCTGGGAACCCTCGCTTTTGCATATCACTCGGGTATAGTCTAGCCTTCCTCTGTATCGGCCCTCATGTCAGACGCTGGGTTCTCCTCCTGTCACCAACATCTTTCCTGTTCTTTTCCCTATTTCCCCTCTCCTCTCTTCCCCCTTCTCTCTTCTCTCCTTATATCATTTACCTAACTTCTCTTCCCTTCAACAGTGTAACAGTGCCCACCTGTTCTCTGGGCCTTGACACATGTTTTACTCCTCCAGACGAAGCCACTTTGGATGGTGGCATAACATGTAGAGGTAAAGCCTGGTGGTGATATCGTTTGAAGAACATGTGAGATGGTTTATTTTATGCTCATTATCTTTTAATAAAATGTGAGTGTATTTTTAAAGGGGAAGTGCATTTTTTTGTTTTTTGATACCTTGTTGGACATACTGCACCATTAGAGCCTTTCTCTTACATGTTGCCTGATCCTGATCACTAGGATTGTGGAATAAATATTGGAAACAATATTCACAGCTGGACCCGGAGGGGTCAAAGGTTTGGAAAATCATTGAGGAAGACGCTGCAGTTCTCTACAGGGGAATTTTCTCATCTGAGTTGGAGAATCCTTAATTACGTGTGTGGCTAGACTCATTGGGGTCGCATTCTGAGGTGAGCCTCCAATCTATCTGGTGGAGGACAGCACAGTGAAACTGCACCAGCAACACTTTATACTTTATATTTTATATTTCTTTGTGTGGCTAGACCCAGTGGGGTCACTTATTGAGGTGAGCCCCCAATTCACCCGGTGGTGGTCAGCACGGTGGAATCTGCACTGATAACACTTTTTGGATATGTAGCACTTTCATTATATCTATATGTGGTCTGAATGATAGAATGTCCAAGCGGTTTTGGGACCTCCTCTGCACCACTTAAGCACCATCACTTTTTTCTATTGCAATTGCACCTTGCAATACACTTATTGCTTTCAGAAAAGAGTGGGCCTTTTTCTTAACATGTTTGGGACTCTTTAACATCACTTTAGCACAAGCATTATATTTATTGTAGTTCAGATTTCTTGTGTTAACCATTTGTCTTTTTGTAATGTTGGCATCACTTATTATATGAATCAGTTGAATTATTGTTTATATATTTGTAAAAAATTATCAGAATTCCCTATAGTGCAAATAGAGAACTCTCATCCACCCAGAGTATTGAGAATCTTTAATCCCGTCTAGTGACGACATTAGCAGTAAGTCTTAGCATTGGGTCCCACCTTAGACCTTTTTATAAGGCTGGTTTACCTTAATCTTTGGCAGTGCACCCACAAACATTCTACTTTCTCTACCTTGCCATATGTGCGTGACATATATCAGTGGGGGCAGCAGCTAACATACTCTAGCTATATTGTAAGCAAACTACCCAACAGATATTTACCCTACTCCGGGGGTTCTTGTTTACCCCTCATCAGGCAGCGCAGTGCCACTTATACACTAACTTGTGTTTTTCATTAGAGTTGTTTAGAATTAGTAGTTTCACTCCTCCTCCATAAATTGATTATGCCTTTGCTGACATATTTGCTACCTGCAGGTTCTCTCTCACAATGGGAGGATCTCCTGCCTTTTGCACTACGGTTGGTCTCCTTCATCTTTCACTTTGGACAATACTCTATTTTACTTTGATGTCTGGGAGGCCTTTAGTCTCCCTCGAGATTGAGGGTCTTGCTCTGAATAGTCTCTATACTCCCCTGGCTGCAAGATGGGGCGGTGGGGAGGGGATACTTATTTCTCCACGGGGTGGCTGGGGTGCCGCGGGTGGTGGCTCCTGCCCCCCTGCCAAGATCCCCCCACCCCCATCGGGGGCAGTCCAGGGGCAGAGGACATAGATATTTCTCGTTATTTTATGGCTATTTTTTCAATGCATGTCTGGGTCCACTTGTCCTGGACCTCCTGGTATGGTACTGTTGCTGTTATATCTTTGTAATATTTTTCAAACTCAATAAAAATCTATTGAAATAAAATTCAAAAAAGTGTTTTTTTTTTCCCCAAAAATTGTGTTTGAAAAATCGCTGCGCAAATACTTTGTGAAAAAAAATGGCAACACCCACCAGTTTAATCTGTAGGGACCCTGCTTTAAAAAAATATATAATGTTTGGGAGGGGAGTTCAAAGTAATTTTCTAGCAAAAAAAATATATTTTTCATTTAAACAAAGTGTCAAAGGACTTGGTGGATCAAGTGGTTATTAGAGTGCCATAAGCTTCTAATGTTGGGCATAAAATGAAGGACCGTTCAAACCCCCCAAATGAACCCATTTTGGAAAGTAGACACCCCAAGCTATTTGCTGAGAAGCATGTTGTTTCCATGGAATATTTTATATTTTGCCACACGTTTCGGGAAAATTACAATTTTTTTTTTTTACACAAGTTTAGTTGTCACTAAATGATATATTGCTCACACATGGCATGGGTATATGTGAAATTACACACCACAATACGTTCTGCTGCTTCTCCTGAGTATGGAGATACCACATGTGTGAGGCTTTTTATGAGCCTAGCTGTGTACAGGACCCCAAAAACCAATCACCACCTTCAGGATTTCTAAGGGTGTTCATTTCACTTCCTTGCTACCTATCACAGTTTTGAAGGCCCTGAAATGTCAAGATAGCACAAAACTCCCAAATGGCCCTATTTTGGAAAATAGACACCCAAGATATTTGCTAAGAGGCATGGTGAGTATTTTGCAGCTCTCATTTGTTTTGGAAAATTAAGAAAGTAAATGAAAATGTATACTTTTTTTTTTTTTTTCTTTTTTCAATTTTTAAAAACTTTGTGACAAAAAGCAAGAGCTGCTATATACCCACCATGCCTCTCAGCAAATAGCTTGGGGTATCTACTTTCCGAAATTGGATCATCTGGGGCGGGGGGTAGGGATTGTGCTATCTTGACATTTCATGACCTCCAAAACTGTGATAGGTAGTGAGGTAGTGAAATAAAAAATGTATGCCCTTAGAAATCCTGAAGGTGGTGATTGGTTTTCGGGGTCCTGTACTTATTTTTTTCTTCAAAATGTTCAGTCTTTTTTCATTAATATCGCAAAAAATAAAAATCCCAGAGGTAATCAAATGCCACCAAAAGAAAGCTCTGTGTGTAAGAGAAAAAGGTATGCAAATTTTGTTTGGGTACAGCATTGCATGACCGTGCAATTACCAGTTAAAGCAGCACAGTGCCAAATTGTAAAAAGTGCTCTGATCATTAAGGGGGTAAATCCTTCCGGAGCTGAAGTGTTTAACAATAAGGCGTCATACACACGGACGTTTTTTGACGCCAACATTTTTCGGCGTTTTTTGAAACTCTCCATGTTAGTCAATGGCCCCATAAAAATGCCAAAGTTTTTTAGCTGTAGAGGGCATCGGCGTTAGTGAGCTGAAACTAGCACCCACGGTCAGCGCGTTCTGAGGCTGTAATGTTTTGGCGTTTTTTGACGCCGATGCTGCAAAACGCTCACTAACGCTCGCCAACACCCACTAACGGCAAACCGGCGTTAACTGGCATTTTTGATGCTGACGTTTTTAGATTGAAAAATAGCAGAGGATTTTTTTTTTTAAAAAATGCCTATTGACGACGAGGCTCACTAACGCTCATTAACGCCGATGCAAAAAGCCGAAAAAAATGCAGACCCGACGTTTTGCTTATTTTTAAAACATACGCCCGAGTGTATGAGGCCTAATACTGAGGATTTATGGTCTTCTGCTACTGGATTTTTTTTTTCTTTCAATAGATTTTTATTGAGTATTTCTTTAGAGTAACAACTTAAGACCAAATAAGGTCATCAAGGAGAAATGAGAGAACAAAGATAGTCAAATGAGCTCACAGACAGTAAAACGGACCCTCCAGAAACAATTAAACTTACGGTATATTCATAAATGGAGCATGGTACATTCGAATATAGATTAACTGCGCGTAATGCGGGTATATTGCAGTGTTGCTGCTTGGAGAAGGACCGAGCCCTGCTCCTCTGGACACCCCTACTGTGAACTAACTGCGTCAATGGGAGAGGGTAATGAGTGGCAAGCTGCGCTCTGTTCCCCTCCAGTATTTAATAAAAGCTATACGATGTTGGGCCATCTCATGATTCAAACAATAAAGCAAACTGTAAGCTTAACCAATATACCCTTATCTCTAATGGAGAAAACACTTGAAGGTGGGTCTCGGTAATCCAAGCAGAGCTCAACGGTAATAGCTTGAGTTCTCCAGTATAGTTAAGGTAGTAAAGTGAGTCTAGATAGGACAGAGGGGAGGAAAGGTGTGAAGGAGTGAAAAAAAAGGGAGGGGAGACCACTTTAGGGATTATTGGTCATGTAATCTCAGGAAACTCCTAGAGTGAGACTTGCATGTATGTAGCCCGAGGTTCTCAGATTGCCTCAAATTTCTCGGTAGTATTTAGGAGTTTACTAACCATTTTCTCCTGAGACATAATCCATGAAACTTTACATTTAGCATTGGAAAAAGATACTGAGGGTTGTTTCCATGCTTTGGCAATAGTCATTTTAACTTCTGTGAGGATAAAAAGGATCAATCGCTGGAGGCTTTTAGTGGCAGTAGTGATTAGGAAGTTAAGCAGAGCAATATGTGGTGCTTTTGGAATGTAGAGGGCCGAGATCTTCTGTAGCATGATAAAGACTCTATTCCAAAAACCTTAGTCTGGTACAGTCCCACCAAACATGCAGGATATCTCCTGTATGGTCACAGCCGCGAAAGCAAGTTAGAGAGGTGGATGGATAAAGCTGGGAGAGTCTATCTGAAACTAAATACCATCTCATCATAACTTTAAGGTTGGCTTCAGCCAATGCTATGGTCAGGATACATTTTGTAGCCCTAAGTGATTTCCTGTGTCATGTCTCAAGATCCCATTCCTGAGCTAGATCCCACAAAGCGTTGTATGTCACTGAAATCTCTCCCCTCTGCTCCATGGCTTGAACGCACCAATGTTTATAGGGTGTGATACTTGGTGGGTTTGGTTTGCTAATCCATAGTCTATGAAGGAAGTGGGAGAGTTGAGAAAACCAAAATTTCTCGGTGGCAGGCATGTCTAATTTGCTCACACAGTAACCTTCAGTCATGGGACCAGAGGGTAGGAAAAAGTGGCCTATTCTGTATAATCCTTTGTCTAGCCAGCATTTGAAAGCCTAAAATTTCCATGACCGGCTGAAACCGGGGATTCCTGAAGATATGTGCAAGCGGTTTAAGATCAGAAACTAGTAGGGGTGGTATGTTAGAGTGTCCCAAATAGCTAGGGAGTGGGAGAGAGTCAGAGCCAGCATCGGGGGTCTAACTTTAGGAGCACACCAAAATAAGAAGTCTAGGGTGAAGTGTGGAGTCGCTTGCCTCTCTGTCTATTCACTTAGGGCGACCCAATCGGAGGTAAATCCCTGACAGTTAAGCCAACTGAGCAACCTGGTAATACCAGTGGAAATTAGGTAATCCTACGCCGCCTTGTGAACGGGGGGGGGGGGGCGAGGCAAAGTATCTCTTTAGAGAGATGGTCACCTTTTGATCCCCAGAGAAATTGTATTAAATTTGC
Source organism: Glandirana rugosa (assembly GCA_018402905.1). Lineage (NCBI taxonomy): Eukaryota > Metazoa > Chordata > Amphibia > Anura > Ranidae > Glandirana > Glandirana rugosa. The sequence goes on from BLSH010523374.1 coordinate 187,167, forward strand.
TTCTAAGCGCCTAGTTACTGGGATAGGAAGAGAACTAAAGAGGGTCATCTTAATCGAGTTAATCCGCCCTAGCCAAGATAGGTCTAAAGCGGCCCACTTACTTAATTCGGAACCCAATTTCTTATACAAGGGCGGGTAGTTTACTGCATAAAGCTGGTCTATTCTGGGAGTAAAGGTGATTCCTAAATATGGAATAGATGTGTCACTCCAAGAGAACCCAAATTGTTGGGATGAGACCTGGGGGTTGAGAGATTAATATTGAGAGCTTGAGATTTATTATATTTAACTGTTAGGTCTGAGACTTTTGAGAAGATCTCCAGTGTCTGGCAGGCATTAGGGAGGGAGGTTAGAGGGGAGGATAGGAGTAACAACAAATCATCGGCAAATAAGGCACACTCGTGGGTTTGTGGACCACAGTTAATTCCATGGATGTCTGGATTGTCCCTGATTGCTATTGCTAGAGATTCTATAGCTATAGCAAATATCAGCGGCGATAGGGGACAGTCTCTTGTCTTGTACCTCTTGAGATGCCAAATGATCCAAAGTAAAACCCCCTGCTGACGAATTTGGGCCTCAGGGTTCGAGTAAAAGGCATTAATGATGTTCAAGAAAGTTTCTCCAAAGCCCCAACGTTTCAGAATAGCAAATCTATAAGGCCAAGATATTGAAGGCTTTACACAAGTCCAAGGAAAGCAGCATGCCCTCTTGTGCAGGTCCACCATCCCAGCGTGAGTGAAGGAGGGAGATGTCTACTGCCCTGCGGATTTGGTCGGGCCCCTGGTGCCCTGGTATAAATCCCACTTGGTCTTTGTGGATATAAAGACTCATGAAAGTCACCATTCGGTCTGCAAGGATCCCAGTCAGGATCTTGAGGCCCTTGTTTATGAGAGATCTTGGTCGGTAGTTGCTCCCCGAGCTTGCATCCGTCCCTGGTTTTGGTATAAAGGAAATATAAGCAGAATTAAGGGATTTGTCGAAAGGGGTACCCCGATGTAGAGCGTTAAATAATCAGGCAAGGTAAGGAGAGAGTGTTGGAAAAAGCTTTCTAATAAGGGATCGAGAACCTATACGGCCCAGGAGCGGACTGGCTCTTCAGGTTTTTTTATTACTTCTTCTGTAGAAATCTCCTATTCAAGTATCTGGTGATGACAATCCTCCAATTTGGGGATCTGTATTGAATCAAAGAGGTGATCAAGATCAGGGTGGGAAGGGTTCGTTCCTGGATCGTAAAAGCCTTTGGTAAAATTCCTTGAAAGTATTAAGGATTCGTGGTGGATTCTGTGATAATATGCCTCCTGCTGTCTTAATTTTAGGAAGGTTGTGGGAATGAGTCTTAGGTATAAGTCTATGTGCCAGCATAGTGCCCATTTTATCCCTATGGAGATAAAAGCATGCCCTACTCCAACAAAGGCTTTTCTCCGCTCTGGAGGTGAGTGCTAAGTTGAGGGCTATCCTAGCTATATCAAGTTTTGAAACGGGGACCAATTTAGGATTTTGCTTGTGTTTCTTACTTAGATGCCAGAATTCCTTCTCTAACTTTTTTTAATTTCGGTTATTGCGGCCGATTTGGGAGGATATTTGGATAAGTTTACCTCTTATTGTGGCCCTGTGCACTGACCATAAAATCTCAGGTGTAATCTCATTGGTATAACTGTGTAGAAAATAATCTTTGATGGCTTTCTCAATCTCAAGTACTCTGAGGATCGATTCATTAAGCTTCCATCTGAATTCACCTTGTGGTTGGAGGGACAGCGAATGTGTTTAAGGACCGAGAAATGGTCAGACCAGACCAAGTCTTTGATATGGGCCTTGTTGGTTAGAGGTATGTGTGTAGAGGAAATGAGGATGTGATCAATACTAGAGAAAGATTGATGTGGATGTGAAAAGTGAGTGTAATCATGTAACGTGGGGTTGACCTCTCTCCAAATGTCCATGTCCCTGTTGATAGAGTTATTTAGCAATACGTAAACTACGTTTAGGGGGGCAGGTGAGACGGTTTCTGAAGGGTCTCTTTTTATCTAGGCCCTGATCAAATGCGGTGTTTGAGTCTCCACTGTAAATTACCAGACCTTCTAAAAGGGGGTGGAGAGTTTTGAACATGCTCTGAAAGAAGTGTTCCTGTCTACGATTTGGGGCATAGTAAGATATTAACCACTTGCCGACCGCCCGCCGCAGCGTGACGACGACAAGGTGGTTCGTTATCGAGAACCGCCGTCACAGGACGGCGGCCGCGATAACTAGCATTGTGAGCGCGCGCCGCCGGAGGCATGCACGAGCGCTCACTGTGTTCGGGGGGAGCCAGGGAGCGGGTAGGGCAGACTCGATCGCCGCCGGCTACCCGCGATGGCTCCCCCGCACTGAAAGAACGGAGGTCCGTGTATGTAAACACGGACCTCCGTTCTGTTGAAGGGGGAAGGGCGATGATCACAGCCTTCCTGTAAATGCAAGCTGTGATCATCTCCTTTCCCCAGCCAGGGCAGTCCCCACACAGTTAGAACACACCCAGGGAACACAGTTAACCCTTAGAGCGCCCCCTGCAGGTTAACCCCTTCACTGCCAATGGCATTTACACAGTAATCAGTGCATTTTTATAGCACTGATCCCTGCATAAATTCCAATGGTCCCAAAAAAGTGTCAAAATGGTCCGACATGTCCGCTGCAATATTGCAGTACCGCTAAAAATCGCAGATCGCCTCCATTACTAGTAAAAAATAAAAACCCCAGAAATTAATTCTCATCCGTAAATGCGGCAACTTTTGCGCAAACCAATCAAATGCCGATTATGGGTTTTTTTTACCAAAAATATGAGGAAGAATATAAATCGAACAAAACCGATAGAAAAAAATGTTTTTTTATATTTTATTTTTGGATTTGTATTTTAGCAAAAAGTAAGAAATTTGGGTTTTTATGCAAAATTGTCGCTCTTCTTTTGTTTATAGCGGCGATCAGAAATGACGCAGAGGGGATCAAATACCACCAAAAGAAAGCTCTATTTGTGGGAAAAAAAGGACGCAAATTTTGTTTGGGTACAACGTCGCACAACAGCGCAATTGTCAGTTAAAGCGATGCAGTGCCGAATCGCAAAAAGTGGTCTGGTCCTAAAAGGGGGAAATCCTTCCGGGGCTGAAGTGGTTAATGAGATTATTTGGTCATCAATGGTCCCTTTAGCAAGGACATACCAGCCTTCTGGGTCCTTTAACTCTCTTGATAGCGAGAATGTGCAAGTTCTAGAGATCAAAATGGCCACCCCCTTGGTTTTATTGTTTACGTTTGCTAAGACAAAGGTGGAAAATTTGTCATGGAGGAATGATGAGGAATATTGTTTGGGTAAGTGGGTCTCTAGTAGCACAATGTCTGTTTTTTGAGAATAGAATGATTGTAAAAAATGTTTTCGTTTAGATGGAGAATTTAAACCCTGCATATTTTGTGAAACCATGGAGCAAGAGGGAAAGGGGAATCAGGGCAATACAACAACTCTCCAGCCTCCAATCTATTCTGGGCACAGTGAAACCCTGAGAAGTGGATGGGCTTCCGTGCAACCGAAGGTATGTTCGCCTAGGCTGTTCTCTGGAAAAAAAACAGGGTAAGGAAAGCTGGCAAAAAGAAGGGACAGAGAAAATATACCGGGAATTTTCCCAGTGGGCTGGCTGCCTGGGGCTGCCCTGGGACCGCTTTTGAGGATTCGTCACAGATTTACTTTAAAAATGACGCCACCCGGCACAACATGCTACTGCACATGTGCCCACCTTCCCGAAAATAGCTGAGCCTGTACAGAATTTTTCGTGCCCTGCTAGCTTCGGAACGGGCTTGGGAAAGTCTGTAGACACTCAGATATTTTCGGGAAGTCGGGCGCATGCGCAGTAACACTTATGGTGCCGGGCGGCGCCATTTTTAAAAGTGAAGTTGTGGGCGATCCGCTCTCCATGCCGGGTGCCATGCTCCTCTTGTTACAGGCCGGCCGGGTAAGACTGGACCTGTCCCCTCCACAGCCTCTGGCTTCTCCTGGCCCCCCTGCAGCCTCTGACCTTTCTTGCCCCCCCACAGCCTCTGACTTCTCCTGCCCCCCCACAACCTCTAACCTCTCCTGTCCCCTGGGGTCTGACCTCTCTTGGCCCCCCTGCAGCCTCTGACCTCTTCTGCCCCCCGCAGCTTCTAACCTCTCCTGGCCCCCCGCAGCCTCTGACCTCTCCTGCCCCCCATCACAGCCTCTGACCTTTCCTGTATTATCCCCCAGCCGGATCTCACCCGTCCCCTCCACAGCTTTCAATCTC
>BLSH010523374.1:191447-210933 GCA_018402905.1 Glandirana rugosa
TACCATGTCCTCTACCAGTCTCCGACGTCTGTACCTGGCCCCCCACCACAGCCTCTGACCTTTCCTGTATTATCCCCCAGCCGGATCTCACCCGTCCCCTCCACAGCTTTCAATCTCCACAGCCTCTGACCTCTCCTGTACCATTCCCCAGCCTCTGACCTCTTCTGTACCATCCTCAGCTTCTGACAATCTCATGTATCATGTCTGCAGTCTCTGACCATCTCCTGTATAATGTCTGCAGTCTCTGACCATCTCCTGTACCATGTCTGCAGCCTCTGACCATCTCATGTATCATGTCTGCAGCCTCTGAACATTTCTTGTACCATGTCTGCAGCCTCTGACCATCTCCTGTACCATGTCTGCAGTCTCTGACCATCTCCTGTATCATGTCTGCAGTCTCTGACCATCTCCTGTATCATGTCCACAACCTCTAACATCTCTGTCTTTTATCATTCCTGCAGTCTCTGACCATCTCCTGTATTATGTCCCCAACCTCTGACCATCTCATGTATCATGTCCGCAGCCTCTGATCATCTCTTGTATCATGTCTGCAGTCTCTGGCCATCTCCTGTATATGCCTGCAGTCTCTGACCATCTCCTGTATCATGTCTACAGTCTCTGACCACCTCCTGTACTATAAGCATAAACAAAAATATTATGACAGTATGAGCTAAACAATATATATGAGCCAGTTGTCGGGGTCACCCACCACTATGGGGTGTCCCTCCCTGTGTAACCAAAAATAAGCATACATCAAACACAGGTTGTCCCCTCAAAGAGATGAGAGGACCAAGTGGTATTTTAGGGAGGAAAGGACTGTGTAGCAATGCTCATGAAGAAAGTGTATTTATTGGACTATAGGGTGCAGGGTGAATTCAAAGCAGCAATAACAAATCACATATATAACCTACAGTAAAAAGGCTGCCGAGGGACAATACGTGTCCTCCAGACAGCCCTGGCCTGGGACACCAAGACACACACAGGGGGGAACAACACAAATCCTTCCCCTATATCAGTACCATCTAAGATGTCATAATATCTTTTCTCCCGAATATGATTGAATCTGATAACCCCAATTATAGAAGTAACATTGCTAGGCCAGGGCTGTCTGGAGGACACGTATTATCCCTCGGCAGCCTTTTTACTGTAGGTTATATATGTGCTTTGTTATTGCTGCTTTGAATTCACCCTGCACCCTATAGTCCAATAAATACACTTTCTTCATGAGCATTGCTACACGGTCCTTTCCTCCCTAAAATACCGCTTGGTCCTCTCATCTCTTTGAGGGGACAACCTGTGTTTGATGTACACCTCCTGTACGATGTCTGCAGTCTCTGACCACCTCCTGTACTATGTCTGCAGTGTCTGATCATCTCCTGTACCATGTCTGTAGCCTCTAAGCATCTGTTGTATCATGTCTGCAGTCTCTGACCATCACATGTATCATGTCTGCAGTCTCTGACCATCTCCTGTATCATGTCTGCAGTCTCTGACCATCTCCTGTATCATGTCAGCAGTCCCTGCCCATCTCCTGTACCATGTCTGCAGTCTGACCATTTTCTGTACCCTGTCTGCAGTCTCTGACCATCGCCTGTATCATGTCTGCAGTCTCTGACCATCGCCTGTATCATGTCTGCAGTCTCTGACCACCTTCTGTACTATGTCTGCAGTCTCTGACCACCTCCTGTACTATGTCTGCAGTCTCAGACCACCTCCTGTACTATGTCTGCAGTCTCTGACCCTCTCCTGTACTATGCCTGCAGCCTCTGACCATCTCCTGTATCATGTCTACAGTCTTTGACCATCTCCTGTATCATGTATGCAGTCTCTGACCATCTCCTGTATCATGCCTGCAGTCTCTGACCATCTCCTGTACTATGTCTGCAGTGTCTGATCATCTCCTGTACCATGTCTGTAGCCTCTGACCATCTGTTGTATCATGTCTGCAGCCTCTGACCATCTCTTTTATCATGTCTGCAGTCTCTGACCATCACGTGTAACATGTCTGCAGTCTCTGACCATCTCCTGTACCCTGTCTGCAGTCTCTGACCATCTCCTGTAACATGTCTGCAGTCTCTAACCATCTCCTGTACCCTGTCTGCAGTCTCTAACCATCGCCTGTATCATGTCTGCAGTCTCTGACCACCTTCTGTACTATCTATGCAGTCTCTGACCACCTCCCGTACTATGTCTGCAGTCTCTGACCATCTCCTGTACTATGTCTGCAGTCTCTGACCATCTCCTGTACCATGCCTACAGCCTCTGACCATCCCTTGTATCATGTGTGCAGCCTCTGACCATCTATTTTATCATGTCTGCAGTCTCTGATCATCAGCTGTATCATATCTGCAGTCTCTGACCATCTCCTGTATCATGTCTGCAGTCTCTGACCACCTCCTGTATCATGTCTGCAGTCTCTGCCTATCTCCTGTATCATGTCTGCAGTCTCTGCCTATCTCCTGTATCATGTCTGCAGTCTCTGCCTATCTCCTGTATCATGTCTGCAGTCACTGACCATCTCTTGTATTATGTCCACAACCTCTAACCATCTCTTGTCTTTTATCATGTCTGCAGTCTCTGAGGGGGGATTCTGGAGAGCAGCCAAGATTGGGAGAGCTGCCAGGATGGGAGTCGGGGGAGGAGTCAGACATGTGTGGACTGGAGAGGAGACTATGTGATAAAGGGGAGGTTAGTGATGTAAGGGGGTAGTGAATACAATAATGTAAGGGGGATCTGGTATAAAGGTTTTCCCCTTATATTAGTAACCCCCCCTTACCTTAGTGCTTTCTTTCTGCGCAAGGTGTTCTCTGGTCAACAGATACTCCCTATATTCCCAGAGTTCCGCTTTACATCACAGTTTGAAGGATTCCCTCTTACAGTGCAAGGGGGAACTCTATGAACTCTGATGAAAAGTGCAATGCTGCAGAGCCTGATGTAAGTGGGAACTCTGATGTAAAGGGGAATGCAGTGAACTCTGATATAAGGGGGGTCTCTGGTCACCAAAGCCCCCCTTATATCACAATCCCCCTTAGATCATGATCTGCAGTGTTCCCCTTTATATCAGAGTTCCCTTGCACTGTAAGGGGGATTCCTGCAGACTCTGATATATGGGGGAACTCTGTGCTGGGTTATATTAACCTGACTTTCATGTAAATGGAGAAATATGTTTTTTGACTAATGGCACTAACTACATGTTTACAGCTTAAATATTGATATTTGTACTGAAAACAGCCATTTTATAATACATTCTTCAAATGTGTTTTAACATGCATGGTTTTCCCTTTTGTGAACAAAAAAATAATGACGTCATACTGTTGGGCTGGTATAAAAATGCTATAGGGCTGCTACGAAATTATTTCCAGGGCTGGTTTTTATTCCCAGTCTGGCCCTGGTGGTGGGTCATAATAAAAGCGTAATGCTCGCTGGGAGATAAAAGCTCTAATAACAATAAGGTAGTATAACATGAAGAACCATTCCAATTGGGTGATAAAGGAAGATGAGCTTCCAATCAGGAAGATTTAATTATGCAGATATAGAACTGGGATAGTTCCATCATGGAGGTCTTCCATCCTTGGACTTCTTGGTGTTAGAGTTCTGCCGTAACGGAGAGAGTGGACTCATGGAAAGTTGTTGTTTAGAGGATCCAGATGTCGCATTGGGAGGTGGGGATGAAGGTTCTTGTGAGATCAATTTCAGCTTGAGCAACACGTTCTCGACTTCCTTGAAGGTTGCAAAGTTGTAGGACTTCTGTCTAAATTCAAATTTCAAGCTGAAGGGTAAAAGTCAGTGGTATTTTATTTCTCTTTGTGAAAGAGCGGACAGTAAAGGTTTGAAGGACCGTTGTCTTTGGATTGCGGCTGGGGACAGGTCGGTGAAGACTTGGATGGGCTTTCCTTGAAAAAGCAGATGAGGTGTAGAGCGGGCTCTCTTCATAACCTCCTCCTTAACCGCATAAAAATGTGGTTTTAGAATCACATTGTCAGGGATCCAGACGAGCGTTGCGATTGCGCACAAGCTCGCACGGATTCAAACGAAGGTTCCCACGACCGTTCGGAAGCACGAACATGTATGCATGCGCAGGGATGTTGTCAGGATACCAAGAGCAGGAGGACTCTAAGACCCGGAATCCATCAGAGCAGGAGGGCTCTGCTGTTTGATCTGCAGCTAGTTCGTTCCTGATACCTGCTATCCGTTATCTGCTACCTGATCAACTACCTGCTTGACCCGGCTTGCCTAGACCATTCTACCTTCTCCAATCCTGACCAGCTTGTTTGACGTCGCTTCTTCTGCCAGCCTGATACCTGTTACTGAACCCGGCCTGTTCTCCGACAATCCCTTGTCTGCTGATTCTGCCTGCTTGCTGATCTATGCCCGACCCAGCTTGTCTCATGCCTCTTCTGGGGGAAGAGGTGCCAGGAAGAACGCTCCTAGTCAGCGCCATCATTGACTCCGGAGCATGCAGTTGCTTTATTGATCTCCAGTTCGCCCAGCAACACAGCATCCCCCTGCAGACCAAAACGCATGGCCTTTCAGTATCTTGCTGATGGGTTCCATATGAAGTCTGGACTGGTCACCCAGGAGACCCCTTTGTTGCCCGTCAGATCTGCACATCATATGGAACTGTTAAGCTTGAATGCTATCTCTTCCCAGTCATTTTGCATGGCTCCAAACTCATGATCCACAAATTAATTGGACTACTGGTGAAGTCAAGTTCTCTTCCTCCTATTGAGACATTGCACCTCCAGCACTACTGTCACCCCTCAGGGTCTATTATGCCTCAACATGGACCCAGAGATTCGTCAGTCAGTACCTGAACCGTACCACCCATTCCTGGATGTGTTCAGCAAGCAAGGGGCCGACACGCTTCCCCCTCATTGGCCTTATGACTGTCCGATTGATCTCCTTCTGAAGCTGAGGTCCCGTTTGGACGTATCTTTCCACTAACCGAATAGGAGCAAGAGGCTTTAAAGGACTATATTGACGAAAATCTTGAGAAAGGGTCCATTCGTCCTTTCAAGTCCCCTGCCGGAGCAGGAATGTTCAGAAAGAAAGATCAGTCACTAAGGCCATGTGTGGACTATAGAGAACTGAAAAAGATCACGATTAAGAACCATTACCCCCTGCCTCTGATGACCAAACTATTCCAGAGACTGAGATCTGCCTGCATCTTCACTAAACTGGACTTGAGAGGGGCTTACAATCTGGTGCGCATCAGAGAGGGGGATGAATGGAAAACTGCTTTTCGCACCAGGTTTGAACATTACAAATATCTAGTAATGCCTTTTGGACTTTGTAATGCACCTGCCACCTTCCAGCACTTCATTAACGATGTGTTCAGGGACTTTTTGGACATTTCCATGATTGTATACCTGGACGACATCCTGATTTTCTCTGGATCCCTTGATCAGCATCGCGTCCATGTCAATCAAGTGCTGGAGAGACTCCGCCAACACAGACTGTTTGCCAAGCCAGAGAAATGTGAATTTGAAAAGAGGAGTATCCAATTTCTGGGCCTGATTATCTCTCTTACAGGACTAGAGATGGACCCACAGAAGGTCTTTGCTGTGATCGACTGGCCAGTAACCACAGACAAGAAGGGAGTACAGCGCTTTGTGGGGTTCGCAAAATTTCTATAGGAAATTCATCAAGGGGTTTTCCACCATCATCTCCCCTATCACGCGACTGACCAAGCAAAGCTCCCATTTCTGCTGGAACTCTGAGGCCCAAGATGCTTTTGAAACCCTTAAGAGACGGTTTACTTCTGCCCCAATTTTGAGTCACCCGGATCCTGCATTGCCTTACGTCTTTGAGGTTAATGCTTCCGAAATCGCAGTGGGATCAGTCATATCCCAGCGACAGGGAAACAAGGACACCCTGCATCCGGTGGCAATCCTTTCACTGAAGCTCTCTCCGGCCAAAAATAATTATGATGTCAGAGATCGAGCACTTTTGGCCATCAAAGCTGCCTTAGAGAAGTGAAGGTATCTTCTGGAAGGTGCAACTCATCCGATTCTTATTTATACTGACCACAAGAATCTTGAGTATTTACGTTCAGCCAGACGCCTGAGACCACGTCAAGCCAGATGGGCCTTGTTCTTCCCTTGCTTCAACTTCCACATTACATACCGTCCCGGATCAAAGAATACCAAGCCTGATACCTTGTCCCAGATGTATGATGGATCCAAGGATTCCTCTGTTCCTGATACCATCCTGCCAGCAGGTAGCTTCCTTCTCTTACAAGCGGGTCTCCTGTCACAAATTAAACAGGCCTCCATGTCCCAGTCCAGTCCTGCCGGGTTAACCCTCTATTGCCGGGATAATCTGCTTTGGAGAGGAGATTGAATATTCGTACCAGAGAATATTCAGGTACAAGTGCTAAAGATCCTGCATGACCACCCCCTGGCAGGTCACTTCAGCATTCACAAGACCACAGAACTGGTGCAGCGTACTTTCTGGTGGCCTAAGTTGGAGGACTTTTGCAGGAAATATGTAAATTCATGCCCTGTCTGTATCCAGAACAAGACAGCAAAAAGTGGAGCCTGGGGTTTACTCAAACCCTTGCCCATCCCAGACAGACCCTGGCAGATCTCTATGGACTTTGTTGTTGAACTACCACCTTCCAAAGGTTGCACAGCAATATTTGTGGTTGTTGATTGTCTGTCTAAGATGGCTCACTTCTTACCCTTGAAGAACACCCCGTCTGCTGCAGAGACTGCCTGAGTCTTCACTAAGGAGATTGTCAGGCTACACGGAGTACCTGCCAACACCATGTCGGACCGGGGGGTCCAGTTCACTTCCCGCTTCTGGAAAGCCTTGTGTGAACTACTACAGATTAAGCTGGCATTCTCTTCGGCCTATCATCCGCAGACCAATGGGCAGACAGAACGCACCAATCAAACTCTAGAGCAGTACCTCTGCTGTTTCACGTCCTTCTCCCAGGATGATTGGATATCTTTGCTACCACTTGCGGAGTTTGCCTATAATAATGCCAATCATTCAGCTACGGGACAATCCCCATGTTTAGCAAACTATGGCTTTAACCTATCTTTCCTGCCTGATATCATTCCTGAATCTACAGTTCCAGCAGTTCAGAGTGTAGTAGACTTCTTGGGTCAGAACAACAAAATTCTTCAGGAAGCAATCGCCAAGGCACAGGCAGACAACAAGAGGACTTTTCACAGGAAGAGAAGGGGGGAGCTGAAGTTGCAGCCTGGTGATCAGGTATGGCTTTCTACAGCGAACCTTCTGTTGGCTTGTCCCCCCAAGAAGCTGGCATCCAAATTCATCAGCACCTTCTCGGTGAAAAGAGTTATCAATGAAGTATCCTATGAACTTTCTCTACCTGACTCTTTAAAGATTCACCCTGTCTTTCATGTTGCCTTATTGAAGTCTGCAGTGACTGATCCCTTCCCTGATAGAGGGTCTAGACCACCAGAGCCGGTCCTCATTGATGGAAATGAAGAGTATGAGATTGAGGCTGTCCAGGATTGCAGGAGGAGACAAGGTCAGACCCAATTCTTGATCAAGTAGAAGGGTTATAGCCCAGAAGACAACTCTTGGGAACCTGAATCTAATATCCATGCAAGGAGATTGATCAAAGCCTTTTTCCAGGCCCACCTGGAGAAGAGGACATCGATGGGCATCCGGAGGCTGCCCCTTGGTGGGGTAATGTCAGGGATCCAGAAGAGTGTTGCGATCGCGCACGCCTGTGTGCACGTGCGCATGGATTCAAACGAAGGTTCCCACGACCGTTCGGAAGCGCGCACATGTACGCATGCGCAGGGATGTTGTCAGGACACCAAGAGCAGGAGGACTCTAAGACCCAGAATCCGTCAGAGGAGGAGGGCTCTAGGACCCAGCATCTCTGTCAGCACAACACATGGGCCTTTAAAAGGAAGTCAGACTTTGGCTGAAGTGTTGCTTGATCTGCAGCTAGTCCGTTCCTGATACCTGCTATCCGTTATCTGCTACCTGATCAACTACCTGCTCCACCCGGCTTGCCTAGACCATTCTACCTTCTCCAATCCTGAGCCGGCTTGTTTGACGTCGCTTCTTGTGCCAGCCTGATACCTGTTCCTGAACCCGGTCTGTTCTCCGACAATCCCTGGTCTTCTGATTCTGTCTGTTTGCTGATCTGTGTCCGACCTGGCTTGTCTCATGCCTCTTATGCCTACCTCTATCCAGCTACTGTGATTGCAGATCTGCTGCTCCTGTTCCAGCTGTCCGCTGTCCAGTGTTCCAGCCTGCCTGCATCCAACTACTGTGATTACTGATCGTCTGCTGTTGTTCCTATTCCAGCCCGTCTGCTATCCAGTGTTCCAGGCTCTGCTTCCAGCATCCGGTCTACAGCTGCTGATAAGAGGCCCTCCTACCTCACTGTGCTCACGAGACCACTGTCCCCACTCCAGTGGGCTCTGAACCAGGGCTGTATGAGAGGTCTCCTACAAGAGACAGGCTCAACTATCAGGTACGTGGTCTTCATTACAATATCAAAACAGCCATGTCTTAGCCTGCAGGATGAACCACTTCCATGGAGGAGATCTGCCAGCACCTTTCTGCACTTACTCAAGCCGTCAGGTCCTTGCAAGAGACAGGCTCAACTATCAGGTACGTGGTCCTCATTATACACATCCCTCAGGAGGCCATCTGTGTGCAAGGGTTGTAGGGCTCTGTGAGCACGATCTAGCTCAAATCTGTGTGGTTGTATGTCCGGGATAAGATCTTTAATGAAGGCACATCTTTGTTTGACTCGGGTAAACCTCTGACTCTGAAGTTATACCTTCTACTCCTGTTTTCAAGATCATCAATTTTTAGGAGGGCAGATTCAAGTTGGTTTGGGAGATCTTGAATACGGTCAGAGTTTGGGTTTGTTCTGGAAACAGTGTAATCAAGTTTTTGTTTGATAGCTTCCATTCTCGAGCCTAAGTTTTGGATGTCCACTTTAATATCTCTTGTGATTCTGGAGGCTGTGTTAGAAAGCCCATGGTCCAGTAGGTCAGCAAATTTTGCAAACATAGCAGAGACATGATCAGGTTGATCAGCAGGTGAGCCCTAGGTTTGGGTTAGTGAATGGGGTTGTGCTGTGCCCAGAATCATGGGGGAGCAAGGTAAATCCTTCAGAGTATGTCCTATGAGGGACTCTGTGGTAGCTGGAGGCTTGGGTAAGCTTCTAAGGGAATGCCATCCACCATCTTGGGACCTTCGGCCTGTTGCTCAGTTATAGAGAAGTTCTCGGTGGGCCGTCCTCACTAATATGAGTTGCCAGTCGCTGTGTTCTGTGTCTTGGATGAGGTGAACGATGTGAATATAGAGGGGTTAGGATGGTTCCGTCAGATGAATGTTCACTCTAGCCTTATGTCGTGGTCGTCTGCGACATCATGGGACTTACAGCCTGGTATTTGCTCATAAGAAGGGTAACCCGGCAAGTTGGTCTTGCGATCAAGGGGGATGGGGGAAGCAGCTCTGCGTGTATCCAGTGTTTGGGAAAGCACTGATATGGGACCCGCTGGTCTTGATGATGTCCCAGGTAAGCAAGGAGAGACCATGCTACTGCCTCAGAACGTGCAGTCATGTGCCATCTTGGTGACTGATGTCCCCGCTAGCATGGGGATATAGGAAACAATTATGTATGCTCAGGGGGTCCAGGACAACCCTTATGCAGGGCCTTCAAGTCTGACAATCTGGATAAGCAAGCAGAGACTGCGCTGTTACCTCAGTGCTTGAGAACGGGCACCATCTTGGAGCCTGTAGCCTAGTGTCTGCTTGTGGTGTGAGGCACCCAGTTATTTATGGGCTGGGTTGGCGCTTCCATAAGTAGGCTTATAAATATATTACAATAAACTATTTGTTGAATCATATAAATATAAAGTGCTTAGTGTTAATAAAAATGATAATAATTGGGAATGAGAATCAAAATGTTATTAAAAAATATAAAATCAAAAATGTGTATATAAATAAACAATAAAAATGTAGAGTGCCTTTTTGTGTCCTTATTGATATTATCCTATAAACAATGTATTGAAGTTCCGATTTGGTGTACCCCAGTGCTATATAAAATAACATATACACATAAATACGTAAACACTGCTGAAAAAATGTGTGAAAAAAACAGAGGAACTTTGTCATGAGAGAAGAAGGTGGTGCTGGCGACCCACCTTGACAGTAACACATGGGTGGCCGTGAAGATAGTGAATAAGAAGCCTCTGGTTAAAGACCCCGCCTCCACCCTGATTCAAGACAAGTCCTGGAGATGGTGGAGAACAACTCATTCTGCGTTCAGACCTACGCCACATTCCAGACAGAGGACTTGGATTAATCACATTGTGGATTCAACCATACACCTGAAAGACAAGACGGACCGTCGGGAAGCAGCATCAACTTACAGGACCCCAGAAATACCTGCCTACACAGGCGCCTCTGCGCTTTACCCCTGTGTGGGGTGGCGTTGTCCGGTAAGCAGGGTGGTGATAGGGGAGCACGTGTGATGCACAAAGAAAAGTTTATGGACTATACTCTATGGACACTTGTTGATTGTTAATTGTATCAATACCAGTGATTCTCAGTTTTTTTCACACATTTTTTCAGCAGTGTTTACGTATTTATGTGTATATGTTATTTTATATAGCACTGGGGTACACCAAATCGGAACTTCAATACATTGTTTATAGGATAATATTATCAATAAGGACACAAAAAGGCACTCTACATTTTTATTTTATTTATATACACATTTTTGATTTTATATTTTTTAATAACATTTTGATTCTCATTCCCAATTATTATCATTTTTATTAACACTAAGCACTTTATATTTATATGATTCAACAAATAGTTTTTTGTAATATATTTATAAGCCTACTTAGGGAAGCGCCAACCCAGCCCACAAAACATATCACATTAATACTCCCTACTAGGGAGTCACCACTGGGGGCAGCAAACCCTGCTACTGAACCCAAGAAATCCTGAGCGCAGAACATATATTTATAACGCAGTTATTTATATCTGCTGGCTTAGGGGATAGAGGAAGCAGTCCTCTGTACTCCAGGGGTCCGGGAGAACTCTCAGGTATGATCTGTGAGGCTGCATGGCGTGTTTGTTAGATCGGGTCGGGCTGCGCAGCTGCCTCATGTAAAGAGATCTGGTGCCTTCTTGGAATCCTCGTTGCAGGGGTCAGTTTGCCTTCCATAATGGTAATCTGTGGCACCCCAGGTGGGTAACAAGATCTCCCCACTATTCCACTGCCATTAGTGCTCCTATCACTGGACTGGTGCACCCGCGGAGAGCCCTTGGCGGTCGGGGTGGGACAGAGCTCCTGGGCTAAGCTGCCATGTCAGTAGAGTCAGCGCATGCACTTCCTCTGCTTCAGGATTTAAGCCATCAAAAGGAGTTATCACTATTGGTTGGGGATGCTATTAAATTCTTGATACAATGATAAAACCAATTTCTTAGCACTCAGAGGGAGCCCAAAATGCATCACTTTGCAGGTCATCAATTAGAACATTGCCACATTTTCTGATAACAGAATTCATGCACCTCTGATCTTTTGATACCTGAAAATAGGAGAAGCAGTGGCTGCAGCTGCCTTAGCATTGCTTTTAAATGTTTTTAAAGCACAGCAGCAAGACATGGTTGCAGGCAACATGCACAGAAATTTTTTGACCACATGATTACTGACTACATCAGGTCCAGGGCTGATGCGTATACTCTGAGAAGTGATGACTCCATGGACTATTGGATGTCCAAGTTGTTCACTCTCTCACTCTCTCACTCTCGCACTCTCACACTCTCACACTCTCGCACTCTCGCACTCTCACACTCTCACACTCTCACACTCTCACACTCTCACACTCTCACACTCTCACTCTCTCACTCTCATTTTGTGTACTCTGTTTTGACATTTTAAAACAATGTGGTACTGTGAAAAAGCTCACAAACTATACTTTCAAAGGTCCACTTGACATGGGTGTACATACGTGTGTGTTCTGCGTATTCCCATGCAGGCAGTCCCATTCATGTCAATTGGAATTTAGCAGCTGCATGGACACAGTTGCTGCTCCAAAGTTGACAGTCCTGTGGCTGTGGATACATGTGGGTGAATGTCCCCAAACACAGATAGTGTTTAGATCTGTTGTGGCTGCTTCTTTCACTATTAAATTGGTTGTCAATCCTTGAGAACCACTTTAATATACAGGTAAGCCTATAATAAGGCTTACCTGTAGGTTCCCTGCATAGCCCCTAAACCTGCATGGTTTAGGAGATATACAGTGTACTCTCATGTGCCCACTTCACCGGGCACATGCGCAGTGAAGAAACGGCCTCCGTGCCGTTCCTTCACATCTGTATGCATTAAATGCTATAGTAGATTCTTTGTCATCTCTAGTAAGAAATCTGTCCCCTGTATTTCCTGCTTCTGGCATGCCTGTACAACAACAGGTAACTGCTCCTTCTGTTGCTTCTCCTATTGTTTTGCCTGTCTCTAACTCTGCTAGCTTGCTAGCTCATCATCAAGTTAGCTAACAGGATTAATGTTGTGGATGTGAATGTCAGCCCAGCTAGAGTTAATGTGCCAGAAGCTTGTATGAAAGAAGTGATGCCTTGTGAAATGTCACCCCTGGGTTATCACGTGGGTTTGGCAATCAAGGAAAGGATATGGAAAGGGGATTTCAAAGAAATGATGCCCCTTTTACCTGCTAATAAGGATTTTGATGAGAACCAATGCCGCTGGAATGCGGCATGTAAGTATAGGCATGAGTGTGCTTATTGTGCCGGAGCGCATCCAGCGGCAAAGTGTTTAAAAAAAAAATGCGAGCACGGGGCTAAGTCAGAGAGAGATTTTTCTGAAAGGCCTGCATGCCAGTGAGGCTGGAAAGAATGCGCCCATGGTTAGACAGGTACCCAAACAGGGAGAAGGCTCGTTTTCTCATTGAAGGTTTTTCAGAGGGTTTCCCTATTCCAGCCTTTTCAGGAGAAGGGTGCTTGGTGATTGGTAATTTAAAATCCGCAAATCTTTTTCCGCAGGTAGTAAGGGAAAAGGTTTGCAAGAAAATTGAGGCAGGGCGCATTGCGTGTCGTTTTGAATACCCCCGTTTAGAAATTTCTGCATTTCACCGCTGGGTGTGGTACCTAAAAGGGAGCACAATGCGTTTCACATTATTCATCATTTGTCTTTCCCTAAAGTTGATTCGCTAAATGACGAGATTGATGAGGCGTTATGCTCAGTGTCGTATGTGACGTTTGAGGAGGCTATAGTCAAAATTTGAGATTTTGGGTTGGGGGCGTTATTGGCCAAGGCTTATATCAAATCAGCATTTAGGTTATTGCCAATATCCCCGGTGGCCTTTAATTCATTAGGTTTTTACTTTGAGGATGTGTATTTCTTTGATAAGTGCCTCCCGATGGGGTGTGCATTCTCGTGTTCGTATTTTGAAGCTTTTCTGACATTTCTGCATTGGGTAATTTGTGTTCAATCCTGTTCGGATAGTGTAGTTCATTATCTGGATGATTTTTTTTATTTGGATAGCCGGGGGTCGGTGTAGGCAGATAGCAGCAGGTCAGGACAAGCCGGGTCTATTCAGGAAACAGGAAGGATCACAGGAACAGGCTAACAGGTACAGAGCTGGGGCTCACAGGTACTCAGATGCTGTAGAACGGACAGCACTGGCTACAGGGATCAGGCAGCTTAAAATAGGCTGTTTGATGCCAATGCCGGCGCACAAGCATGCAGGTGCACGCACACGCACACAGGCGCACGCAAACATGCCCAGGCGCACACACACACGCTATGTGTGCCCAGGCACAGCTTTCCAGGGGCCACAACAGCTTCCTTACATTTCCCCCCCAAGGGGCAGCCTCCGGATGCCCAACTTGGAAACTTTGGCAGGATTGCTGTCCTTGAATGCTTGGATACATTCATCTGCATGAAGGTTGGCGGTTGGCTTCGGGCTCCCAACAGCTCTCCTAGGGGCTGTACCCCCTCTATTTCACAAGATACTGGATCCCGCTGCCCCTCTTCCTGCAATTGCTCTACTTGGAAAAGGATCCTAGGTCACCGGCTTCAACAATGTGACATGGAATACTGGATGTATCCGCAAGGATGATGGATTGCACGTGCAGTTGTCTGTACCATGTTACCATTTCTGACAAATAAAGGAATTTAAAAAAAAAGGATGAGCAAAGCTCAAGTTCCTATGAGACCTGATTGATCCTCCTTTTGACTGGAAAGGGGCCGATAAACCTTGAACCCAGTTTCTTGGATGGGCAGGCTAGTCTTAAATTTTTGTAGACAGCCAGACTTGGTTACCTGGCTGAAGATCCAGTTCGCCATGCTTTCTTCTGTCATGCATGGCCTTGCTCTGTTTTTGAGTTTTTGCCAGTGTTTCCTGCAGTAGTTTCCAATTGGTTTTGAAGAACTTGGTAGTTTCATGTACTGCTGGTACCACACCTTCCGCTGACAAGCTGGGAAGTACTGTGGGGTGAAAGCCAAAGTTAGCCCAGAATGGCTACTGTGAATGGAGTTATGAGCAAATTCTGCCAGTGGCAGCAGTGTGACCCAGTCGTGTTGTTAAAATGATGAGAAGCAACGGAGGTATTGCTCCAGGATTTGATTTGTCCTCTCGGTTTGGCGCCATTGGTTTGTGGGTAATAGGCAGAGGAGAACGAAAGATCGATTTCTAGAGCAGAACAGAGGGCTCTCCAGAACATGACGTAAACTGGACTCCTCGATCAGACACTATGGTGTCCGGAACCCCATGCAACCAGATGATTTCTTTAACAAAGATTTCATCAGTTTCTATTGCAATAGGGGTGCCCTTCATTGGGAGGAAGTGTGTCATTTTAGTTAGTCGGTCAACGACTACAAAGATCGTCATGTACCCTTTGGCTGGGGGCAACTCTACTATGAAGTCCATAGATATCTTGGACCAAGGCCGTTCAGGTATAGGGAGAGGTTTCAACAACCCCCATGCCTTGGTTTTGTCTGTCTTATTCCTGGCACAGACAGAACAAGAACTAATGTATGCCCGGCAGGCCTCACCAACTAAAGGCCACCAAAGAGCGTAGCACAAATTTAGTGGTTTTCCATGTGCCAAAGTGTCTGGCAAGCTTGTGATCATGATACAGCTTTAGAACAGCAGGGCACTGTTCTTTTGGCACAAAGACTTGGTTATTGTGCCACCATAGACCATCTTTCCAAGTTAGTCCCTGGTTAGACAATCCAGAAGAGCCAGCAGAACTTCTTTGGATCTGTGAGAGCAGTTTATCTTAGAATAGCAGGAAGTTTCTAGGCTTGAGTATAGTGTCCTGAGAAGCAGATGTTCCAGGTTCAGAGAAGATGCGGAATAAAGCATCAGGCTTGACACTCTTCGATCCTAGCCTGTACGTAAGATGAAATTGAAACCTGGAGAAGAAGAGGGCTCAGCGGGCCTGACAGGGCTTAAGTCTCTTGGCAGTCCTGAGATACTCCAGGTTTTTATGATCTGTATAGATCAGGATGGGGTGCTGGGCTCCCTCGAGTAGATAGCACCACTCCTCAAGTGCTGACTTAATGGCGAGCAACTCTCTGTCCCCCACATCATAGTTCTTCTTCTCTGGGGCCGAAAGTTTACAGGAGAAGAATGCAATGGGATGGAGTAGCGCCCTTGTCTCTGGGAGAGCACAGCTCCAACAGCAGTCTTGGAGGCGTCTACCTCCAGAACGTAGCGCATGGTTGCAGTAGCGCATGGTTGCATCCGGGTGCTTGAGGATAGATGCAGAAGTAAAAAGTTATTTTAGAGCCTGAAAGGCAGACACGCTGGCCTTGCTTTGTGAGCTAGGTAATGGGGGCGATAATAGCAGAAAACCCCCTGATGAATCTTCTGTAAAAATTAGAGAATCCCACAAAGTGTTGGACTTCTTTTTTATCCACTGGTGCTGGCCAGTCCAGGATAGCTGAGACTTTTTGCGGGTCCATTGTGACGCCTGTAACAGAAAGAATCAGCCCGAAGAAGGGGGTACTGGAACATTCAAAAGAGCATTTCTCCACCTTAGCATAAAGTCTGTGTTGTTGCAAATGGCTCAGCACACTGCAGACATGTTTGTGGTGCTTTTCCAGAGATGAGGAGAAGATCAAGATGTTGTTGAGATAAATGATGACAAAGAGATCCAGGTAGTCTCAGAAGACATCAATGACGAGGTGCTGAAATGTGGCTGGGGCATTGCAGAGTCTGAAAGGCATGACAAGGTACTCGTAATGTCCAAAGCAGGTTCGTAAAACTGTTTTCCACTCATCGCCCTCTTGGATGTGGATCAGATTATAGGCCCCTCGGAGGTCCAGCTTTGTAAACACAGTGGCCGACTCTAGTCTCTGCAAGAGCTCTGGAACTAGCGGAAGTGGATAGCGGTTCTTGACTGTAATTTTGTTTAAGTCTCGGTAGTCGATACAGGGGCGAAGCGTATGGTCCTTCTCGACTAAGAATATGCCGGCCCCGGTAGGGGACGTAGAAGGCCTGATAAATCCTCTGGCTAGGTTTTCATCCAAATAAGCCTTGAGGGCTGATAGCTCGAGCTCAGACAAAGGATAGATATGGCCAAAGGGAACCTCAGTTCCGGGAAGAAGTTCAATAGGACAGTCATAAGACCGATGTGGAGGTAATTGGCCCGCTCCTTCCTTACTGAATACGTCCAGATAATCGTGATAAGTTAGAGGGAATGCTTGGCGGTTTTCAAGATCAGGTGCAGAGTCTAGACTTAGGAGTGAGGGGCCAACATCCCGGGATGGAAGTAGACAGTGCTGGGTGCAGTATGCCGAAGAACTGAATGTGCCCAAAAGACCAACTGGTGATAGGCGTTTCATCCTCGTTGCTCTTGCGGTGCCACTTACCGGATTTGGTGGGGCAGGTCCTCACCGTGTGTCCGGGTTCCCCGCAGTACAGGCACAGATTAAGGGAGGGGTGTTGCTGTCTCTTCTCTGGTGTGAGCGACGGTTGGAGAAGGCCAATCTGCATTGGATCTGGTTGGTCAGATGGTACAGAGCTGGAGGGAGCTGGAGGTGGGTAACTGGGCACACAGGGCATCATCCATGTGAGGCGCGGGGCCCCAGATGTTCTGGAAGCCCTTTCTGCCCGGCGTTCTCTAAACCACCGGTCTATCTGGATTGCCAGATTTGAGGGCATCCAGGGTTGGGGGGACCCCGACGTGGGCAAGCTCACTCTTTAAGGGTTCCGATAATCCCAGGCGGAACTGGTAGCAGAGTGCTGCATCATTCCATGCTGTATCAGTGCTCCAGTGTCTGAACTTAGCAATATAGTCCTCGGCAGTGCGTCGGCCCTGTTGTAGGGCATGCAAGGATGATTTCCGCTGTGACAGCAAGGTGAGGGTCCTGGTATAATCTGGCCATAGCGTCAAAGAACGCATTAAGGGTGGCAACATAGGGCGCTCTCTGTTCCCAGAGCCGATGAGCCCAGGACTGGGGTTCTCCTTGTAATAGTGAAATCACAAGCCCCACCTTCGTGGTTTCCAAGGAGAAGGTGCGGGACTGCAGGCCAAAGTAGAGTTCACAGGAGTTGCGGAACACTCTGAATTTCCCTTGATTCCCTGCAAACTTGTCAGGAAGGGGGACCTTAGGCTCTGATGGCAGGGCCACAATGGTGCTGGCAGATGCGGCTCCCACTCCAGGTGCAGCGGGGACGGAGATCACACACTTGTTCCTCCAACCATGTATAGCCTTCTTGCAAGTTCTTCACCGCCTGTGTGAGCCCGGCCAAGTGAGCACGCAGTTCTTCCATAGCAGAGGGTGTTCCCTGCGCAGACTCGGACATGGCTGTCCGTTACTGTCACGCACCTGGTGGTGGAGTCTGGCTTGTGCAGGGAACAACCACTCTTGCACACCTGATTCAGGGACCCACTGATAGCGCAGACAGGTGGTCCAGGAGTGCAGGATGGCACGAGGGCTGGATGATCACTGATGTAGTTGTGTGAGATCTCAGAGCGGTCATGTAAAGCAGCAGAGTGGTGGTACAGGCAGGGTCGGCAACTGGCTGGCGGTGCGGTACAAAGGATCAGGCAGGAGAAAGGTCAAGTCCAAGCAAAGTTTGTAACCGGGCTGGCAGCAGAAGTGCAAAGGGGTCTGACAATCAGATGGTCGTGGATAGCCGGGGGTTGGTGCAGACAGCTAGCAGCAGGTCAGGACAAGCCAGGTCTATTCAGCTAACAGGTGCAGAGCTGGGGCTCACAGGTACTCAAACGTCGTAGAACAGACAGCACCGGCTACAGGGATGAGGAAACTTTAATAGGCCGTTTGGCACCAGTGCTGGCGCACACGTGCGCGCACACATGCATGGGCGCGCACGAATGCACCCAGGCGCGCATGCTATGTGCACCTGCGCACAGGTTTTCCAGGGGCCACAACAGCTTCCTTACAGTATCTTAACCTTTGCCTGCAGGATTATGCCAGTTGGTCATATTTTTTCACAGCTCCTTTATTTGGCTATAGCGGGTCTGAAGTCTCCTAGGTCTCACGTGATATTAACTAGTTCTTTGAAAGAGGATTTGTTGGCGTGGTCTAGGCTTTTGGACATGTATAACGGTAAGTCAATTTTTCAGATGGATTTTGTGTTCGCTCCGGAATTTCGGCTATTCACAGATGCAGCAGGCTCAAAGGGTTTTGCTGCAATTTGGAAAACCCATTGGTGTTGTGCAGCATGGCCAGAGGCTTGGATACGGGGGCAAGCTACAAAGAATGTAGTGTTGCTGGAGTTATTTCCAATTTTGGTTTCTTTGGAGCTTTGAGGTGCCGGGTTTGCGAACAGGCGTATCTTGGCAGAGACAGATATTAAAGGTGTCATATTTGCGATCAATTGCCTGTCTTCAAGATCTTTGCTGGTCGTTAAGGTTTTAAGGCAGATTGTGTTCTTGTGTCTGAAGTTCAATGTATGGCTTAAAGCGAAATATACTCCTGGAACAATGAATATTATAGCTGATTCCTTATCCCGGTGTCAGATGGAACATTTCGACAGCTGCTTCCGGAAGCAGACATGGAAGGTATCAGGTGTCTGGGGCATTTGTGGGAAGTGGTCGGAATATAGTTACAAGTAGAGTTGAGCGAACCTCTGGAAGTTCGGGTTCTGCTGGTCCGTCCGAACTTCGGGACAAAGTCCGGGTCCGGACGGAACCCGAACGATCGCACGGACAACGAACCCCATTGAAATCAATGGGGACCCAAACTTTTAGGCACAAAAATGGCTGTAACAAAGTCCTGGAAAGCCCTAGAGGGCTGCAAAAGGAAGTAAAATGGGGGTAAGGGTAGGGCAAGTGCCCTACAAAGAAATGGGGACAGGGAAATAACTTTAAATATTTTTTAAAAAATAAAAACATAAAAAAAGCAAAAATGGAGGTGAATGTGGATCATCTTCAAACTGTGTCTGAAAAGTATTAATTAACGGTAGAAGCCATATAACTGTTATAAAATCATCTTCAAACTAGGGCAAGTGCCCTACAAATAAATGGGGATAGG
>BLSH010523374.1:212710-225666 GCA_018402905.1 Glandirana rugosa
GTGTAATAACAAGTTTTTAGTAGAGGATCAAGTTTCCCCTCTCAAAGGTCCACAACGACACCTGGAAACTCTCCCCTTTGAACTAGGAGATGATTTTTGAACAATAATGTGTCACTTACAGCAACAGCTGGCCCTATAGGAGTAGGTAATGGTTTTGGAACAAGAATCCGTCCCTCTAAGCAACACCTGGAAACTCTCCCCTTTGAACTAGGAGATGATTTTTGAACAATGTGTCACTTACATCAACAGCTGGCCCTATAGGAGTAGGCAATGGTTTTGGAACAAGAATCTGTCCCTCTAAGCAGAAGCCTCTACCTAGTGCAGTCAGATCACTCAAAGCATCAGTATGTGAAATCTCAAATTACTCCCACAATATGATCGTTGTGTACGATCCCACAATCTGATCGTTGTGTACGAACGTACAATCGTTTCGTTAGACAGAGTTTAATCTGCAATCTCCAACTCTAAGCAGCGGTATTTGAAATCTCAAATTCCCCCAACAATCTGATCGTTGCGTACGAACGTACAATAGTTTCGTTGGACAGAGTTTAATCTGCAAATCTCCAACTCTAAGCAGCGGTATTTGAAATCTCAAATTCCCCCAACAATCTGATCGTTGAGCACGATCGTAGCGATCGTTGTTCTATGCAGAGCTTGATCTGCAACTCAAAGCAGCGGTATGTGACAGCACAGACAGCAGTAGTAAAGTAATCTATCTCAGGATGCAGGATCAAGTCTTAAAATGTCTCAAATCTGTCCCTCAAGCTTTCAGCTTCCTTTCCCTACACTAACCCAAGGAGCATGTGACTGCAGCACTGTGACTCCAGCTTATAAAGAGGCTGGGTCACATGATGCACTGGCCAATCACAGCCATGCCATTAGTAGGCCCCGGACCGAACCCGAACGATTTTTGAAATGTCCGGGTCCGTGCCACGGACACCCGAAAGTTCGGTACGGACCCGAACGTTACAGTCCGGGTTCGCTCAACACTAGTTACAAGAGCTATCTTAGGATCAGTTGCTCCTAAGACGTGGATGGGTTATGCTTCTCCTTGGTGGAGTCGGATGGCTTTTGCAGACAATCAAGGCTTTGATGGCAGGCCGCCAGAAGGGGCTGTTTTAGCGTTTGTAGCATCATTAATAAAGCAGCAACTTTTATACAGTCATGTGCTGAAGATGTTGGCAGCTGTCGTTTTTTTCTTTCTTTTAATAGATGACTGTCTTGCACATATCATTTTTTGGTCAAACAAGCACTAAATGGTTACAGAAGGTTAACATTTGCTGCGGATGACAGGAGACCTATATCGATGGAGTTGCTAGGTAGAATTTGCGAAATAACACCAGTAGTGTGCTTTTCAGAGTATAAAGCTCTGTTGTTCAAGGCAGCATTTGTTTGGGCTTTTCTCTGAGCTGTTGCCGGCATCTAAAAAAGATTGCTCAGGTGTTTTAGGTTTAAATCTTTTACTGAGATTTTCAGAAATACAGAACATATTAATGCTGGTGACAAGAATATGTCCTACAATGGATCACGTAAAGAATAAACAATTAGGCATAAGGGAAAAGAACAACAGTCTTTTATATAGTGCAGCGATCAATATATAATGAAGGATTTACTAAGAAAAGAATTTGGCAACATTTTGTATCTGCTCCCATCACTCCTTCAGGAGGCCAGTCACGACCCAAGAGAGATCATATATCCTGCCTCCCATCAATCAAAGATCAATGCAATTTAATATTAATGGGCCTAGTCTAGTCTAGCCTAGTCTGCTTATGGGTGAACTGACTCTCCCCCTCCGGCACCCCAGCTGGGATCAAACTGTGTCGGAAGGGGAGAGTGTCCCCAATTTAAACTGGCCTAAGATGCACCATCCTCACGAGAGTGATTAGCCCTCATTGACTGGTGTTTGTTTCCAGATAAGGCAAAAGAAAACACGGTTCTAAAGCTGGAAGAAGGGAGTAAAAAAATGAAAAAAGAAGGCGAATACCAAAAAGAGGAGTGGGTGAGACCTATACTGAGGAAGAGGATGAAAGCCGCATGTAAATCTGGACCATCAGTCTGTCCGATCCAGTGGAAGAGAGGGAAGGACAGCGGAAAACACTTAAACCTTGTGGCAATACAGCTTTCAGGAAGCTAGGTTTAGGATAGAACTCCATGCTCATCGGGATATGTTATGTAGTGAACTTATAGTCTTCCATCCCTTCCCAGAAGGAGTCTCCCTATACTGTGACCCTCTCTAGCCTAATACTGGCACTCATGCCTAACCTTCCCCCAGACTAGTGGGGGTCTAAAAGTAGAAGAAACTGCAATCAAACCTAAACGTGACCGAGAAAAGAAAGAAAAGTAAAAGAAAAGAGAGAAAGGGGGAGAGGGTAGAAAATAGGATAGGAATGTCCCGTCTGGGTGCCCCTCCTCCAGGACAATAGCAATTTAGGTAGGCGTTAGGGAAATGTTCATGTACTTTGCCCAGGGTTCCCAAGTAGCTTTGAACCTTTTAGCTGTTTCAAGAATTGTACTGACCATTTTTTCTTGGACCATGATCTATGAGATCTTCTGTTTTTCTGCGAGTATGGAGACCCGAGGTTGTTTCCATGCTTTCGCAATGGTCATTTTTGCCCACAGTAAAATGAAGTGGATAAGAGCCTTATTGCTTTTATTAGTTTTCCCTATGGGGAAGTTCCATAAAGCAACATGAGTGGATTTGGGGACAGATAAACCCATTATTTTATTAATTTAAGCAAAAATCTTGTTCCAGAACCCTCTTATTTCCGGGCACTCCCACCAGACATGGAGCATGATCCCTATGTGAGAACAATTCCTGAAGCACAAGGGAGAGGCCGACGGGTACATTCTGGCTAGTCTAGATGGCACTAAGTACCACCGTGTCAGAACTTTCAAGTCCGCCTTCATCAGGGAAACATTTCCAATGCCCCTGATCGAGTTATATTAAAAATGGGTTTGGAACTTTGCATGACACACGTGGTGGGAAACAAATGCATGATGATACAAAAAGATTTTATTAAAAAAGATGAGTAACATAATGATAATAGGGTATGAATTATATATCAGTAATCAAAAGTAGAAAAAAACACATGGTTGGTACAGTAAATTGATAACAATATAGGTAAATTCATATGTACACAAACATATAAATTGGACAAATTCATATATGTACACAAACAAAAATTCCCTGATCCATCAATTGTATATGTAAACAATTTCACTAACACAGATAATGATTTGTGTGATCCATGGCCTCTCAGTGCCCCCTAACAGGGGAGTGCCCCGATTGTATTGGTGAAATTGGTAATATTACGATAATTGTTGGTGGATAATTGACAGCTTTACGCGTTTCGTGATATTTTCATCACTCATCAGGAGCAAGCAAGGGTTAATCTAAAATAGATAATTGATAATTACTGATAAATATCATAAGGGTCAGACAACAATTGAGAGCCCCGTCATCCCAAGGATGGACATTGATGACTCCACCTACCATGTCCACGCGATGGCAGCACACCACAGGGGCGCAAGGGACGCCCGGGAACGACCGGTCCGGGGGCTGAGGCAGGAGCAGGGGCCCCCGACAGACAGACATCCAACACGCGGAGTGGCACCCCCAGCCCATAGTGCCTGTGGAGTGAAAAGAAATGTGAAGGAATTGGTGTAGTGGGGTGTGTAAGGTCTAAGATTGTGCTGGAGAAGATGGATGGTAGTCATTGTGAAGGAATAAAGGAAGGGGAAACCAAATGAAAAGGTGAAGTGGAAATTGGGGAAGGGGAGAGGTGAAGAATTGAGAGCAGAGTAGTAAAGTTCTAGACAAGAATGACCACCAAACAAGAGGGAGGGGGAGGACATGACAGGGAACAGAGGAGAAGAATTGGAGTGAGTGATAGATGTGAAACCAATTAGGTGAACAGAGGGGCCAAATGGCCCAATGAATAAGGCCAAAGAATTGTGGAAGTCTGCATATGTAGATGGTACCTGTGGAGATGTGGAGTGCCAGAGCCGGTGGCAGACGTGCTATGTGCTGGGAGGTAGGCCGGAAGTGTCCAGACCGACGCCGGATGATGCCTGAAGTAGGCGCCACCACTCCCAAGCCCGCCAATGCCACACACACAGGAGCATGGAAGGGGAAGAGACGCCCGCCCTGGGGACAAGGGAACCAGAGGCCAGAGGTCCACCCCCAATTGTGCCTGCGAGCGTGGTAAACCAACCAACGCTGCACTCGTGTGGAGGCCGCGTAAGGGATTGGTGACGTGGCGCCGAGACGCAGCGAGGAGAGACCCGCCCCCCAGCCCTCCCTGGGGGGGAGAGAATGAGAAACCCCGGTAATTGTCGCAGCCCCCGGACCAATCAACCCGGGCGGCAGTGCACCCCAGGCGCGGGGAGCCGCCACGCATGGACACAGGGAACTGAAGCCATAAATTGTATACAAATAATATAGGTTGGCAATTGTCGTGTGCCGGTCAGCCAACTCCCATTCCTGCTCCAGATCCTTCTCCCATGCCAGCATAAACAACGTTTTATCATTGGCCTCAGATAGTGACTCATATATCATCAAAATCCCCCCCCCCCTCCTGCTCCGTCATTTGGCCGCACCAATGTTTGTAAGGTGTGATTACGGGGGGAAGGGATTTCGCCTTCCAAATTGAGTGTAAGAAATGAGAAATTTGGTGGAACCTAAATATTTCCGAGGGGGGCATTTCTAAATATTTTGTACAATGAGTGAGGGATATGGGCCCTCACAAATTGAAGAAGTGGCCTATTCTATACATCCTTTTGTTAGTCCACCATTTGAATGTTTTCATGTCCATTCCTGGGGGGAAGTTTGGGTTGTGGAACAGATGGGAAAGGGGGCGGATCGGAGAAACCAGAGCTGGATTCCATTTAAGTTTGTCCCACAACAACATTGAAAAGGATAGGGTTGGGACCAAAATTGCTGGGCGGTTGCGGTAAATTCAGGTACCGCTTCTCTTTCCCGATACACCCAATCTGGTTTTGGATTCTGAGTGTATACCATCTGCGCTAACTGGGCAGCCTGGTGATATTTATGAAGTTTGGGCAGACCCAGGCCTCCTCTATGCCGTGCTCAGAAGAGGATTCCTCTCGCTAAGCGGGCTCTCAGATCCCCAAACAAAGGAGTTTATTTTGACACCTGGAATCATCGCAAATGATCTTTATTGATGAGGATGGAAAGCGACCTAAACAAGTAGAGGATGTGGGGGAGCAGTGTCAATTTAACAGAATGCACCCTACCCAACCATGATATATTTAAACTTGACCAGTCTTTCATGTCTGCTTCAAGTCTCTTGAATAGAGGGGGGTAATTGCTTGTGTATAATTGATCAAATTTGGATAGTAGATGTATTCTCAGATAAGGAATGGAGGAGTTACTCCAAGCAAACTCAAAATGTGCCCTGATGCGGGACGCCTGCTCTTCTGGAACATTTATATTTAGGACCTGAGACTTTGTCATATTAACCCATAAACCAGATATATTTCCAAATTCATCCAGAAGACGACAGAGGTTAGGTAATGAGATAAGTGGAGAGGCGATGTACAGGAGCAGGTTGTCCGCAATCAGGGCACACTTGCGTGTGCGTGGGCCACATTCAACCCCATGTATGTTCGGGTTCTCCCTGATAGCCAGTGCCAGAGTTTCTATAGCTATCACAAATATCAAGGGGGATAGCAGACAACCCTGTCTTGTACCTTTTATGTATCTGGAGGGGGTCTGAGTAAACGCCCTGGAGTCTCGCTTCAGGTTTTGAGTAAAGTAATCCCAAGATATTCAGAAAATTCTGCCCGAAGCCCCACCTCTCTAGAATGTTGAACAAATAATTCCAGGAGTCAAATGCCTTTTGTAAGTCTAAGGACAGCAAAAGACCCTCTTGTGGTTGTCCGCCATCCCACCCCGAGTGTAACAAGGATATACTATCTATTGACCTCCTGACCTGATCTGGGCCCTGCCTGCCCGGGGTAAACCCTACTTTGTCTTTATGTATGTA
This sequence comes from Glandirana rugosa, assembly GCA_018402905.1. Classification (NCBI taxonomy): domain Eukaryota; kingdom Metazoa; phylum Chordata; class Amphibia; order Anura; family Ranidae; genus Glandirana; species Glandirana rugosa. The sequence goes on from BLSH010523374.1 coordinate 218,719, forward strand.
GTGGCCAATGAAGTCTGACAATCTATGTGCTAGGATTTTAGTCAATATTTTCAGGTCATTATTAATCAGTGATATAGATCTATAGTTGCCAACTTCACTAGGGTCTTTCCCAGGTTTTGGAATTACTGTGATGAAAGCTGTATTGAGTGACTGGTCTAGGGAGCGCCTTCCCTCAGTGAATTAAAGAATCGGGCTAGATATGGGGCCAGAGTGACCCCAAAGGACTTATAGTAGAGATTTGAAAACCCGTCAGGGCCTGGGGCCGACTTACTTTTTAATTTCTTAATAACTTCTGCTACCTCCTCCGTCGAGATCTGGGCCTCCTAGCAATCTCTTATGTTTGTCTTCTAATTTAGGAATTGGGATAGAATCTAGAAATCCCTCTGTTAGAAGATGGTGCGGGGGGTTACTAGCATTTGGTTGTGGTTTCCTCTAATTCTTAGAGGAACAGCTCTATTTAAGCTTCCTGTAAGCAGATGCTGCCTGATCTACAGCGTGTGCCCTGTTTTCCTGAGTGTTCTGCTACCCGTTATCTGATTCCTGTGACCCGGCCTGCCTGACCTTGCCTGAACTCTGCCTGTACCGACCCCTGGCTTGCCTACGACCATCCGACCGCCTCATCCTTCTGTACCTCTGCTGCCTGCCCGTTGCCGACCCTGCTCGTCCCTGACTCTGCTACTGTGCCTGCGACCATCCGGTCCCAACAAGTATCCTGCTCTAAACATCAGCACCCTTCCAGCACATCTCCTGTCCGCTGCTGACGGATACTCCTGGACTTCTACAGGCACTCTTACCCCACCGTGCTCCTGTGGCCGCTGTTCCCAACTCCAGCGGTCCCACGAACCGGAGTCGTAGGAGAGGCCACCCCCGACCGTCAGGCTCACTACCAGGTACTTAACACCCTCCAATGTTGTCTGCATGGCCTGCCTCTCCTCTGTATATAGGTTTTTGTAAAAATCATGGAATACCCTCAGTATTTTCTGTGGGTTGTTGGTGCTGGAGCCGTCCGATATGTGAATTTTTGGGAGAATATGGGACCTGTGCTTAGGGTAAGACCTGCCACTAATAATGAATCCATTTTGTCTCTCATTTGATTAAATCTAGCCCCGCTCCACCTTATACTTTTCTCGGCTTTTGTAGTAAGTGCCAAGTTCAGTGCCAAATGGGCCTCATCCAGCTTAGAGATAGGAGTGGAAACTGGGTCAATTTTGTGCAGTATTGTGGAACTGGGCTTCCAATCGGTCCAGGTCCACCCTATGCTCCCTGCGTATGTGAGAGGCTATTTGTATTATTTTCCCCCTGATGGTGGCTTTGTGGGCCACCCACAGGGTGTCTGGGGAGATCTCAAGTGTATAGTTTATGGTGAAGTAGGCATTTATAGCCTTGTCAATTTCAGTAAGTCTAATGGGATCACTTAAGATAGATTCATTAAGTCTCCAAACTCTAGTCCCCTTGGAATTTGGAGGTCGTTGGAGAGATAATGAGACCATAGCATGGTCTGACCATGCAGAATCCCTGATAATAGATTTCTTTTCTAAAGGAATGAGGGGTGAGGAGATAAAAATGTGATCTAATCTCAAGAAAGAGTACGAGTAGTGAGAAAAATCCCTCATCCTGGGGTTAAGTTCTGTACAAATGTCAATTAAGCCTCTCTGGTGAAGGAGCTTGGCTGTTTTGATGCTCTGCATAGTTGGGCGAATCTTCTGGGCCCCTAGAGGATGCTTTTTGTCAAGGCCTGCATCAAATGCAATATTCAAGCGCCCCCCCCCATGGTTATGTAGCCTTCCAATAAAGGGTCGAGTTTACTGAGCATAGAATCAAAAAACCCGGCTTGGCCGCGATTAGGGGTGTAATAGGAAACGATAGAAAAGATGTGGTTATCCAGTGTTCCCTTAATCAAAATAAACCTGCCCTCCAGATCCCTGTATGTCAAGAGAGGGGAAAATTTGCAGTTAATTGAAAACAAGATGGCCACCCCTTTCGTTTTATTGTCCGCGTTAGCTAGACAAAAATTTGGGAACTTTGAATGTATAAATTTGGGGGAATATGACCTTGAGAAGTGGGTCTCTTGGAGTAGGACAATGTCCATCTTTTTGTTGTGCAGATATTGAAGGATTTTTCGTCTTTTGACTTGTGAGTTCATGCCCTGGGCGTTGTGGGAAACTATGTGGAGCTGTGTGAATTGGGAAGTGGTATCGGCCATGGAGCAGAATGGGGGAAACCCCGAACAACGCAGAATCACTTACCCTTGCGCCACATGATTGGAGGTCTAAAGTCCGTGCTGTGTTCCCCATTATTGTTTTCTGGATGGTGAGGAGGTGGATGCATCTGGCGGGACATCTACAGAAAAGAAAAAGGAGAGAAAGAAGATACTGGTAGTAGAAAGGTAAAAACTGAAACCAAATGAAAACAGCTGAAGGTTGGAGAGTGGAGGAACCAATATCCTCCAGACCCCCCAGTTTGGTAATAAGAACTTCTTCTCCCTGAAAAGAAGAACTCCCAATCAAGATAAAGGTAAAGTCCATGTCTCCTGGTCAGGTGGAGGCGCATTAGGACTGCTCCATCTGGGGCGCCCTTATCCAATTACATATTTTACAGCAAAGTAAGTACAAAAACTGGTAACACATTTTAGCTTGAACAGCACTACTGGTGCGAACTTTGAAGAGAATAACCCTGGAAGGGTGATATACTGTGGGAGTATTCCCAAACCATCTCAATCAAACAAAGTCAGTCTAACCATAGTTAGGATCCGGAAATTCCTTAGTATGGCTTTCTTATAAGTAACAGTAGTTCAATCATCCAAGTTTCCCCCAACTGAGCCTCTTAGAAGCGTACGGGGGAGAACAGAAGTGGAAAGGAAGAGCACAACACAGTTCCACAGGTCCTGAGGAAGAAAGGGTGATAATGCACTAGTCACAAGTGTCCGGAAAAAGCGATGGGTTAGAAAGGATAAATCCTCAGGCTGCAGGACAAGGACAGCTGGGTAATCATTCGTTGTGGGGGTTCATGGGTTCCCACCTCACTTTGTGGGTTGAGCAGGTAACCGGGTGAACCCAATTAACCCCCGGGTTATCCCGGCTATGTAAGAGTCACAATGGGTAGCTTGGGGGAGAAGAGAACCTCTGTCCGACAGTTGAATTTTGGAGGAAGAAAGGGATCAAGCTATCATAGCCAGGTCAGTCCTTTGACATTTTGGATTTCGGTTTTTAACACAGCGGGGTGATTGGGCTATTGAGCATTTGTCTCTTGGATGACCTGGGTAAGGAGCCTTGGGGGAGAGGGCGCGGGGTTTGTGAAATTTATTCCCAGTTGAAGGAGTTTTTCTCCATCTGCAAACTTGGAAAAGGAGTAAGATTTATTCTTGTAGGTAAATTTGAGTTTAAATGGGAACTGCCACCAATAATTAATGTCTTTCTTAGTCATAGCCAGAAGGAGCGGTTTCAAGGCCCTTCTTTTCTGTATGGTGATCGGAGAGATGTCTGCAAACACTTGGACAGCGTGGTCCTGAATTGAAAGGTGTGCGGCAGCTCGTACGCGGTGTAAGATCTCCTCTTTGATTGCGAAGTAGTGAAGTTTCACAACTATATCTCTCGGCAAACCATCTGTACGTGGAGAGCCGAGAGCTCTGTGAGCCCTATCCAGTTCAAATTTAGATTGGGGAATATCTGGTATGAGATCCTGGATGAGGGAACGTACTGCAGCATTGACATCTGTCACTGTTTCCGGGAGCCCCCTGATCCTGAAGTTGGCCCTGCGCGACCTGTTTTCAAGGTCGTTGATAGAGGAGTCTCTAATTGGTCTTGTAGCTCCTGTAATCTGTCCATATTTTAATTTGTTCCGGTGATACTCCTATCCAAGTGAGCTTCAATGGTTTCTATGCGGATGCCCAGATTCTGGAGTTCCGCTTTAATGTTCGCCGTGATTTTGGCCTCTGCTTGCGACAGACCTGTACTGAGCATCTCTGAAAACTCAAACATATCATCTGCTATATTAGTAGGGAGCGGAGTCTGCTGCAATAGATAGGCCTCCCCTGCCTGATATGCTGGGGTGCTTTCATCCATGGGAGATAGCATGAGTTCTTCCAATGTGTGCCCTATAAGGGACTCTGTAGACGCTGGAGAAGCTGGACCTGGCACAGCATTACTCACATGCCCCAGTGAGGGGGAGTTGAGAGGAGAGATGTCCACCATCTGGGACGGAGAGCCGGAGCCTCGTGTGTCCCTTCCCTGGAGAGGTGCGGTTGCCATCTTGGATCCTCTGGCCGCGTCCCCTGCTTGTTGGATCTGAGCTTCTAGCGACCTTCTGACTGGTCCCGTTGACATGGGGGGTACCTCTGCTGGCTGGCTTTCAGGGGCAGCTGGTGTATGAGAACCAGGCGTGCTGTGTGCCTGTGTGGGCACTGGCTTGTATGGGCAGTGCGGAGCTCCCGGTCTAAGCGGCCATCTCCGGAGCTCCCGCGCATGCGCCCCCTGCTCAGGTGTTTTATTTTAACACGCGGTGGAGGAGCAATCTGGAGTTCATGTGTGGCTCCAGCGTTCTAAAACAGATATTTTGAGTAAGGGTGAGTGGGTTACATTAAAGGCACAGGAGAGTACAATAGTGTGCCCAGTTACAGTTGTTTGTGAATTTCTGAGAGTGAGGCCCGAGGGGAAAGGACGTTTTCTCATCCACCAAGATGTGAGTCCACTCACCAAATATCAGTTTGGTTTTGTTTTACATAAGTGTCTTAAACATTTAGGCTTGGAGAAAAGTTCTCATCTCACTCATTTCGGATGGGAGCAGCGTCGGAGGTGGCCAGGAGGGGTGTGGGTGAGTCGGCCATTAAAGAAATGGGGAGGTGGAAATCCAACTGCTTTAAATTATATGTGAGGCCTAATCTGTTTGTTTAAATCCCTCAGGTTTGCAATGCACAGTATGGATTCTGGGACATTCCTTTATTTATTGGGCATGAAAAAGAGTGGCTCAGCATAATTATTCCATGAGCTTGTCCTTGTATCCGGAATCCTTTGATGTGCATTGGAAAGGAGTGAGAGGCCTCCAATGGCACCAACTTTATTTTCATTTATCCAGATTGCATCAGATGTTGCCTCCACCAGCTATTTTGGTGATTCATTTGGGAGGGAATGATTTGGGAAATATGAGAACGCTGGATTTGCACTTTATGGTCGAAAGAGACCTCCATTGTCTCACTCTAACTTCTCTGGATACGACTATAGTGCTTTCTGAAATCAATCATCCCACGACTTTCTTGGTCGTCCTCTTTTCAGAGGAAAGTTATGGAAAAAATGAGAAAAATAATAAATAGGGCTATGGAGAAATTTATGCCTAGGATAGGTGGGGTTTCATACCGGCATGTAGATCCTGGAAGGGGGAATCCCAGGATTGTACAGGAAAGACGCGGTCCACCTATCAGATGTGGTTCTCGATATTTTCAACTTGGGATTGCAGTGTGGGATAGAAATGGCCGTGGTAGTGGGTCTGGGCTGGGCTTGATGCTCAAGCCCGGCTTGTGGTGGGATATTTCGAGGTAACATGAGGTAATGCTGCTTGAGTTCTAATAACTGAGCAGTTACTATTTTTTTTGTTTCATTAAAGTAATGCTGTGTTATATGGTCAATAAAGTAAAATGATGGTATTGTTTTTTATATGTTAAACCAATAAAATGCCGCTGCCATTGGTCTTGTGTGTTTTTTATGGGTTTGGTATCCGGAGTAAGTGTTGGTTGAGGAAGTGGAGGCCTACAATCTCATGGAAAAGGGGGTGCAATGTGAGCCCACTTACTTGGGATTGTGGCCACCTCAGTGTTAAGTTGGTCATTAATACAGTTTAGTGTTAAGAGTAAATAGCAGGCATAAAAAAGGGGCTACTGTCTCTTTAAGGGATAAAAAAAGGGATTCAGGGAGAGCCAGTGAGATTGTTGGGAATGTGCTGGAAGCTGGGGAAGGCTATATAAGGCTTGGGGGGATTGGAATTCCCCCTGAGGAGACACCAGAGGAAGAGCCCCCCCCCCCCAAAATTTGCCATGGGCATTTTATGTGGTAGGGTCACCCTGGATTTCTAGGGGGAACGGTATATTTAGAGATTAAAATGAGGTAATGCTGTTTGAGTTCTAATAACTGAGCAGTTACTAATTTTTTTGTTTCAAAAAAGTAAAATTATGGTATTGTTTTTTATGTTAAACCAATAAAATGCAGCTGCCATTTTTTGCCAAAAAAAGAAAGTAATTGGTCTTGTGTGTGTGTTTTTTATGGGTTTGGTATCTGGGGTAAGTGTTGGTTGAGGAAGTGGTGGCTTACGATCTCATGGGCTAATATGCGATGCATACTAGCCCATTATGCTTTTACATTGTAGGGTAATAAAGAGGAAGTAAAAACCAACAGGGTTTACTTCCTCTTTAACCACTTGCCGACCGCCGATCGGCGATTGACGGCGGCAAAGTGGCTCTGTAACGCGAACCGCCGTCATACGACGGCGGCCGCGAACTCGCGCCGTGAGCGCGCGGGCGCGCCCCCTAGGCGCGGGCGCTGCAACGGCATTCGGCAGAGGGCCTTTCAATCTACATCGCCAGGCCAATGATTTTTGGCCTGGCCCTGTAGATTGCCCTGCCAATGACATTATTCCCCTGCCTCTGTAAATGTAAACAGAGGCAGGGGAAGTTCACTCCTCTTCCTCCCTGAAGTCCTGTTCGACATCAGAGAGGAAGAAGAAGCATCTAAAAACGTGAGTGCACCAACACTACACTGACACCAGGCCACATAGGCACATTTAACCCCTTGATCGCCCCCTGATCGCCCCTAGTTAACCCTTTCACTACCTGTCACCCCCCTGTCACAATATCACATAGTGCAGCGATCTGATTTTTAGCGATCGCTGTACATGTGACCTTGTGACGCTAAATCAGTGTTAGGTTAGTCTAGTACTAGGCCTAGTTAGGTGAAAAGCCCCCCC
>BLSH010523374.1:231932-243885 GCA_018402905.1 Glandirana rugosa
ACGTTGTGGTTAGAAAAGTTAATATATGACGAATCCTCAAAAAACACTACAATTCCTTGTCAGGTTCAAAACTGTCTATCATAGTCACTACGACATAAGACAGTAACGTATAAAAGATATAAAATTGCAAATGTAAATCGAACTGAATGTATGTTGTTGTTGTGGGGTCAGACTAATAAAAGTTGAATATTCTATCTATCTGAAATCGATGTTGTGGAAGGAATAGTAGTTCACCGTTATCCGGACTAAAATTGGTGAATTCCTGGCCTTCCTAAAGGTCGAAATCCTGGCCTCGGGAAAAAAGTTAAACCGTGAAGCGGCGAAGTTTACCATTAACGCGCCAGTACGTTACGTCATCGGCTGCATTGCATGACCGCGCAATTACCATTTGAAGCGGCGAAGTGCCAAATTGAAAAAAGGGCTCCGGTCCTAAAGCTGGAAATCCTTCCGGTCCTTAAGTGGTTAAAATCAGGCCTATTGCCACTTGATGATAAGGAAGGTGTTGTAGCTAAAGTCTATCTATCTTATAAGTTGAAAATAATCAGACTGGGGTGTTGTTGTTGTATGTAAGTCAAGCTAAATGTAAACGTTAAAATATAGAAAATATGCAATGACAGAATACAGCATCACTGATACTATCTGTCAAAACTTGGACTGTTCCTTAACATCACAAAAAACTCCTAAGCAGTATATAATTGAAAAGATTGGTGTTGCAATCAAAGCTATGTTAAAATGACCCAGTTCCTGTTGTAAATATTTTTTTAAATGTCTCCCATGGCAGTGCCCAGCTCTCTATGCCAAGCCTCTTTGACAAGAGTTTGCTTATTAGTCCAAAAAATTGCCAAAATTTAACATCAGGATTTGCCCCACTATATACCTCAATTTGCAGCAAAGTTCATGTTCGAACCAAATTCACTGAACTCTTGAGGAATCAAATCCTGGCAGATCACATCTAAAAACTGATGAGCTGAGGAGGCAGTCAAAAGTATGCAGTGAATGTTCAGGTAGTCTTTGGGTTTATACTAGGATTGCTGTCAAGAGTGACATGAGGGATACTAAAATGCTTACCAAAACGTTTTGCTTTACACATTCCCCTAGATTTTTTTTCGGTATTTATATTGTCATTCTTATGAATGTAAAAAAATGCTACATTTTTCACAAAATGCACTTTGCATATTTTTTAATATTTGTTCTCCTTTCTTTAATAGAAACATATTTATCTTTGTTGCTTAGGAAAGCCATGTTTTATATTGTTATTCATTTTCATTTGTATGCTGGGGAATGTAGAGTTGAAGGCAAAATTAACTTTCGGAAAAAGAAGAGACTAAAATGAAATGGAAGAAAGCAGAAAAAACAAACACACTTTCTATCAAATGCAATATGACCCTTAGTCCTCCCACCTCAACTTTACTAAAGTCCCAGCCAGGTATTGTTTTACAAGTAACTTAATTAGCATTGCATTTTGTATATTTATTTCCATTAAGCCATACATGTTTTGGATTACATGAACACACACTGTATACACAGAGGGAGGCATGTACACAATCGTAAACTAAAATCAGTTTGTTAACCTGCTCAGGTCGTAGCTTGTTATAGTTTAAAACATGCTGGCTAAATACATAGCTGTCATCATCCATATATCTTGCATTCCAATCATAACCTCTGGCAGTGAAAACTCCCTCTCAAATTAAGCTTTATTGGAGTAGCAAACCTCCTCAATGCTAAGCATTGAAATTACTGACCTCACCAATCCACTGACAGGATAATTGTGAGCTGAGCTAGTGTGAAATCTAAAGAATGTTCTTTTTACAGTTGTTTTGCCATAGTTACATATGATTAATGTTCCTCAATGAAATAGCTATCTTTTCCTCTGCATTGTAGAGTGAGCAATCATATTTTATCTTGCAAAGCAAATGAAAAATAAAAATAAAAGGTTTTACCTGCATACAATTGTAGCCTGCCTTTAAAGTTAAGACAGTCATTTGATGGAAGCTAGCTTTGTTTTGCTATTACAGCATAAATGTGGTAAGGAACAGATGCCCTGACTTTTTATGCCACCTTAATCTATTCCCCAGAGTACAGTTTAGAGTTAATGTATCTCATCTCATATTCTTGTTATTTACATATTAACTATTAAAAGAGGTTTCCACATTCGGACAACAATGGGCTATTGCTTTAAACTCTTCTGTGTGATATTGCAATCTCTAGTCATATTAGAGCCTTCTAACATCTTTCATATGTACGACGATCCAACATCTGTCCATTCTCATTGTAACTGCTAGAACCCTAAGTCAAACCATGATTTTAGCCATTCTTGTCCCACCATTTGATCACTATGTTGTTCAATTGGAAAGTATTAAACTAATGCTTACTAATTACCACGAAAAACCACTCACATTTGCTTATTAATAGAGATTAATGAGGTTCTGAAAAGTTCAGTTAGTTCATATAAACTTTACATTTTTTTTTTTTACAAAGCTCTAAAATGCAAAATTCTAAACTAAGCTCCAAAAATGTGTATTACAGAGCAGAACATAATGCAAATTGTGCAGAATAGCTTAATAAGCTCCTGGCAGCACAGCTAATGAGATAATGGGGCTGAGCCACTGTGGTGGTAGATGCAGATGTAGGTCTGAAAAACCTTTCAGAGCAGTCTTTGGTCCCTTTCTCGTTTTTGTGAATTTGAACTGCCAAAAAACACAAACATTTGGAAATGGCCTAGAACAATGCAGTCCACATCTAACATCATCCAGATTTTAGGATCAACTGTATGTATTTGCTAGGTTATCTCTAGAAATACTCAGACTGGTTATATAGTGTATGTTAACAACTTAAAGACCGGAAGGATTTCCCTCTGTAGGACCAGAGCACTTTTTGTAATTTTTTGCGTCACTTTAACTGACGATTGCGCGGTTGTGCGATGTTGTACCAAAACGAAATTGATGCCCTTTTTCCCCACAAATAGAGCTTTCTTTTGGTGGTATTTGATCCCCTCTGTGTCACTTCTGATCACCGCGATTAACAAAAAAAAAGTGACAATTTTGAAAAAAATAACTATTTTTTACGCTTTGCTATAATACATATCCAAAAAAAATATATAAAAAAACAACTTTATTCATCAGTTTTGGCCGATATATATTTTTCCTCATATTTGTGGTAAAAAAAATTGCGATCTGCGTTTATTGATTGGTTTGCGCAAAAGTTGCCGCATTTACAAACCACGAGAAGTAATTTCTGGCATTTTTACAATTTTTTTTACTAGTAATGGCAGTGATCTGCGATTTTTTATCGGGACTGTGATATTGCAGCAGACATGTTGGGCATTTTTTACACTTTTTTGGGAACAATGACATTTATACAGCGATCAGAAATTTAAATATCCACTGATTACTGTGTAAATGTCATTGGCATTGAAGGGGTTACCCTTCCGGGGGCTATCTAGGGATTAACTGTGTTCCCTAGGCGTGTTCTAACTGTGAGGGGGCAGGGCTGCCAGGAGCATAAGAGAGCTAACTGATCCCGTTTGCAGACGGCGGTTTGCGAGGTCGTGCCACTCTGCAGCAGTAAATGTACGCAAGCCGGTCCGGCCAGTCCGTTAAACTAAACTTCGCTCTTTCATTTCATCACAGACTACCTATAAAATCAATTTGAAACTCAGATCCAGCCAGAGTCTCAAGAAAGGGGCACTGAATATTCATCAAACTTAAAAATATTTACTTATTTATGGCAACCAAACTGTTATACTGGATGTTCAACTTTTATATAACAGCAATAAATGTCTAGAGAGTACTTTGTGATTATCTGCATGCTTGCCAATTTTGAAACTTCTACCATATCCCAGCTTATTTTGAATCAGAAAGAAAATAGGCCTAACAAAGTATCTAACATCACATAGTCGGAGTTCTCAAAAAAAAAAAAAAAGCTTTTAGTTGCCATTTTTCTAGTTTCTGATAAAAGCGTAGTATAAACAGTATTATATGCTGTCATTTCATGGTGGCTTGCAGAATTTTACATCTAAAGTCATGAAAAAAAAAATCATCATTAAAGTGGTTATATCCCCTTTTTGTAATTTTTACCCACAGGTAAGCCTGCACGGTTTAGAAGATATTCACCCTGCATGCAGCCATTGATGTCAGCGGCGCATGCGCAGTGAAGATCCAGCGAAGGACCAGCATATCATGTCGGAAATTGCTGGAATGGAGGACTCCCGCACGCATGACGTCATCGTGGCTCCGGCCACTCACATCGCCAGAGCCCGCTTCCCCCTTAAAAAGCAGCAAGGCAACATGTTAGCCCCTCTCAGCACTGACCGGGTCGGCCTGTGGAGACCTCATTCTAAGGTAAATATTTCATAATGTGCTAGTATGTGATGCATACTAGCACATTATGCCATTGTCTTGCAGGTTCTTTTTTCTTCCGCAGGTTACTACCACTTTAATAAAGGAGTAAATGTCATTGTAATAAATTCCTTAAGATGTTACACAATATTTTAATTAAAGTGGTCATACATAGGTTGAATTAATTATATTAACACAAATGTATAGGGCACAATCTTGCAATAATCTCTTACTTCATGAGACAGAAAAGTCTGCATTAGACAACTTGGGTGACCAGTGTTAGGATTGGTCAAAACTTAACCTCTTCAGATCCGTGCTATATCCGATTGACGGCTACATCGCGGATCTACTTTGCCGGGGTGCCGTCAATTGACATCTGCCCCTTTGCGTGCTCCGCACGGACCCTCACAGCCACTGGCGGTGGGCTATCGCACCTGCCGCATGCTGCGTGAGCGTGCCCGGGGGGCCGGGCGGACTCTATGTCCGCCGGAGACCCATGATCGTCTAACAGAGAGCCAGAATGGGGAACCGCCAATGTAAACACAAAGGTTTCCTGTTCTGTGAGGGGGGACATGACAGATCTACTGATCCCTGTGATCGTTAGATCTATTATGTCCCTGCCAGCCCAGCCCCCACACAGTTAGAACACAATGAGGGAACACAGTTAACCCCTTGATCGCCCCCTTAGTGTTAACTCCTTCCCTGCCAGTGACATTTATACAGTAATCAGTGACTACTTTTAGATCTGATCGTTGTATAAATGTCATTGGTCCCAAAAAAGTGTAAAAAATGTCCGACATGGCCGCCGCAATGTCGCAGTCCCGATAAAAATCGCAGATCGCCGCCATTACTAGTAAAAAAAAATTAATAAAAAATGCCATAAATCCATTCCCATAGTTTGTAGATGCTATAACTTTTGCGCAACCTAATCAATATACACCTATTGCGATTTTTTTTTTTTTTTTTTTTTTTTTTTTTACCAAAAATATGTAGAAGAATATATATATCAGCCTAAACTGATGAATAACATTTTTTTTTTTTTTTTTTTTTCTACGTGTATTATAGCAAAAAGTATTGTTCTCTTCTCAAAATTGTCACTCTTTTTTGTTTATAGCGCAAAAAATAAAAACCGCAGAGGTCATCAAATACCACCAAAAGAAAGCTTTATTTGTGGGAAAAAAAGAACTTCAATATTGATTGGGTAGAAGAGCACCAGCGCTGAAAACTGAAAATTGGCCTGGGCAGGAGGGGGGTTTATGTGCCCAGTAAGCAAGTGGTTAAAAATAATGTCCATTGATTTTAAATGTACTTGACTGATTCATTAAGTATACGTTGCCACAGAACTACATGTATGCTCCTTTTATATGCATTTGGACTAAACCTTTGTGATATTTAGTTTCAAATCTATTAAAGTGATCATGCCTTAACTGGGACAAAAAAATGGGCATTTTAAACTGAGCAGCCCATTCCCTATATGGAAGTAGAAAACAGAATCTGACTACACACATTGTGTGCCAGATTCTTTTCACTGTCTTCCTCTGCCGGGTTTTTACAGGCAGCCACCATGCTACCATCATGTTTCCACTGTGAAGTCGAAGGAGGGACCGGCCTGGGAGGACTCAGAGTCCTGCTTGGTCAGTGTCACTCCCTAGAGGCCCGCGTGGCTTGTTGAAAACAGAGACCTGCGGGTGAGAGCAAGGTGCATGATATATGTAATATAATTCCCTATTTAATGTTGTGGTTCTCACCCTCCGGAGTCACATAAGCTTTTTTTTTTTTAGGACATGCACAGAGCTACCAACTTTCAAGCTTTAAAATGAGGGACACTTAAGGGGGGTAGAGGAAAAAAGTTTGTGTGGTCAAGCTTTACAGTGGGAGGGGCTTAATGGACATGGTTAAACAAAACCCAGGCTTCGGATATGGGGGGTTGTTTTGGGAGGGTAGGGGACTTGTGCTAGAAGATGGGGAAGAGGAGGGGATCAGATAAGTTCTGGAGGGATTCTTTAGGATGGGAGTGGACTTGTGCTAGAAGGTGGAGGGGCAGATATGTGCTTAGGGGGAACTTTGGGAAGGGAGTGGGCTTGTGCTGGGGGGTCAGATATGTACTGGGGGGTGCTTTGGGAGGGGACTGGACTTGTGCAGGGGGGTGGAGGTTAGATACATACTGGTTGGTGCTTTAGTAGGGGAGAGGACTTGTGCTAGAAGGTGGGGTGGAGGATAGATATTTGCTTGAGGGGGGCACTTTAGGACATCATAATCCTGCACAGTCTATGCACTCCAGGGTGGCTCTAGGATCTCTGGTTTAATTTTTGGTGTCCTACACAGCTCCTGACATTGAGGCTCAACAACATACCACACTGGGTGGATTACATGCTCTTATCTTTATAAATCTTGTAAGTTGCAACTTGTGATTTTTGTAAGTATTTTCTTATATACTGCACTTAGTTGGCACCCTTTGCTGTTTCATTTAAGGATTTAATACTTGGCTCCAGAAGCAAGTGCCTAATTAGATATAGACAGTTATTTAAACCAGGTTTTAGGAATGGATGGATTAGAATAACCTAGAGAGAACGGAGAACTACTCAAGGTGGACATCAGAGTAAGGTGTGGTGAGATCAGTTTATGAGTGGACATTAGATGATCCCATACGTTTAGTGTGTGCTTGGTAACAGGGCAAGTGTCCTTACCCCATTTCTTGGGAGGTATCCAAGGCAGGTTAGCTATTGATATCAGGCAATGCAAAAGACCAGTGACACCCATAAAGGATTGTTGTAGTTTTCCATTGTGCCATTTTGTAGTGCATATGGAAAATTAGCAGGCCCAGACTGCACTGTGTTTTATTTCTGTGCAAAACTGATTTTGTAACTTGATGAAGGGAGCCTTTCCATACAAATTGGAAAATTCAGAGTTGTAATGCCTGAAAGAAAGAAATAATGATGGTAAAACCATGGCATAAAACACTCATTTGGGCAATATATATGTTTTCATAGCTTTTATGCGTCCAAGCCAGGGTATACAGTATTGTGCTTGTCCCTGGAAGTTAATAGGCAATACAGATAGATAATATGGATGGCTTGATGTTCGAGTCGAGAGTAAGTTCGACTCAAACATCAGCTGTTCGTTTGTTCGTAGAGCAAAAAAACAAATGGGGCGCTCGCAGGAAATTCGCCCACTCTAGAGTGCCCCAAAATGCACTGCGAGATTGCAGTGTATTGATGGCTGCTGATTGGCCAAATCATGCACATGACCTGTATGCTTTGGCCAATCACAGCGCAATGTACTGTGAGAGCCATGATCATGGCTCAGAGGCTAAGTCCATACCCCACACTATATAAGGCTGCTGCTTACATGGCGGCCGTATATAGTGGATGAATGGAGATTAGGCAGGTATTTAGTATAGTGTGCAGTCAGTCAGTGTAGTTTATACTATACTACACTGACTAAGAACTTTGCGATATAGTTGTTGGACCATTAACAAATCTTTTAAATAAATCTCTTCTAACAGGAGAAGTTCCCCATGACTGGCGGATAGCTAATATTGTACCTATCCACAAGAAGGGCAGCAAGGTAGAAGCTAGCAATTACAGGCCGGTGAGTTTAACATCAATTGTAGTCAAGGTAATGGAATTACTTCTCAAAAGAAGGATCATTGATCACCTAAAAATACACAGCTTGCTGGACCCAAAGCAGCATGGCTTCACTGAGTGCAGATCGTGCCAGACAAATCTGATTGAATTCTTTGACTATATTACCAGTGTTTTAGACCAGGGTGGTACTGTGGACATAGCGTATCTTGATTTCAGCAAGGCATTTGATACAGTTTCACATAATGATCTGATACAAAAGTTGTACAAGCTGGGACTTAACCCTTGGGTGGTTCAGTGGATATGCAGTTGGTTAAAGGATAGATCCCAGAGTGTGGTTGTAAATGGGGTTCACTCAGAACAGAGACCAGTCACTAGTGGGGTACCACAAGGCTCTGTACTGGGTCCTGTTCTATTTAACCTATATGTAAGTGATATAACTAAAGGTTTGCTGGGCAATGTATGTCTCTTTGCTGATGATACAAAGGTGTGTAATAGGGTTGATATCCCTGGAGGTGTCTGTAACATGGAACATGATTTGGCATTGCTGGAAGATTGGTCAAAGCAGTGGAGACTGCAGTTCAATATTTCTAAATGTAAAATAATGCATCTAGGGAAAAAGAATCTCCTTAGAGAGTACAGCATTGGGGGTACAGTGTTAGCCAGCACTACAGAAGAAAAAGATTTGAGGGTGCTTATTTCAGATTGCAAAATGAGCAAACAGAATGACCAGGCAGTGGGAAAAGCAAATAGAATTCTGGGATGTATCAGTACAGGGATCACCAGCAGGAGGAAAGAGGTTCTCATTCCTCTATATAGATCTTTAGTGAGACCTCACTTAGAATACTGTGTCCAGTTCTGGAGACCACACTTACAAAAAGATATTGATAAGATAGAACGAGTTCAGAGACGGGCAACAAAAACGGTGAAAGGTCTGGGGGATAAAACATATCAAGAGCGACTTCAGGAACTTAATATGTACAGTCTGGAGGAAAGAAGGGAGAGGGGAGACATGATTGAAACCTTCAAATACATCAAGGGGGTAATAAGGTTCAGGAGGGCAGTCTTTTCAATATGAAACCAAAATCAAGAACACGGGGACATGACCTCAAACTAATTGGGGGGGAAGTTCAAAACTAATCTTAGAAAGTATTATTTTACTGAAAGGCTGGTTGATGATTGGAATAAACTACCAACAGAGGTTGTGAGACAGTCAACAGTAAATAGCTTCAAACATGCTTGGGATAAACATAAATCTATAGTCAGACAACAAGGTTAATGTAAAAAAAAAAAAAATTATAAAAAAAAATTAAAAATAAATAAATAAATAAAAAGGGACAGACTCGATGGACTACTCAGTCTTTTTCTGCCATCACTTTTCTATGTTTCTATATAATAAAATTCAGAGTATATAGTGCAGTCAGTGTAGCATATATAATACAGTTCAGAGTATATAGTGCAGTCAGTGTAGTATATTTAATACAGTGGAGAGTATATAGTGCAGTCAGTGTAGTATATATAATACAGCGGAGAGTATATAGTGCAGTCAGTGTAGTGTATATATAATACAGTTCAGTGTATATAGTGCAGTCAGTGTAGTGTATATATAGTGCAGTCAGAGTAGTATATATAATACAATAAAGAGTATATAGTGCAATCAGTGTAGTGTATATATAATACAGTTCAGAGTATATAGTGCAGTCAGTGTAATGTATATAATACCGCTCAGAGTATATAGTGCAGGCAATGTAGCATATATATATGATACAGTGGAGAATAGATAGTGCATTCAGTGTAGTTTAACCAGTTCCACACTGCCTACCGCATATTTACGGCGGCAGTGTGGACGCTGGCCGCGAATCGTCGTAAAATAATGGTGATCTGCGAATGGCCGCTAGATCCTGAAGACTGTGCCCGCGGCTCGGGCGGACCCGATATCCGCCGGCTAGCCGCGATGAGCCGCCACAGGCAAAGAACGGGGAACCGCCGATGTAAACACGCGGTTCCCCATTCTGACAGTGCGGGCATGGGAGATCTACTGATCCCTGTCACTGGGATCAGTTAGATCTCTTATGCCCATGGTAGCCCAACCCCCCCACAGTTAGAACACATCCAGGGAACACAGTTAACCCCTAGATCTCTCCCTGCAGGTTAACCCCTTCACTGCCAATGACATTTATACAGTAATCAGTGGACATTTAAATTTCTGATCGCTGAATAAATGTCATTGGTCCCAAAAAAGTGTCAAAAATGTCCGACATGTCCGCTGCAATATCGCAGTACCGCTAAAAATCGCAGATCGCCGCCATTACTAGTAAAAAATAAAAAAAATAATAAATACCCCAGAAATTAATTCTCACCATCCGTAAACACGGCCATTTTTGCGCAAACCAATCAATAAACGCCGATTGCGATTTTTTTTTTAACACAAATATGAGGAAGAATATAAATCAGCCAAAACTGGTGAAAAAAATGTATTTTTATATTTTTTTGTTTTGGATTTGAATTTTAGCAAAAAGTAAGAAATTTGTTTTTTTTTGCAAAATGGTCGCTCTTCTTTTGTTTATAGCGGTGATCAGAAATGACGCAGAGGTGATCAAATACCACCAAAAGAAAGCTCTATTTGTGGGAAAAAAAGGACGCAAATTTTGTTTGGGTACAAAGTCGCACGACCGCGCAATTGTCAGTTAAAGCGACACAGTGCCGAATTGCAAAAAGTGCTCTGGTCCTAAACTGGGAAATTCTTCCGGAGGTGAAGTGGATATATAACAGTTTATTGAAGTGGTTAAGGGGAACCCAATGACAGAAATAAGAAAAAAATCCATACCAGACCCTTAACAGAGCATGCAGCCTGGCAGGTCAGGAAAGGGGAGAGGTGAGCGAGTGCCCCCTCCTGAACCATACCAGGCCACTTGCCCTCAACATGGGGAGGGTGCTTTGGATGCCCCCAAAGAATCTGGAAGCAAAGGGCCCCAGATCCCCCCTCAAGTGAATAGCTATCGGGTACATTGTACCCATTCACCAAAAAAGTGTCAGGTAAAAACCACAAGAGACAGTTTTTGACAATTCCTTTATTAAAAAAGAAAAAAGTGTCCTGTGATGTACATCCATCGTCAATCAAAGGAATTGCCAAAAACTGACTTTTTTTACACTTTCTGGTGAATGGGTAGGTGCACAATGTACCCAATACCCATTCACAGGGGGGCTGGGATCTGGGGGCCCCCTTGTTAAAGGGGGCTTCCAGATTCTGATAAGCCCCCGCCCGCAGACCCTAACAACCACCGGCCAGGGTTGTCGGGAAGAGGCCCTTGTCCCCATCAACATGGGGACAAGGTGCTTTGGGAGGAACCTTAAAAAGCACCCTCCCCATGTTGAGGGGCATGTGGCCTGGTACAGTTCAGGAGGGGGCGCTCACTCATCCCCCCCATCCTGACCTCCAGGCTACATGCTTGGATAAGGGTCTGGTATGGATTTTGGGGGGACCCCCACACCAATTTTTTTTCTTTTAAAATCCATACCAGACTCGAAGGGCCTGGTATGGACTGGGGGGCCCTATGCTGTTTTTTTTTTTTTTTTTCATTTTATTACATCTATACAGGGAGTGCAGAATTATTAGGCAAGTTGTATTTTTGAGGAATAATTTTATTATTGAACAACAACCATGTTCTCAATGATTCCAAAAACTCATTAATATCAAAGCTGAATATTTTTGGAAGTAGTTTTTAGTTTGTTTTTAGTTGTAGCTATTTTAGGAGGATATCTGTGTGTGCAGGTGACTATTACTGTGCATAATTATTAGGCAACTTAACAAAAAACAAATATATACCCATTTCAATTATTTTCAGCAGTGAAACCAATATAACATCTCAAAATTCACAAATATACATTTCTGACATTCAAAAACAAAACAGAAACAAATCAGTGACCAATATAGCCACCTTTCTTTGCAAGGACACTCAAAAGCCTGCCATCCATGGATTCTGTCAGTGTTTTGATCTGTTCACCATCAACATTGCGTGCAGCAGCAACCAC
>BLSH010523374.1:254668-269554 GCA_018402905.1 Glandirana rugosa
AAAAAATTTTTTTTTTTTTCTTATTATTAAATAATAAGAAAAAAACATAATTATTTATCACGATGTATCATATAAACACAGGTCTTACTCCTCTCGCAGTTTATTCCCTGTACCAGCACCACGACGACCACAAACACCACAACGACTTCGAGGACAACGTTTCTATCCTACACTAGCTAGACGCGGTCGATGTGCGTGTTCACTTTGTGGAAGGAGTCCATCGGGTGTCTCGGAAGTTGCAATATACCACTCCGGTCTTGTTCATGTCCGCTATCATCTAACCCACCGACTGTTACGGAGGTCAAGGAAGTGTAACAGGGGTTCAGGTGACAACTCTGAGCTTTCATCAAGGGACTGGGTGGGAGACAATGTGAAGGAACTGGAGGCATTGTCAGCCACCCAATCTACTATCGCCTGTACTTGTTCTGGCCTCACCATATAACGTTGAAGGCTCTGTGGGCTACCTGAGGAAGGTGTTTCACTTGTGCGTGTAGCTGGCGCAGATCGATCACATCCTATCTTTGCAACAGGAGCTTCAGCAACACCACAAACACCAGCAGCACCACGACCATGTCCCTTATTTGACGCTCTCCTCATTCTGGACACAAATATACTATGTAGCACTATTTATTAATACAAAAAAAGAATAATAAATTATTATTCTTTTTTTTTTTTTAAAAAAAGAAAATTGTAGATGCACTTTTTATTTTTCTGCAAGAAATGCCCCGCTCACACCAGCAGCAGGAACCTCTCCCTACACCAGTATGAGATAATTTTAGAACGATCGATAATCTGTCTTTCACAGCACTCTGCCCCTACTGCAGTATGAGATGATTTTAGAACAATAATCTCTCCCTCAGAGCACCAACAGGAAACTCTCCCTTATGCAGTAGTAGATGGTTTTGGAACGATAAACTCTCCCTCAGAGCACCAACAGGAACTTCTCCCTAATGCAGTAGTAGATGGTTTTGGAACGATAAACTCTCCCTCAGATCCTGTTTCCTTAAAGCATGTTAAACAGCACAGTGCTTGTGCTGTGTAATTTGGCCCCCCTTATCACCTAAAAAAACCTGGCTGATCCTGCCTGGCTATACCCTGCTCCCTGTAAACTGACCACGGTATATCATGGCTGCTGAGCCCTGACACCGTGGTCAGTTTACGTGCCTCTGTAAGCCACAGCCCTGCTCTGTCCTTCTCTGTCCTCCTCTTCCCCCTCCTTGCCTGTCTGCTTGTGTCAGTGCCCACCCCCTCCCCTCCTGCTGCTCTCATATCTAATATAGAGGCATGCCGTTCCCCTCTGTAAAAAACAATATGTGCCCCTGTGCCTGTGTTATATAAAAAATATGCCTATATCAGAGTGCTCACGTGACTCCTTGGCGCTCTCTCTCTCCTCTCCTCCCCTCCTTCCTGGCTGATGTCAGCAGAGTGCTCAGGTCTGCCCGCTGGAGCTGTCAGCCGGGTAGAGGAGAGAGCTGAGGAGGCACCTGAGCGCTGGAAGCTGCTCTGATATAGGTACAGATTGGCATATTTTTAATATAACACAGGCACAGGGGCACATATTGTTATATTACAGAGGGGATGGGATGATTTTATATTAGTGGCTTAACAACATTACTAATCACATATGGTACTTGTTTGTAGCTTAAATGTTGAAATTTGCAGTTAAAACTGTAATTTTGTAACTTTTTGAAATGTCAATATAAACTTGGCTGTGTCAGTAAATTTTGGTTGTCGCATCAGTAGATTTCACTTTGGTAGGTTGGCAACACTGGGTGTCAGTCATACTGAAATGAGGCATGCAGGGGCATGACAGCATCCCACTCACCCTTTCTCATGTAGAAAAACAGAAATAAAGGTGCCTTCTAAGTGTAAACTGTGTTACATGTATACATGTACATGTAAAGTATAAAACCACTGACATTTAGGTAAGTAAAATCAGGCACATCAGGATAGTCCTGCAGAGGTGAGTCTCCATGCACGCTGGTCTGGGCATTGTTCCCCTGTAGGAGCTGTTCCATGGCTCTGTGTGTAGTTCAGGCCAGGATGGAGGACTGGAAAGCACGTGGACCACAGCGGCGGACATGTGACATCACCGGAAATGACTGCTACGTGTTTTTGAGAGTGCACACTGATGATGACAAGGACAGGCGCACTCCGTTCTCAAGCTAAGGTTGCAGGGGCATAGATGCCTTATATACTGTAGAACGCTGTCTAGTGGGGGGAATATGGGAATGACTGGAGATATCTGTAACTGTATTGTGACTCTTTTGACTATACTATCAGGGCGCCATCTAGTGATGGATAAAAAGAACACTAGTAATGGGTAAATTATACAGCAATGGTACCCCATTTGAGAATAAAAGACTGATGGCCAAAATTACATTAAAAAAAAACACTAAAAACATACAAATTGCCTGAATGGCAAGCCATTGCACTCCATGTGGCAATCAATCGCAAAATACATTCAGTATGAATATCAATAGCATAATTTAAGATAACCATAACATGCACAAATATTGAGGTACAAATATTAAAAACATACATGCAATGAATACATAAAAACCACTGTATGGCTCATAAATAGAGTTGATTGAACCTCTGGAAGTTTGGTTTCTGCTGGTTCGGCCGAACTTTGGGACAAAGTCCGGGTTCGGGTCCGGACTTGACCCGAACTTTGACCCGGACCCCGAACCCCATTGAAATCAATGGGGACCCGAACTTTTAGGCACAAAAATGGCTATAACAAAGTCCTGGAAAGACCTAGAGGTCTAAAAAAGGAAGGGAAATGGGGTAAGGGTCGGACAAGTGCCCTACAAAGAAATGGGGTTAGGGAAATAACTTAAAATAATTTTTAAGCTAAAATCACATAAAAAAATCAAAAATGGAGGTGGATCTGGAGTTGGAGGTTGAGGAGGCGGTGAAAGTGGCGGTGGAGGAGGAGGAGGTAGCCAACACTGTTTTTTTATTTTTGTGCAAGAAATGCACCGCTGGCCGCAAATGTAGTTTTTGGATTTTTTTTTTTTTTTTAAACCAGCATTGTAGATGCACTTTTTAATTTTGTGCAAGAAACAATAATCTGTCCCTTTTAAGCAACAGTAGGAATCTCTCCCTATAGAACTAGAAGATGATTTTAGATTCTAAAATCATCTCCAAGTTGTACAGGGAAAGCCTCCAGCTGTTGATTTTAGAACAATAATTTTTCCCTTTAAAGCATCTTCAAAGTGTGTGGGAAAAGCCTATTGCAGGGGCATAGAGCCATATTACTGTTCTAAAATCATCTTCAAAGTGTGTGGGAAAACCCTGTTTCAGCTGCATGAAGCCATATTAGTGTTCTAAAATCATCTTGAAAGTGTGTGGGAAAACCCTGTTTCAGCCGCGTGGAGCCATATTAGTGTTCTAAAATCATCTTGAAAGTGTGTGGGAAAACCCTGTTTTAGCCGCGTGGAGCCATATTAGTGTTCTAAAATCATCTTCACAGCGTGTGGGAAAACCCTGTTTCAGCCGCATGAATCCATATTAGTGTTCTAAAATCATCTTGAAAGTGTGCGGGAAAACCCTGTTTCAGCCGCGTGGAGCCATATTAGTGTTCTAAAATCATCTTGAAAGTGGGTGGGAAAACTCTGTTTTAGCCGCGTGGAGCCATATTAGTGTTCTAAAATCATCTTCACAGCGTGTGGGAAAACCCTGTTTCAGCCGCATGAATCCATATTAGTGTTCTAAAATCATCTTGAAAGTGTGCGGGAAAACCCTGTTTCAGCCGCGTGGAGCCATATTAGTGTTCTAAAATCATCTTGAAAGTGGGTGGGAAAACTGTTTCAGCCGCGTGGAACCATATTAGTGTTTTAAAATCATCTTCAAAGGGTGTGGGAAAAGCCTGTTTCAGCCATGTGGAGCCATATTAGTGTTCTAAAATCATCTTCAGTGAAGATGATTTTAGAACACTAATATGGCTTCACGCACCTTAAACAGGGTTTTCCCACACACTTTGAAGATGTGTGGGAAAAGCCTATTGCAGGGGCATAGAGCCATATTACTGTTCTAAAATCATCTTCAAAGTGTGTGGGAAAACCCTGTTTCAGCCGCATCAAGCAATATTAGTGTTCTAAAATCATCTTGAAAGTGTTTGGGAAAACCCTGTTTCAGCTGCGTGGAGCCATATTAGTGTTCTAAAATCATCTTCACAGTGTGTAGGAAAACCCTGTTTCAGCCGCCTGAAGCCATATTAGTGTTCTAAAATCATCTTAAAAGTGTGTGGAAAAACCCTGTTTCAGCCGCGTGGAGCCATATTAGTGTTCTAAAATCATCTTGAAAGTGTTTGGGAAAACCCTGTTTCAGCTGCGTGGAGCCATATTAGTGTTCTAAAATCATCTTCACAGTGTGTAGGAAAACCCTGTTTCAGCCGCCTGAAGCCATATTAGTGTTCTAAAATCATCTTAAAAGTGTGTGGGAAAACCCTGTTTCAGCCGCTTGGAGCCATATTAGTGTTCTAAAATCATCTTCAAAGTGTGTGGAAAAACCCTGTTTCAGCCGCGTGGAGCCATATTAGTGTTCTAAAATCATCTTCACAGTGTGTAGGAAAACCCTGTTTCAGCCTCATGAAGCCATATTCGTGTTCTAAAATCAGCTTCAAAGTGTGTGGGAAAACCCTGTTTCAGCCTCATGGAGCCATATTAGTGTTCTAAAATCATGTTCACAGTGTGTGGGAAAACCCTGTTTCAGCTGCATGAAGCCATATTAGTGTTCTAAAATCATCTTTAAAGTATGTGGGAAAACCCTGTTTCAGCCGCTTGGAGCCATATTAGTGTTCTAAAATCATCTTGAAAGTGTGTGGGAAAACCCTGTTTCAGCCGCGTGGAGCCATATTAGTGTTCTAAAATCATCGACAGTGAAGATGATTTTAGAACACTAATATGGCTTCACGCGCCTGAAACAGGGTTTTCCTACACACTTTGAAGATGATTTTAGAACACTAATATGGCTTCACGCTCCTGAAACAGGGTTTTCCTACACACTTTGAAGATGATTTTATAACACTAATATGGCTTCACGCTCCTGAAACAGGGTTTTCCCACACACTTTGAAGATTTTAGAACAATAATCTTTCCGTTAAAGCAACAGCTGGAAACTTTCCCTGTACAACTTGATGATAATTTTAGAACAATAATCTTTCCCTTAAAGCAACAGACTCTACCTAGTCCAGGCAGATTGTTCTGTGCAGCAGGATGAGGTGTGCAATCTGTCCCTCACAGAGCCAGCAGCATCCTCTCCCTAAACTAGCCTGAGAGCATATGACATGCAGCACGTTGACTCCAGCCCCATATAGAGGCTGGGTCACATGGTGCTCTGGCCAATCACAGCCATGCCATTAGTAGGCATGGCTGTGATGGCTTCTAGGGAAAACCAGTGAAACACTTGTTGATTGGCTGCCCTTGGCATCTTTTCAACACGTGTAATAAAATACCAGAACCCCGGACCCGAACCCGGACTTTTTTTTTGAAAAGTCCGGGTTCGGGTCTGGGTCCCAGACACCCAAAAGTTCGGTACGGACCCGAACTTTACAGGTCGGGTTCGCTCAACACTACTCATAAACATACATCTCTGTAAACATAATACCAATGAAATATGTGTGGGGTAATACTGGCATGATGTGTTATGTGCACCAAAATTGTTGTGAAAGAGATGCAGGTATCTACCTACATATTGAGTAGAAGCAACATATATTGGGTTGGAAATAAATACTTGATCCACCAATGGGCACAGGGAAGCTGATATACAGTGTCTCAAAAACGTGAGCACACCCCTCACATTTTTGCAAATATTTTATTATATCTTTTCATGTGACAACACTGAAGAAATGACACTTTGCTACAATGTAAAGTAGTGAGTGTACAGCTTGTATAACAGTGTAAATTTGCCGTCCCCTAAAAATAACTAATCACAGCCATTAATGTCTAAACCGCTGGCAACAAATGTGAGTGAAAATGTCCAAATTGAGCCCGAAGTGACAATATTTTGTGTGGCCACCACTATATTCCAGTACTGCCTTAACCCTCTTGGGCATGGAGTTCACTAGAGCTTCACAAGGAGCTACTGGAGTCCTCTTCCACTCCTCCATAATGACATCACGGAGCTGGTGGACCTCAAACCTTCTGTTTGAGGATGCCTCACAGATGATCAATAGAGTTTAGGTCTGGAGACATGCTTAACCAGACCATCACCTTTACCCTCAGCTTTTTAGCAAAGCAGTGGTCGTCTTGGAGGTGTGTTTGGGGTTGTTATCATGATGGAATACTGACCTGCAGCCCAGTCTCTGAAGGGAGGGGACCATGCTCTGCTTCAGTATATCACATTACATGTGGCATTCCAGTAATCCATGTCCGTAGTCTGCTTGTCTTCAGAAAACTGTGTGCTTTCTTGTGCATCATCTTTAGAAGAGGCTTCCTTCTGTGATGACAGCCATGCAGACCAATTTGATGCAGTGTGTGGCGTATGGTCTGAGCACTGACAGGCTGACCCCACCCCTTCAACCTCTGCAGCACTGCTGGCAGCACTCATACATCTATTTTCTAAAGACAACCTCTGGATATGATGCTGAGCATGTGCACTCAACTTCTTTGGTCAACCATGGCGAGGCCTGTTCTGAGTGGAACCTGTCCTCTTAAATCGATGTATGGTCTTGGCCACCGTGCTGCAGCTCAGTTTCAGGGTCTTGGCAATCTTTTTATAGCCTAGGCAATCTTTATGTAGAGCAACAATTCTTTTTTTCAGACCCTCAGAGAGTTCTTTGGTGTGAGGTGCCATGTTGAACTTCCAGTGACCAGTATGAGAGAGTGAGAGAGATAACACCAAATTTAACACACCTGCTCCCCATTCACACCTGAGACCTTGTAACACTAAGGAGCCACTTGAGACTGGGGAGGGAAAATGGCTAACTGGGCCCAATTTGGACATTTTTACTTAGGGGTGTACTCACTTTTGTTGCCAGTGGTTTAGACATTAATGGCTTTGTGTTGAGTTATTTTGAGGGGACAACAAATTTACACTTTTATACAAGCTGTACACTGACTACTTTACATTGTAGCAAAGTGTCATTTCTTCAGTGTTGTCACATGAAAAGATATAATAAAATATTTACAAAAATGTGAGGGACGTACTCACTTTTGTGAGATACTGTATCTATTTTGCTCAGAGATACCTTAAATAATGCATAATGATTAGAGTTGAGCGGGCACCAGGATCTTCGGGTTCGTCGGGTTCGGCCGTACTTCGCGAAAAAGTTTGAGTTCGGCACCGAACTTGACCCGAACTTGACCCCAGATGCCGAACCCCATTGAAGTCAATGGTGACCCCAACTTTTGGGCACTAAAATGGCTGTAAAAAAAATCCTGGAAAGGGCTAGATCGCTGCAAAAGGAAGCAAAATGGGGGAAAGAGTAGGACAAGTGCCCTGCAAACAAATGTGGATATGGAAATAACTTAAAATCACATAAAAAAATAAAAAATGGAGCAGGAGGTGGATGTGGAGTAGGAGCCTAGAGGTTGAGGAGGCGGTGACCGTGGCGGTGTAGGTGGAAGTGGCGGTGGAGGAGGTAGCCAACACTGTTTTTTGTTTGTTTGTTTTTTTTTCTAATTGGTGTAGCCCCCAAAATATTAAGACATATTGAAAAAAAAAGTATACCAATGGCTGTGTGAGGCCGGTCTAAATGGCTATTCTGCACAAGGTACAGACAAGTCTTGTGGGATCCATGCCTGGTTCATTTTAATAAATGTTAGCTTGTCCACATTGGCTGTGGACAGGCGGCTGCGCTTGTCTGTGATACCGCCCCCTGCCCTGCTTAACACACGTTCAGACAATACACTGACTGCAGGGCAGGCCAGCACCTCCAAGGTATAAAGGGCAAACTCAGGCTAAGTGCCCAATTTGGAGACCCAGAAATTGAATGGGGCAGACCCATCAGTCAGTACGTGTAGGTGTGTGCACACATACTGTTCCACCATGTTGCTGAAATGCTGCCTCCTGCTAAGACGTTGCCTATCAGCTGGTGGTGCTGTTTGTTGTGGCGTGCTGCTGACAAAGCTTTTCCACATTTCGGCCATGCTAACCCTGCCTTCTGTGCTCGCAGTGCCACAACTGCCTTGGCGACCTCTTCCTTCTCCTCCTCTGCCTTTGCCTTGTGCTTCCACAGAGCCCCTTGTGTCATTTGGGAATACCCTCAGCAGCGCATCTACCAGTGTGCGCTTGTAGTCGCGCATCTTCCTCTCACGCTGGAGTGAGGGAATTAAGGGCAGCACATTGTCCTTGTAACGGGGATCCAGCAGGGTGGCCACCCAGTAATCAGCACAAGTTACAATGTGGGCAACTCGGCTGTCGTTGAGCAGGCACTGCAGCATGTAGTCGCTCATGTGTGCCAGGCTGCCCAGAGGCAAACACAAGCTGTCCTCTGTGGGAGGTGTATCATCTGTGTCCTCCGTATCCCCCCAGCCATGCTCCAGTGATGCCCACGAGCTGTGTTGGGTGCCACCCTGCTGTGAACATGGTTCCTCCTCCTCATCATCATCCTCATCCTCCTTATCCTCTGGAACTGTGCCCTGGCTTGAATTTTTTTTATCTGGCCTATGCTGGTGCAGGAACCCACCCTCCGAGCCACTTGTGAATGACTGGCCTGATAACCATGGAAATTTCCCCTCTTCCTCCTCCTCCTGTGCCATATCCTCTTCCACCATCGCCCAAAGTGTTTTTTCACGGAGACCTAGAAGTGGCATAGTAACGCTGAGAACAGCATCATCGGCACTGGCCATGTTGGCGGAGTACTCGAAACACTGCAATATGGTACACAGGTCTCGCATGGAGGCCCACTTGTTGGTGGTGAAGTGGTGCTGTTCCGCAGAGCGACTGACCCATGCATGCTGCAGCTGAAACTCCACTATTGCCTGTTGCTGCTCGCACAGTCTCTCCAGCATGTGCAAGATGGAGTTCCACCTTGTGGGCACATCACATAGGAGGCGGTGAGCGGGAAGGCCGAAGTTCCACTGCAGCGTAGACAGGCGAGCAGCAGCAGGGTGAGAACGCTGAAAGCGCGCACAGATGGCCTGCACTTTCTGCAGCAGCTCTGACATATCTGGGTAGTTTTTTTAAAAAAATTCTGCACCACCAAATTCAGGACATGCACCAGGCAAGGGATGTGCATCAAACAGGCTAGGCCCAGAGCTGCTACGAGATTTCACCCATTATCGCACACCACCAGGCCGGGCTGTAGCAACAACCACTGTTCGGTCTGTTGTTCAATGCCCGTCCACAGCTGCTGCGCAGTGAGGGGTTTATCCCCCAAACATATCAGTTTTAAAACCGCCTGCTGTCGTTTCCCCCTGGATGTGCTGAAGTTGGTGGTGAAGGTGTTACGCTGAGCGGATAAGGAGGTGGTAAAGGAGGAAGAAGCAGAGTAGGAGGAGGAGGAGGCAACAGGAGGCAAAGAGAAATGCCTTGCAATCCTTGGTGGCGGAAGGACATGGGCCAAACGGCTAGCCGCCTTAGGCCCACCCACCACTACATTTGCCCAGTGTGCAGTTAGCGAGATATAGCGTCCCTGCCCATGCTTACTGGTCCACGTATCTGGTTATGGGAACCTTGCCACAGATGGCATTGCGCAGTGCACACTTGATCTTGTCCCTGACTTGTTTGTGCAGGAAAGGAATGGCTCACCTGGAAAAGTAGTGGTGGCTGGGAACCATGTACTGTGGGACAGACACCACCATCAGGTTTTTAAAACTGTCCATGTCCACCAGACAGACTGACAGCATTTCAAAGGCCAGGAATTTTGAAATGCTGACATTCAGGGCCAGGGATCGCGGGTGGGTAGGGGGGTACTTCCTCTTTCTCTCCAGTGTTTGGGAGATGGAGAGCTGTAAGCTTCCATGGGACTGTGTGGAAATGCTTGGGGACGGTGGTGGACATAGTGGCGTTGCTGTCACATCGTCTGTTTGCTGGGTGGCAGGTGACGCTGGCACTGTAGAGGTGGAGGAAGAGGCAGCAGCAGAAGAGGAAGCAGGAGGAGGCTGAGACCTTTCTTGGATTTTGAGGTGCTTATTCCACTGCAGCTTGTGCTTTGCATGTAGATCAAGAATAAAACAAAAAATTAGCTGCGCTAACCCTTAAACACCAAAACAAAATATTTTTCCTTATCAACGCTGCAACTTAAAAATGTGAATTCGGACTTCCGGTTCCGGTGCCTGCAAGGAGAGGAGCTAGGGGAAGAGAGCTCCCGCCACGCTCCTCCAAATTCAGCTACAAGCTCAGCCCGACCGAGGCAACACCCTCCTCACCTATCCCCATACTCAGGGGAACACCACCCAAGCGAAATGGATTGCTTCCTAGAACAGCCGGCGAGCCGGTTGTCCCCGATCCCGGCTCAACAAGAAGGGGACAGCACACATGCCGCAGCCAACATGGCGGCCGCGGCTCCTACACACAGCGGTACAATGATCGCTCCAACGATTGCTCTCCCAAACCCTGCCTTTCAGTTAGGCCTCACGGGGCCCCCATCTGAGCCTTCACCAGACCCGGCATCTCCTACGGGTATAGCCCAGGCAGTCATCACACTCCTCACCCCGATGGTCGCCAAGGCAATTGAGAAGGCCGTACACAAGGGGCTGGAACAGCTACATAGAGACCTCCAACAACAATCTGCCAGAATTGAACATGCAGAAGAGAGGATTGGAGTGGTGGAAGATGATACAGCAGCCCTATCAGCATCTATAGCCAGGCTCACCACCCAGCAGATAGACCTTCAAAATAAGCTTGATGACCTTGAGAACAGGTCAAGAAGGAACAATCTGCGTATAATTCGGTCTCCCAGAATCCTTCAACCAGACTGCCCTCCATACCATCTGTTCTACCAACATCCCTCAGCTTCTGGGCCTCAGGTCCCCCTGCACGGTGGAAAGGGCGCATAGAATTGGCCAGCTCTCTGACCAGCGCACGAGGCCTAGGCCAGTCATCATTCGCTTTCTAAATTACTCTGACAAGCAAGCCATCCTCCAGACCTTCCGGAAAAAATGCTCACTCACGTTTGAGGACAACTCTCTCCTAATTTTTGCTGATTATTCCCTGGAGGTGATGCGTAAACGTAAGGAATTCTCACCTATATGTTCCCAGCTCCATGAGCATCACATCAAATTCAGCTTGGCCTACCCAGCCATTCTTCACATCCAATCCGAGACATGTGAACGCCTCTCGTTCTCCTCTCCACGAGACGCAGAACACTACCTGGCCAACACCCATCCATCGGACATGGACCAGGGTCCTCCTCCCAACCCTCAGGACCTTCAAATCGCCCAGGAAATCGGCTCTTGCCTCACGCAATCAACTGAGCCCTCAGAAGCCTCCCTACAAGCGAGTCCGCTTCAGTCAACTGGAGGCCCGTAACCCTGCAAACTGACTATGGAGCGGGTGCCCCTCTCGACACCATTCAAGGACCTCTCTTTTATTAGAGTTTATCCTGCCCCTCAGGTTGGACTCAGAAGACCCGATGAAACTTCGTTCAAACTTTTCCTTCCATCTGACGCAACGTGGTTTGTAATGACACCAAATCAGGGGTTACCTCTGGTTTTCTTTCTCTATTTCCCCTGTCAGTCCTTTTGGTCCCCATGGACCTGACTGACCTCGGGAACTAGAATGTTTTTGTTACTCATAGAAAGTGTATAGATCCTCTTGTTCTTTAGTCATATTACACTGTCTTCCAGTTATTTTGGGTGCCCCCCCGTTATCCCCCTCACCATCCCCTCCCACCTCCCTATATACTCCCTTCCCTCTTTCCCCCTTCAATTCCCTGCCCTCTCCTCCTCGGTCTCGCCTACCTACTCCTACTTAATGGAGGAGCCTTTAGCGGCGCGCGCACCGTGGACGAGAACTCCATGAGGAAAAAAGGGAAGTTCCAAAAAGATTTTTGGAGGTATGACCTCCCATTTACTCACAGTAACTCTGGAATGTCCTGTTCATATTTGTTGATGTTAACCTATGTGTCTTAACTGTTCTTTTTCAGAATGCGGAGGATCCCTGGCCAGGGAGGGCCATTGCAGATGAATCTCGCTCCCCGAACGTGACCTTCAATAACCGTACTAAGACTCTGCCATGGCTCCCCTCGAGACCGGGAATCACCTAAAAGTAATTTCGTGGAATGTCAAGGGGTTACGCTTCCCTCATAAGCGTATGTAAATCTTACGTCATCTCAAACGGCTACATACCGACATTGCTCTGCTACAAGAGACCCACCTGGGCAATGATGATGCCTCCAGACTCTGTAAGCTTTGGGTGGGTTCGGTCCACAGCTCTCCCGCTGTGGGACGCAAGGCAGGAGTCGCCATCCTCATCAATAAAAATCTCCAACACAAGGTCCGCTCAGTAGATGCGGATACCCTGGGTCACAGACTTACAGTCCATCTGTCCATAGCGAACCGGGACATAGCTATATCTAATATCTATGCAATTAACTCCCCTGGTCAAGCCTTCTTCCAAGATCTTACCACATGGGGTCTTCAGATCCCAGAGGCCCTCCATGTTCTAGGGGGTGACTTCAATGCTGTAATGCACCCCACTGAAGACCGCTCCCCCTCCACACCCGGCAAACTGACGAGCACCTACACTCCCCTCACCCAGTCCATCGCTACCCTTTGCCTCACCGACGTCTGGCGCCTCCAACACCCCACCGACAGAGACTTCTCCTTTTTCTCTTCTCCACACAACTCATGGTCCCGTATAGACTACCTCTTCTCCTCTCCAACACTCATCCCTATGGTCTCATCTTCCATTGAAAACATGGCAATTTCGGACCACTCCCCAATATCCCTTCAAATCTCCGGGCTCATGTCCCCCCTATGTCCCAACGTGTGGCGATTTCCTTCATTTTTGGCTAAAAACGAAGACTTGAAAACCACCCTGCAATCAGCCTGGGCAGAATATTGTGAAACAAATACTATGCATCTCCCCACCCCCAATTTATTCTGGGAGGCAGGGAAGGCTTTCCTAAGGGGCCGCATAATTTCCTATGCAGCGCAATACAAAAAAAACCTCCCTAAACTACCGCCAAGCAAGCGAAGCCCTCTGTTTAGCCCATAGGAATTTAGGTCAGGCCCGCAACCCTACTACAATCTCAGCCTGGCAGAAGGCCAAACAAAACTTTGATTTCTGGTCAGGACACCAGGAATCGATACATCAAGCTCATTCTGCCCTCTTCTTCCATCGCAATGGCAACAAAGCAGGAAAGCTCCTAGCGAAGCTTTGCTCAGGACGCCACACCCCGACCTATATAGGATCCCTAAAAGACCCCAACGGTGTAATCATCAACTCCCCCACTAGTGTTAGTGCCCTCCTTACTGACTACTATACCGCCCTCTATACTGAAGACCCCACCGACATTGCTAAAGCATCAGCCTTCCTGGACAAAGCCAACCTTCCACTACTCCTGGACGAACAACTGGAGTCTCTTAATGCCCCCTTTAACGATTGAAAACGTCCGCAGCACCATTAAAAAGCTCGGACACGGGAAAGCTCCGGGCCCGGATGGGCTCTCGGCCGAATTCTATAAATTGACGGTTGACTACATCCCTGACTCTTTGATGATGGTTTATAGCTCGGTGTGGGCAGACGGCCCGTTTCCCCCTACTGGATCCCAGGCCCACAACAAACTCATAGAAAAAAAAGGCAAAGATCCCTTGTTGCCCTCTTCATACAGACCCATCTCTTTAATTAATGTGGACACCAAAATTCTCTCCAAGCTCATCGCAGACCGCCTTGCCCATATCCTCCCCTCTATTCTCAACCCAGCCCAATCAGGCTTTGTCCAGGGACGCTCGGCTACCCTCAATATTCGTAAGGTACTCCTTGCCCTAGAGCATGCTAAAGCACATCCTGACCGAGATCTGGCCATTATATCGCTTGATGCCGAAAAGGCCTTCGATAATATTAGCTTCACTTGGCTTTTTATGGTTATGGAATCCCTGGGAATCACAGGCCCTATATTAAACTATGTCCGCAAAATGTACTCTTCACCATCAGCATCATTAGTTACCCCCAATTTTATATCTCCAGAAATCCCCCTATCCAAAGGTACCCGGCAGGGCTGCCCTCTCTCTCCCCTTTTTTTTTTTTTTTTTTAACAAAGATCTTTATTGAGAGGATTTTTAACAAAGATACAAGGTACATAGTGAGCTTAGATATTTAGAGGTGTGGTGACCCCACACCTCACAGTCTAATGAGAATTACAATAATTACAAACAAGTACAAGTGCATTTAAGAGTAGCGTAGATGTAGTGGACTCATCGCTCGCACACCAGGCACCCCGTACCGGGATCATGCTGCGCCTATGGGTGTGCGGGCGACGAGCCCATCCCTCCACTTAATGAGCATAGCTTCTACAGTGTAACTGGTTTTAAGTGGTCAAGTCTTGGAGGTCCTGACGAGCATTGTGGATGTCACTGATGAAGGTATGACCTCTTGAATTTGAACTAGTAGAGAACAGAACATAACAGAACAGTCTGAGAAGGTTGGTGTTGAAGTTGTTGGGTACATGTTGATGATGTTGTTATCCTTGGGGTCTTTATGAGTGTAAAGGTGAGCTCCTGTGGTCGGCTATCCAAGGCTCCCAGTCTTGGAGAAATTGCGTCGTGGTCAAGTTGGCTTTTGCAAATGCATATTCAAGTTGAAAGTGTGAGTTGAGTAATACGATAAGATCCGAAACATTTGGTGCAGCAGCAGATTTCCATTTTTTTGCCACTGTTAGCCGGGCGGCTATTAAGTGGGATGCTAAGATCCTGACCTGTTTGGGCCAGGTTGGGATTGACATGCCCAGGAGAAGGTCCAAAGAGGACAGATGAGTGTTAATGTTACATAGGG
>BLSH010523374.1:308242-318913 GCA_018402905.1 Glandirana rugosa
TGTGTTATGTTCGTAACTAAGGATAAATGAAAAGAGTCAACTTTTGTACTAAAAATAATTAGAATAAATTAAGAAGGGTCGAAGAAAACGACGTAATTATAACAGTCCGTAATAATGAAAGGTTTAACTCGGATCTTCTCCAATTCTTTGTACCTAATGTTTTCTACTTCTTCAACGTTTTACTGAAATAACTTTACATTGTAAAAATTTAAGTAATGGACAAATCTTTACGTTATTCTTAATTATTAATTGCTATTTCGTTTTTTTTTTTAATTTATGAAATCGACGACCGAAAATTTTTTTTTCCTGTGGACACTTGGGACCCAAAGACCAGCAAAGAACTGGCCTGGGAGATGATGACCCTGGATCCTTTCACAGGTGTCCTTTTTTTTTAAAAGCCAGCAGCTAAAGTATTTAATTTTTTTTTTTGCTTTATCGTTAATTATTAATTCTTATTGCATTTCTAAACAGGTAATGAATTTAAAAATGTTACATTTCAATAAAGTCATTTTGCAACTTCTTCATCTTTTGTAATCCATGTTTCTTAACCTCTTCTAGGCTCAATTTGGAAAGTAATAATGCCTGACAATATTAATGCAGCAAAAGAAGCTGGGAAGAATTAAATAAGATTAATAAAAATCATGTTTTCAACTGAGAAAAGTAAATAGGAATCAATGCTTGTATTGTGTTTTACCATCTCACTAAGGTTGCACTGGTTTCCTCTAGCTGTCATAGTTTTCATTTGAAATCCAGAAAAATAGTGATGGATCAATCAACTTCCACCAAATGTAGTCATATAACCTGCTTAATACAGTATGGCTATGAAAGCACATTATATTGTAAAGTCCTTTGTAAAAAAAGCCTAAGGTCCCATTCACACTTGTGCAACTTGTCATGCAACTTTGGACCCCAAAGTTGCATGGCAAGTCGCACCCCATGTTTCCATATAAGTACTGTTCATATCTGTGTGACTTAAAGTCGCTGTGACTTTAAAGTAGTTCCTGCACTACTTTGGCCTGACTTTCATGCAACTTGAGGGCCATAGACTTCAATATAAACCCTTGAAAGTCGCACATGCATATAGTACATGAGATTTGTGTGAAAGCACAAACAATCACAATGGTCAAAATCAAAGCTGCAACAAAGTCACACTCATCCAAAGTTGCATTAAAATTGCATCAAGTCGCACTGTAAAGTTGCAATGGAAATCGCATGATTTTGAAGTTGCACAAGTGTGAATGGATTGTAATTGTCCCAGTGTTATAGTGGTACAATATTCTCTGTAAAGCACTAACCAGATTAGATTATAGGGAATCCCTTCTTTATACATTTATATTTCTTCAAATGTATTAGACTCTTAGTCCACTTTTTAAAGAGGAGTATGTATATGTATTTATAATATGTACTTATATTTTTAAAGGATAAAAAATGTTAATGAAACTATTAGACTCA
This sequence comes from Glandirana rugosa, assembly GCA_018402905.1. Lineage (NCBI taxonomy): Eukaryota > Metazoa > Chordata > Amphibia > Anura > Ranidae > Glandirana > Glandirana rugosa. The sequence goes on from BLSH010523374.1 coordinate 309,695, forward strand.
GGCTGGGTTCACACTGGTGCGATGTTAGACATCGCATGTGATTTGCACCGCACTGCTGTGAAAATCACATGCGATGTCTGTGTAAAACCGAATTCAACTATACAGATTGTATGGCTGAATTCACATTGCATTCGCACCAAAATGGTGCAGGATCCTTTTTTGGTGTGTTCCTGCACCATTTGACAGTTTGGAGTGTGATATGCGAACCAATCTGGGGGTATCATTAACTTTCTATTGACACCTGCAGCAGTTTGCTTAGCTTAGGGCAGTGTGAACTGCCTGTGAGCCCTATGAGATGCGGAAACCAGCACTGGAATCGTGCTGGTTCCCGCATCACACTAGTGTGAACCAGCACTCAAGCTCAACTAACATAACACCAGTCTTCTGTAATTATAGGCCCTTTTATTATTAATGATTTTTAGGGCTCATGCACACAGGACGTTTTTTGACTGTTTTTCAGCAGCTGTTTTCAGCTGCAGACGTTTTTTCTACAGTCAATAAACCCTCCATCATGTTATCCTAGGTGTTCATGCACACACAGGCTGTTATCAGCTGTTTTTAGCAGTGAGGTTTTTGAGCTGTAAAAAAAAAACAAAAGCTGAGGGTTTTTTTGCACGTCTTTCAGCTGTAAAAAGGTTTAAACGCTTAAAAATGTCCAAAAATGCCCGAAAACGCTCAAAACCGTCAATCCCCAACGTTTTTGGACGTTTTAGACCAATTGAAAAAAAAATGCTGGCCCTTTAAAAACGTGAAAAAAACCACAAAAAATGGCGGTAATATAATGCTGGTAAAAGCTGAAAACATCCCTGATAAGCTACTGCCGTTTTTGGGCTGTTTTTTTAAAGTCCTGTGTGCATGAAGCCTTAGGGTTGTTTATTGTTTACAGTCTATTTTAATGATTTATTGTGAAGGCTTTTTATATGTAACTGACTGGTTGTTGTGCAGCTGGACAGCACATGTAGGTACCCATGGGGTGTTGAAAGCAGAACAATAATCTGTTTATTTCTTAGATTGGCTATATGTCTCTGTATATAGAAAGGATGCAACTGATTTTCTGTGACAATCAGGCCTTCTAGGAGTTTAAAGGGGGACTATAACAAGGTCTGAATTGTTGATTAGTGATGTAAAATTCCTCCTAAAATGGGTAGAAAAGCTGCAGAAAGCTCAGCTATATGATGAGTGTTGTAAGGATAAATAAAATGTACCTACCCCACTGTATTGAATGGATAAAGATCTAATCATCTAGTGCTTGTGGTCCTTTCACCTTTTCGGGCAGAATTTCACTTTACATAATAAAAAGAAATGTTTTTCAATGCCATTTCTGGCCCAGCCATCCCAATGTGCTATTCTCTCACTCACCTTATCCACAGGAGGTTTCTTGTTGATTTATTTGAATTTTAAAAAGGATTTTCATATTTCATCACTTCTTATAGATCGTCTCTCAGCATTCACTTGTAGATCATCTCTCAGAAGCCTTCATTTCCTTACATCACAGAAAAGGGCATGACAGGGTGTGTTCCCCACTCTGGACCACGCCTCCCTCATTACAATACCACGGTCCACCCACTTTCTATACAATCTGATTGTACAATCTCCTTTATATCTCCCATCATGTAGTAAAGGGCCTCACTGATTTGATACAATTTGAATAGATTGGTCAGGTGGGTCTCCTATTTCCTAGTTCTGGTAAATCTAAAGACTATTGTACAGAGATTGTACAATCAGGTTGCATAGTGTATGGCCATCTTTATACAAGTGCATAGGAGGGAATGAATGGAGACACTCAGTTGCCAGGCCCCGTGCACATCTCCACATAGCGAAAACTCACATTCCAGCATGTGTTTTTTGGGTGTTTTGGAGCATTTTCACTCGTCATGCATAAGGCAGCCCATTCACTCGAATGGGCTACCCTATGCATGACAACAAGCTCCAGAACTTTTTTTTAGAGCAGAGCATGGTACCACAGTTTTTGGTGCGTTTGCTGCAATTGAAGAGCCTTTAACATGTAATGACAGCACATTAACAACATTTTTGAAATGCATGGCAATATGTGCATTTTCTGTGTGGTTTGCCATGCATCTGGAAACACACAGATGTGAATGGAGCCTCATTGTTCTTGTGTAAATGCACAAATTTCACTTTCAGGCCCCATTCACACCTAGAGTAGTGGGAGTACATGTTTTTTGGCTTGTTTATCCAGTGACACACATAGGGCAGCCCATTGATTTGAATGGGCTGCCCTGTATGTGGCAAAAGTAGCTCATGGGACATTTTGGTTTAGTATGAGTTGCACATTGTTTACTGCATGTTTTGCTGCATTTGTCACCCATTTTCTCATGTGGCACACTATACAATCTGAATTCCTTTAGATTTGCGAAATCTATATAATAGGAGGACACACCATCTATTCAATCATTCTGCATCCAATCAGGCAGGTCCTTGCACTACATCAGGGGTGTCCTGTGGTTGGTATGCAGCCCCAGGGAGGCGCATAAGGTGTGTGCTAATGAGGTCAGCTGATGAACTTTTTCCTGTATCTTACTGGTTTCTCCATACCAAATCTACATACCAGCAAGTGATGAATCTTTCTAAGAAATAAAGCAAGGGCTAAGACAAGACCTTGTTCTCAAAATCAAATAAAGCTTTTATTTTTCTGCAACCGAGGTACATTAATGGTATATTGGTACATAAGGGACCTAGATTTTAGGAAAAAAAAGTGAACTTAGCCTTTAAACCCACTACTACATCTTTTTCCCCATTTACCATAGGCCTTTCAGTTCCTTGTTAGCATAACAAAATTATTTTACATAATAAGCATAACTGACAAATATGATATTTGTTTGAAAGAAACTTTATTTAATTTGCATTTTCTTAAAGGCAAAAACAATGGAAAAATATAAGAGAAAGTTTTAAGTTTGAAAACAAATTAAAATGCATTTTACTTACAATACCAATATATGGAAATGTATCAATTGTCTTTCTCTTATTGCACAATGAACTGAGAATTAACATAATTCTGAAAACTGACTTTAACATTTATCAGAGATTTTGAACCGTATATACCTGTTGCCCCACAAGGCACAGTAGAAATCTCCAGTTATATGCTTAGTGTTTACGATTTAGTTGTCAGGTTATCTAAGGTTGAACATTTTACGATTATATGAAATGCCGCTAGTCTGAAATGGCCTTTTTTTCCAGCTTGAGTGTTTGTGCTTTGGCTGATATGATTAACCCTAAAGTCTCCCAGCAATGGAAATAGATTGTATGATGATGAAAAACTGGCTTGCTCCTTGACACTATACTAAAGTTTAATCTGATAAACAAACTCTTAAATTACCTGACTCTCATAGATAAAGGCAAAACAATACATGAGGCTTGAATCTTTGGCCACCTGATGATTTCTGCATTGAATTAATAGATTTTGAAAATACTTTTTTATAGGCTTTTTTCCTGTTTAATTAAGAGCCTGGATACCATCTAGTTGGTACCTTTATTATTAATTTTTCTTTTAGCAGTCCACCATAGAATTTAAGAGTTTAGCCAGATTCATTGTGACGTTTTTGTGCATTACACAGAGGATATAATAGGAATAAAATCTATGTGATATAATACTTTTAAATATCAAATTTAAAAAAGTTAGCATTTGCTGGAAAAAATGTTAAAACATTTCTAAAATGTTTATAATTGTGCTTTGCAATGCTCACCTTTGACTATACATTGGAGTTTGATGCCTTCTCTCAATAACCTTGCTTCTCCACATTGTAGTCCACTAACAAGACATCAGCCCTAATTTTAGAATAACACCAGAAATTTCTGCATAACTTAGCTTCCTACACTGCCATATATGGTATGTAGATACAAACACTGGGTGCACTGTTCCCCCTGCGCCTATTAGTTGAAATGTTCCATGCTAGGTTCTCATTCAATACTGTATGCTTCTATAGGTGGATTTAAACTATTTTGGGATTAATTACTGACTTATTTGTTCAACTGCTATTCTTAAAAGTCACAATGGCAGTGATAGTGCCTTAATAGTAGTTCAGAGAGTTGTTAAGAACTATTACTTCAAATTTAATTTTCTAATGTATTCTCTAATGTGTTTTTGTAGGTGAAACGTGTATTTATATTAGATTGTGGTGCACATTTCAAGCCTTTATCTAAAATGTTGAATGCATTATCATTCAAGTTCACTAGACTAAAGTTAAATATTACTTCCCCTAATGCTCCTTGTTTCCTTTTGTTCTGTAACTTACTGCACTGTGTCCTCATTTTCTCTTCTTCCTCGGACATTCCACATTTTGTGATGTCCTTGGTTTTGAAAATGTGGTTGTTGATCTTGGAAATATGGTTTGTGCTGTGGCCTTCCTGGGAAGAAGAGAAAATCAACAGGATGAAAATTGCAGAATAACAGGAAAATTACATATCTGGGAATTTCTATTTCCACTGACTGGAGTGTGTTCAGGCCATCTACCATGCTGATAACAGTGTCTTTCAGAGCTGGGACCCATTTCAAAGCACCATAGCCTTACTGTAATGGGCACATTGTTCTTTGGCACCAATGGTGTCCAGGAGGATATGCTAGTTTACATACAGCCTGAATAATAACCTTTTTTTGCACAATAAACTATTAAACATTATTGTATACAGTTTATACATTTTCTAGGATCAACAACTGAGGAAAATGTTTGATAACATCCAAAATGTGATGCTTAAGAACATGAAATAAGAGGTCTCTATACCTGCTTAAATCGGTATTCAAATCACAAAAAGAATGCTCTGATGAAATCCTATTAAGCTGACAATTCAAGCAATATGCCATAGTATTCTAGTAAAATGCATATAAATTGGAGATAATCATAGCACAATATTGAAGAAATAGATTCATTGGTATCTAGCGAGAAGTAATAAAATGTTTATCATTCAAGCACCACTGAAGGGAAAACTGCTAAAGGTTCAGAAATACCAAATTATGACTGCAGTTCTTGAATCTTTAATTTTTTCTTTATAGCATCACATAGACTATAGCATGTCAGGAGACTCTAATGAGTTTCAATGAAACTATCATGCAATAACTTTTTTTCATACAGAAGAATCTGTGTTTACATATCTCCAATAGCATATGACTTCAATGGACCAAGGGACTGAAAGAACGTTTACTTACTAACAGGATCCGAGAAAAACAGTTTATATATACAGTTTTATATATATTAACATGTAGCTAACTGTTATTAGAATAGGTGGCTTCCTTTAAAGTTGTTCACTAGGATTTATAAGAAGTGTCTACAACACTCTTAAGAACTCTATCATTCCTCTGTATGACAGATGTTGCTGCAGGCGAAAAATTAATCTACCTGTTAGAAACAGGTACATGAACTCGGGGAAAGTACCACATGTAGCCACCACTGAAGCCAGAACATCTATATAGACACTCCAGCCTCAGAGCAGCTGAGCTTCCTCCTCACACAGACAGCGTAGTGACTGAGAAGTTTTGTAGCTGGGTAAGCAAAATTTTAGAAAAATGGTCTTGTAGCTGGGTAGGTAAGGGATATGCCCCATTGTGATTGATCACAGGCATCGGGGGAATCTATAGACAATAGACAGCCTGCTATTGGATTTAGAATTCTCTGACTGCCTGCTGTTAATCACAAGGAGATAGTGGACCTGATTGGGAACCAGTCCCTCAGATTCTCCTTCACACCCCACTCACTGTCAGCATCACTGACTACTAGAAGCCTTTCAGCTGTGAAGCCAACAAGGTCCTTATCAAACATTGACAGGTGGGTAGGGGAGGGGGTAGTAGCGGCAAACATGCTGATTTGCTATACAGCAGTATACAGAGACAGACACTCTGCCTGTCTTTGTACATGAAGTTTAAGTTGGTTTTAATAACCTCTAGTTTTTTTAAACTGCAAACTTTAGGTAATTCTTTTTGAATTTTAAATAGCCATAGCTTTTAAGAACTGCCTTAAAGACTAAGTTTACCCTTTTGGAAAAAATAATAAATGCACGTATGTCTGCAGAAAAAAAATGTGCATTTATTATTTTTTTCCACAGGAGCTTGGATCAGTATATCACAGGTGCAATGCCGGGCTCATGCAGACTCTCAGTATACCTGTCTGCCTTAACCTCCCATATGGGGCAGATAGTTACTGTAGAGCAGGAAGATCAATAAATTACGAGAGCATGCATCATTGCCCTCACAGGTCAATGAGAACTACAAGCTGTTTGTCGCATTGGAAGATGGTAGTTGCAGTTCATTCATTCACAGGACTTCATGAATGAATGATGCAGCTGTGAGGACACACTGTTTTTAAATTGGTGGAACATGTTACACTTTACAGTACACCCTAATTATGGGTGTAACATATAACATGCTCCCAAAGCTGAACTTATCCTTTTTTCTGCTGCGCATATTGGTAAAGTTACTAAAGCTGGTGATAGGGCTCTTTTAATCTGGTGCAGAACTTTTTAAAGGGCTATAATACCAGAAAAGTGTCATAAGGACTTTATTGAATTCCGATTGTTGTCTCAAAGTGACAACAATGACCTTTCATTAATTTAGAAAATTGGAGCAGCAATAAATTATATAACATACACTGTCATTAAAAACAACTTACAGCGTACAGTATTGCTTATTACAGTACGGCATCTGAAATATCAAAAAAAATCACTATACGTCTTCTGGTTCAAATTTTTCCTCCTGAGTGCCCCGTTTGCCTTATTTTTTTATACTGGATTCCTCTTCTTGTTCGCCTGCTCGACATTTGCCCTAAGAGGCAAAGCCTCTACCAATACTTTCTTCCAATGTGTTTGTTGGTGTTTATATGAGTGGATGTTTTGGAATTATATCTATTTCTTGTAAAAAACCCAATAAAATCTTTTGAACAAGAAAAAAAAAAAAAAAATCACTATACGCAGTTTTTTTCACTCACATATTCCTAGCACAATGTGATTTAATAAAGACAGATAGACTGTGCACTTTTCAAAGTGCAGTTGCAGTCTGCAAGTGCAATTGTTCCATAGCTTAGTAAATGAGGTAAAGCTTCACTTTGCACAGAATGCCCAATCATGTGCAAGGAAAATAAAAATAATGCATTTTTGCTAACACATGATTGGATGATGGAAGTCAGCAGAGCTTCTTCTCATTTACTAACCTCTGGAGCAATTGCCCTTGGAGAGTGCAACTGCACTTTGCAAAGTACACAGTGTATTTTTCTTTAGTAAATTAACCTCAGTGTAACTGGTGAGTATGGCTTTAGGAAAGAAATAGGCAGAGTCATTTATTACAGTACCTAAGAGTAACCACACTGAAGGTATGGATAGAATCTACAGGCAGGTGAAGATATGTCACACTGCTCACTTGACAGCTGCTGTCAATAATATTTTCTGACTTCAGTAAGAGAGAGATTGGTGTACTATGGTATTCACTCCCACTGCATTATAATCTATTTTCATGATGCAGCAAATGAAAGAGCCATCACCTTCCATGTAGTACTCCATCAGGACTGGCAGTGATATATGACTCCCGCTCTCAAAAATTTAGCTATATATTTACAATGCACACTGAGTCAAAAATGTTCAGTTTTGTACAGCATGCAAATGTTTTATTAATATAAATATGTATGTTGCACATTCTATTCCCCTTCCAAAGCAACTGTTTAGACCGTACATTTGGACAAAATTGATGTTCTTCTCACCTTCTCACTTTCATCCTGCCTTTATGACTAGACATTTGCATTCTCCTTCTTCATGTACAGCCAGCAGAAGTATAGAAGGAAGATTCAGCAACTGACATCACACTGGAAAACTTTAGCTCTGGTGAAGATTGTAGAGAATGTGTGCTTGTATTGAACCTTTTCTCCCAACTATTGTGAGGAGCAGTTAAATGAAATTTTCCTAGCTTTAATGGCAGACTGGTACTATACTTGAGGAATCCTGGTAACCCTGCGTAAACATGTCATTGACTTGCTGGTAAAATCTGACCATGCACTTTACCTTAAAGTATAGCAATGCTTATAGAAGTCACACTATACTCACTAATAGTGTTGAGCGAACCCGGACTGTAACGTTCGGGTCCGTACGGAACTTTCGGGTGTCCGGGGCACGGACCCGGACATTTCAAAAATTATTCGGGTTCGTTCCGGGGTTCTGCTATTTTACTCCACGTGTTGAGAAGCTGCAGGGCAGCCAATCAACAAGCGTTTCACTGGTTTGCCCTTAGAAGCCATCACAGCCATGCCTACTAATGGCATGGCTGTGATTGGCAAGTGCATCATGTGACCCAGCCTCTTTATAAGCTGGAGTCACGTAGTGCTGCAGTCACATGCTCTTGGGTTAGTGTAGGGAAAGGAAGCTGACGGCATGAGGGAGAGAATAGAGACATTTTAAGACATTTTAAGATCTGATCCTGCATCCTGAGATAGATTACTTTACTACTACTGTCTGTACTATTGCTCTGAGGACAGATAGCAGAAATTAGAGATTTCACATACCGCTGCTTTGAGTTGCAGATCGAACTCTGCATAAAACAATGATCGCTACGATCATGCTCAACGATCAGATTGTTGGAGGAATTTGAGATTTCAAATACCGCTGCTTTGAGTTGCAGATCAAACTCTGCATAAAACAACAATCGCCACGATCGAGCTCAATGATCAGATTGTTGGGGGAATTTGAGATTTCACATACTGCTGCTTAGAGTTGGAGATTGCAGATTAAACTCTGTCTAACGAAACGATTGTACGTTCGTACACAACGATCAGATTGTGGGATCGTACACAGCGATCAGATTGTGGGAGTAATTTGAGGTTTCACATACTGCTGCTTTGAGTGATCTGACTGCACTAGGTAGAGGCTTCTGCTTAGAGGGACAGATTATTGTTCCAAAACCATTGCCTACTCCTATAGGGCCAGCTGTTGCTGTAAGTGACACATTATTGTTCAAAAATCATCTCCTAGTTCTAAAGGGAGAGTTTCCAGGTGTTGCTTAGAGGGACAGATTCTTGTTCGAAAACCATTGCCTACTCCTATAGGGCCAGCTGTTGCTGTAAGTGACACATTATTTTTCAAAAATCATCTCCATCTCCTAGTTCAAAAGGGAGAGTTCCCAGGTGTTGCTTAGAGGGACAGATTCTTGTTCCAAAACCACTGCCTACTCCTATAGGGCCAGCTGTTGCTGTAAGTGACACATTATTGTTCAAAAATCATCTCCTAGTTCTA
>BLSH010523496.1:13716-36193 GCA_018402905.1 Glandirana rugosa
AGTTTTTTTTTTTTTTTTTTGGATGACCCTATTACGTACGTCAAAGTACGTAGTGGCACCATGTTGAGGTTCGGCTCGGCGTATAAACGCATACCAGCCGCACTTCCTCAAGTAAAAATTCATGCTATCTCAAACAGTGAACCGAGTAAGTGGTTCACCATTTTTTTTTTTTTTTTTTTTTTTAAGGAACTATCCCTAAATCTCAATCAAATTTACCCTACCAACTACCAATAAGGGGAGCTTACACCAATCGTTACCTTTAGCCCTTAGAGTCTGCAGGAGGGGAAAGAAGTTTAATATATTTATAGTCAAAATTTTGTTTTGACTTGCTGAAAAAATATTTATATTAACAACTTATCCACTTGGTGAATGAGCCAAGTGACAAACTCTATCGTACTTAAAAATGAACTCCTTCACGCCGACCATACGCAAATATGCGGCTCGGCTTGGAGTTGTACCACGGTGATGCATGAAACTGCATGCATTATCCCAGTAGGTTTTTTTTTTTTTTTTTTGAGCCGACGGTCGGGTTTCTTTTGAGACAGCCCCCCCTCTCTGCCTTCCCACCAGGAGGCCCGAGCGACCAGCCGACACATGCGCAGGCTGCAAAGGAGCTCACCATCCCCCCATGCTCTACAGAAGTCATGCCAGCAAACTGTTCAAACCACACATGAGGTATCACCGTAATTAGCGAGAGAGCAATAATTATAGCACTGGACCTCCTCCATTCCACAAGTGTGCACAAATTAAAAGCATCACAGGTTAGGTATCCATTTACTCTGCACAACAGCTTTCAAATTATATACAAAAAAATTTGGCTAACTTGACATTTTTTTATAAATTCATAACTTTTTTCAAAAAAAATTGCGTTTGAAAGACCGCTGCACAAATACCGTGAGACAAAATATTGCAACAATCGCCATTTTATTCCCTAGGGTCTCCGCTAAAAAAAAAAAAAAATATTTGGGGGCTCCAAGTAATTTTTTAGCAAAAAATATGGCTTTCAACTTATAAGCAACAAAAGTCAGAAAAAGGTTTAGGCATGAAAGATTTAAAGAAATTAAACATGGAAGACCATGCATTAGAAACACCAATCCGGGTAGGATGTGTACCAAACTAAAGAAATATTCTTAAGTACACAGTCCTCACCTCACACACACCTCTAGCCATCCCCATTGATGAAGTCACGTGAGGTGTGATGTAACGCGTAGGGCGGCGACAGCAGAGGTGTTTGGAAGCTCAGACTGAATGCACACGAGCTCGGCGGTCGTAGGAGAAAAGCTCGTTCGTTTTACTTGTAAATGTGAGTGTTGATTTTAAAAGCTTGTTTTAAATAAATGTTTTAAACAAAACAATATCACACGAAGGAAAGTCCTCTGTCTTTTTGTACCCACCCGATCGGGAGGGTCTCTCTCCATATGACTAGTTTTAAAAAGTCACCAGCAACATAGCTGACAGCACACAGAAAAGGTGGAGATCCCTACAGGAGGAACAAGGAATCACCCAAAGAAACCTTTATGTGCAAGGTTGCTAGCACACCTCAGGTGAGGGACTAGCATACACTTAAGGATCAGTCACAACTACAATCACTGCAGTTGTATTACCCAGCACACCAATATGTATCACCCTTAAGAGATTTTTAAATTGACCCATCTGACAGAACTTTTATTGACTATTATTTGTATAATTTTATTAAGTGTATCATCATGGGCATCATCTGCCAACTTTTACTTTAACTGTCACCAATCATTAAGTGCTAATCACTGTTTTTTTGTCACATACTTACCTGAAAATTTTGGTTTGGTATATATGTATGTAAGCCACCACGGCTTTATATTTTAATCATTAGAATGCACGAACAAGAAATGCTTTAATCATAAATTCATTCATCACTGACACTATTGCACCTAACACAATTACAATGAACGCACATAATACCAATTGTACTACACAGATAGCACAGCACAAAATACCTTTACCACAATCAAGTCAATTAACTCCTGGGATATTAATCTGGTCAGTTAAGTAGCAAAGGGGGTTGTTAACCACTTGCCGACCAGCCACCGCAGTTTTACCGTGGCAGGTTGGCTCGGCTGCGCGAACCGCAGTCATGGTACGTCAGGGGCGTGATGATCGGATTTGTTCCAGAAACGATCAGTCTCCAGGTCCAGACCAATGATTTCTGGTCTGGATCTGGTGATCGGTTCTGTCGAATAGCATTCTATGCTCTGCTTGCGTAATGCAGAGGAACAGGCAGAGGAAGTGATGTCATCTCCCCTCGCGGAGCCCTTTTGAGTTCCAGCGAAGACATCTTGCTGCGAGTACACCAACACTACACTGACACCAGAGCACGTAGGCACACAATTAACCCCCTGATCGCCCCTTGATCACCCCCCCCAAGTTGACCCTTTCACTCCATCACTTAGTGCAGTTTTCAGATTTTTCACTGATCACTGCACTGGTGTCACTTGTGACACTAAACAGCGTTAGGGTTAGGTTTAAGGTACCCCCCCCCATTAACATCTAACAATTAGTTGGTGAGCGAGTTGATGTATATATATTTTTTGGCTCTACACTATGTATAATAATCTTGTGAAAAAATATGAGATCTGTAAAGTAATGATGATTGTTATTTACATTAGAACCTGGAGTTACGGGTTACCCCTGAAGAAGCACAAATCTACAAAACGTCGGCTCATGTCCCTGTACTTCACGTTCAAGTTAATGTTCTTATGTATCATTCCAATTCAAAAATGCTTCTAAACAATGTGATTAATACATCAAGGCTATATATATATATATATATATATATATATATATATATATATATATATATATATATATATATATATATATATATCTATCTATATATATATATATCTATCTATCTATCTATCTATCTCACGGCTATGGCATGGTTGTTAGTGCCAGACAAGCTGGTCTGAGTATTTCAAAAACTGGTCTACTGGAATTTTCACACACAACCATCTCTCGGGTTTACAGAGAATGTTCTGATAAAGAGAAAAGATCCAGTGAGCAGCTGTTGTGTGGACAAAAATGCCTTGTCGGTATCAGAGGTCAGAGGAGAGTGAGCAGATGGTTCAAGATGATAGAACGTCAACATTAACTCAAATGACCACTTGTTGTAACAAAGATATGCAAAAAAAAATCTCTGAATGCAACACACATTGAACCTTGAAGCAGATTGGCTACAGCAGCAGAAGACCACACTGGGTACCCCTCCTGTCAGCTAAGAATAGGAAATAGGCTACAATTTGCATAAAATCACCAAAATTGGACAATAGCAATGGTGATGCCTGCGCTAATGCTAGCAGGACCTCCAAACCACCCATTACAGGCAAGGGCCAGGGGTCCCTGGTTGTGAAGCCACAGGTCCTCAAAGTGTAGAAAGTACCTTGGTGCTAGCTGGGTATAGATGGACCACTACTCCTAGCCCATCCTGTTACAGGCCACTCTGGCCTACCTTGCTGTCCAGTGACACTCCTTCCCCTGACTGGCTCCTCTGACCTCCACAGACTGTCCACTATCTTCTCCCAGCCTGCACCAGCCCTCTCGTCCAGCTCCCAGGGTCTGTCACTCACCGACACTGGTGGATCCTTCAAAGAATCTTTAGGGTAGCCTCTCTGCTTCTCTCCTGCTCCCTTGTGCTACACCAGGAACCAACTCCACTCCTGGCTGCACCCAAGCCTCCAGGCATCAAGGTCACCCCCCCTTGGGGGCTGCCTCCTGGGTGAGGCATCTCCACAGCACCTGCAACATCTCCTCCCACCAGCTGGGCCGATCACAGCATTTAAGGAGGCCTGCCCCTTCCAAACCTAGGTTGGGGATTGGTCAGGACCCCCTAACATACTTCAGAAAGTGACACATCCTCTCCTATGCTCCTTTTTCCACAGCCCTTTGGAAGCAAAGGGGAGGAGTATCCGAGGTGTGTTCCTTCCTGCAATCTCCAGCTCTCCCTGGGCCTGTTCCCTGCCCAGCTCAAAACACTCAGGCCTGCGCTTTTAGTCAGGCTTAACTAAATTTTGCCTCTCAACAAAAAACCCACTACAAAAAGCGCCTTTCACTATGGGGGCGCTACACACACATACATACACACAGTATCTAACAAAAGTGAGTACACTCCTCACATTTTTGTAAATAATATATTTTCATGTGACGACACTGAATAAATGACACTTTGCTACAATGTAAAGTAGCAGCTTGTATACCAGTGTAAATGTGCTGTCGCCTCAAAATAACTCAACACACAGCCATTAACCACTTCAATACAGGACGTTTATACCCCCTTCCTGCCCAGACCAATTTTCAGCGCTCTCACACTTTGACAATTACTGTACCCAAACAAAATTTTTATCATTTTTTTTCACACAAACAGAGCTTTCTTTTGGTGGTATTTAAGAACCTCTGGGTTTCTTATTTTTTGCGACATACGTGAAAAAAGTGTGAAAATTTTGAAAAAAAACCCCCACTTTTTAGTTTCTGTGATAACATTTTGCAAATAAGTAATTTATGGTCATAAATTTGGACCAAAACCTAGACTGCTACCTATCTTTGGTAAAAATATCCCAAATAAGTGTATATTATTTGGTCTGTGTGAAAGTTATAGAATCTAAAAGCTATGGTGTCAATCATTGAAAATTGATCACACCTGATGCACTGATGGCCTATCTCATTTCTTGAGGCCCTGAAATATCAGGAAAGAACAAATACCCCCCAAATTACCCCATTTTGAAAATAGACATTCCAAGGTATTTAGTAAGAGGCATGGCAAGTTTATTGAAGTTGTACTTTTTTTCCCACAATTCTTGGGAAAATTAAGAAATTTTTTTTTTTTGGAACAAAATTGTCATAAGTTATTTCTCACACACAGCATATGCATACTTCCAATTACACCCCAAAATACATTCTGATACTCGCCCCGAGTATGGCGATACCACATGTGTGAGACTTCTTCACAGCCTGGCCACAGAGAGGTCCAACATGCAGGGAGCACAGTCATGCATTCTAGGAGCAGAATTTTCACATCTAATTTCCTAACGACCTATTACATTTTTGAAGGCCCTGGAGCACCAGGACAATGGAATTACCCACAAAATGACCCAATTTTGGCAAGCAAACACCTCAACGTATAATCTATGAGGCATTATGAGTCTTTTGAATAGTTCATTTTTTTTCCATAAGTCTTCGAAAAACGTGGAAAGAAAATGAAAACGCTTTTAATTTTACACAAAGTGGTCAATTTATGAGATATTTCTAACACATAGCAAAAATTACCCCCCAAAATATATTCTGCTACTCATCCCGAGTATGGCGATACCACGTGTGAGACTTTCACACCCTGGCCACATACACAGGCCGAACACGCAGGGAGCACCGTCAGGCGTTCTAGGAGCATAAATTACACATAAAATTTCATTCATACCTATCACACTTTTGAAGGCCCGGAGCACCAGGACAGTGGAATTACCCACAAAATGACCCCATTTTGGAAAGCATACACCTGAGGTATATTCTATGAGGCATGGGCTGCAGATAGGTACTCGGGTATTCTGATGGGCTGCAGATAGGTACTTTGATGGGCTGGAGACAGGTACTTGTGTAATCCTGATGGATTGGTAAAAGGTACTTGGGTACTCTGATGGGCTGCAGATAGGTACTCGGTTACTCTGATGGGTTGGTGACAGGTACTCGGGTAATCTGATGGGATGGTGACAGGTACTCGGATACTATCGGTATTTACATCCAAATCAGGTGAACGGTGTAGGAATTACAATAATTTGTATATGTGCCTCCCACTTTTTAAGGGACCAAAAGTAATGGGACAGATTAACAATCATAAGTCAAACTCACTTTTTAATACTTGGTTGCAAATCCTTTGCAGTCAATTACAGCCTGAAGTCTGGAACGCATAGACATCACCAGACGCTGGGTTTCATCCCTGGTGATGCTCTGCCAGGCCTCTACTGCAACTGTCTTCAGTTCCTGCTCGTTCTTGGGGCATTTTCCCTTCAGTTTTGTCTATAGCAAGTGAAACGAATGTGGTGGTGTATAGAGGCAAAAAAGATTAGAATTGTGTCGATGTCCCAATATTTATGGATCTGACTATATATATATATATATATATATATATATATATATATACACACATATACATATATATATATACATATACACATACACACACACACACACACACACATACATACACAGTATCTGACAAAAGTGAGTATATCCCTCACATTTTTTAAAATGTTTTATTTCTTTTCATGTGACAACACTGAAGAAATTACACTTTATTACAATGTAAAGTAGTGAGTGTACAGCTTGTATGTAGCCACATGCTCCCTCAAGAGTGGCTGATCGTTGTGGTCCACCTGCCCGCTGCCCTCAATCACATGAATTCCATACACCTGGAGTCACTGAACTTTGTTTTGTTGTTTTATTTAGGGGTTGAACTCGCAAGGAGGACTGTGGGATGCCCTGTTATTTAACATGGGACCTTCTATATACATATCCAGTATATAAATATTCAAATCAGTTGCGCTTAAACAATATAGTGAAAAAAAATCATAAACGTGATCGGATAAATAAGTGAAAGAATTGAATAATAAAATTGTATAAATAATGTCCAAAGATATGAAAAATGGGTGGAATAACTCCTATATTCAATATCCACACACTGATAGTTTAGAAAACTGGTGACAAAGTAGTCCCAAACAGAACATAAACAAAACAAAAAAGTCCAACACCATGCAGTTGTGAAGTGACGTATATGGAATACTGATTATGACATTCAGATCCACCAAAAGGGGAGGTGAGCCGCCACCGATGATATGTACACCTCTAGGTTTAATAAAGGGTACCCTTACCGGAGGTAGTGGACCTACTATCACTAGTAAGTCGCAAGCGCTGGCAGAAAATAACCCTCTGCGGGGTATAATCCAAGGTAGACTCGTCTCTTCCTAATGGTAGGGCAACTGCAATGGGAGCAGTCTTTTCTCCAGCCACAATACTCGTTAATCACACATGCATCATCATGAAAAGGAGAAAACTTACATAGCGTAATTCTATTATGACATGAATTTATTGTAGATGACAGATTGGGTACTCACATAAAACGATCATTTAAAAGCATAAGAACAAGCCGGCATAGGAAATAAAAACAGCGTTCCCATTCCTCTCGGACGTGTAGGCGTGGTGATGTCAGTCGTAGCTCCGCCCAGTATATACACTTCTCCTCCAGCACACTACTTTCTGACCATCACACTTCTCATTTCCTCTCTCCAGCACTCACTTGCTGACCGTTACACTGTTCTCTCCCTGGTCCTTAAGGAAATTTATCAGACCTCCATGACACTTCTTCACAATAGCCAGCACTTAGTGAGGCCTGCTGCAGCCACTAGCAAGGCCTCAGGACCACCCTTTGTGGGTAAGAGTTGCAGATTTCCATCCAGGAAACCATGGACTATATCTGGTGTAGCCAAGTACATTGGTGCTAGCCGGGCCTTGGATGAACTACAAGTCCCAGCCCATTCATCTTCCATACCCAACCGGCCTGTCATGCAGTCTAATGGCTCTCCTTCCACTTGGTTGATTCTTCCCAGCCTATACAGACTGCACACTCTTCCCGGACTGTCTCAGCCATCTTACCCAACTCCCAGGGGCCGCCACTCACAGACTATATGGTGGATCCTTTAAAGCAGTGGTTCTCAACCCCGGTCCTCAGGACCCACCAACAGGCCAGATTTTAAGTATTACCTTGGGAAGATGCAGATTAGAATACTGCAATCACTGAGCAGCAAATGACATCACCTGTGGTGTATTTCAGTTATCCTGCAAACCTGGCCTGTTAGTGGGTCCCAAGGACAGGAGTTGAGAACCACTGCTTTAAAGAGTCTCTTTCCATGTAGAACTCAGCTGCTCTCCTGCTTCCTTGTGCCCCCCCAGGAGCAGACTCCCACTCCCGGCTGCACCCAAGCCCCAGGTTCACCCCCCCCCCCGGACTGGGGGCTCCCCTACCAGGCAAAGCCCAATCTGCAGCTCCTGCTACATCCTCATCTCTTCCACCCAAACTCTCTCCTGACACCTGCTGGCAGATTGCTGTATTTAAGGAGGCCTGCCCCCTGCTAATCCAGCCTGTGGATTGGTCACGGCTCCGTGTCATACATCAGGAAGTGACACCTCATCCATCCCCCTTCTAGAGCTTTCCCAGCTCAAGGGGCGGAATCTCCAAGGGGTGCCCCTTCCCTCCATCTCCAGCCCCGCCCCAGAGCCACACCCAGCCCAGATCAAAACATTCAGGTCAGCAGTTACAGTCAGGCCTGACTAGATTTTTCCTCGCCTATCAAAAATCTACAAATGTAAAGCACCTACACCATGGGGGCGCTACATGTATAACAGCGTACATTTGCTGTCCCCTCAAAATAACTTAACACAGCCATTAAGGTCTAAACCGCTGGCAACAAAAGCGAGTACACCATTAAGTGAAAATGACCAATTTGGCCCAAAGTGTCAATATTTTGTTTGGCCACCATTATTTTCCAGCACTGCCTTAACCCTCCTGGGCATGGAGTTCACCAGAGCTTCACAGGTTGCCACTGGAGTCCTCTTCCACTCCTTCATGTTGACATTATGGAGCTTGTGGATGTTCGGGTACTTGCACTTCTCCACCTTCCATTTGAGGATGCCCACAGATGCTCAATAGGATTTAGGTCTGGAGACATGCTTGGCCAGTCCATCACATTTACCTTCAGCTTCTTTAGCAAGGCAGTGGTCATCTTGGAGGTGTGTTTTGGGTCGTTATGTTGGAATACTGCTCTGCGACCCATTCTTCAAAGGGAGGGGATCATGATCTGCTTTATGTCACAGTACACGTGGGCATTCATGGTTCCCTCAATGAACTGTAGCGCTCCAGTGCCAGCAGCACTCATGCAGTTCCAGACCATGATGCCCTCACCACCATGCTTGATTTTAGGCAAGATACACTTGTCTTTGTACCTGGTTGCCGCCACACACGCTTGACACCATCTGAACCAAATAAGTTTATCTTGGTCTCATCAGACCACAGGACATGGTTCCAGTAATCCATGTCCTTAGTCTGCTTGTCTTCAGCAAACTGTTTGTGGATGATCTTTAGAAGAGGCTTCCTTCTGTGACAACAGCCATGCAAACCAATTTGATGCAGTATGCGGCGTATGGTCTGAGCACTGACAGTCTGATGTCACACCTCTTCAACCTCTACAGCAATGCTGGCAGCACTCATATGTCTATTTCCCAAAGGCAACCTCTGGATATGATGCGAAGGACATACACTCAACCCCTTTGGTCGACTATGGCGAGGACTGTTCTGAGTGGAACGTGACCTTTTAAACCTGTGTATGGTCTTGGCCACCGTGCTGCAGCTTAATTTCAGGGTCTTGGAGATCTTTTAGCCTAGGCCATTTTTATTTAGAGCAACAATTCTTTTTTTTAATTCCTCAGAGTTAGACATGCAGGTGCCAAGCTGAACTTCCAGTGACCAGTTAAAGTGTGAGAACGATAACACCAAATTTAACACACCTGCTCCCCATTTACACCTGAGATTTTGTAACACTTAGTCAGAGAGGGAAAAAAGGGATTTTATTGAAACTTAACCGTAAACCGTAAAATCCTTTTCTCCGAGTTCACTGACAGACGCAGCTCTCCATTACGTGTGGGTTTTATGCTGGTCTCACTAGGAGTTAACTAGGCAGGGAAAAGAAACAGCTGGCCCCTCCCATGGGGGCCGTCCTCTCTTCCCACATAAAACCCCCATATAGCATAGCTCTTCAGTTCGTACACAAGCCATACCAGAACAGAGCACAGAGGGGTGGGTGCTGCGTCTGTCAGTGAACTCTGAGAAAAGGATTTTATGGTAAGTTTTAATAAAATCCCTTTTTCTCGTTCACTGACAGACGCAGCTCTCCATTACGTGTGGGGATGTCCCCAAGCTGTGTCAAAAAGAGGGGTGGGTAAATACTAACAGTACCCAACTGAACCTCTAAGGAGGCGCCAAAACGCGCCTATGCTGCCGCCTGCAAAACTTTGCGGCATAAAGCAGCATCCGAAGATGCAAACACATCAACTTTATAAAACTTAGTGAAAGTGTGAACCGACGCCCAAGTGGCCGCCTTGCACACCTGTGACACCGAGGCCTGGTGTCTGAAAGCCCAGGAAGTGCTAACAGCCCAGGTAGAATGAGCCGTGACCGGAAAAGGGGGGACCACGCCCCGAACAGACACGGTTTTTCTAATCCAACGAGAAATCGTAGCAGACGAGGCCGCCAACCCTTTGCGCGGACCCTTTGGTAGCACAAAGCATCAGCTTTTCGAAAAAAAAGCTGTAGCAGCCAAGTACCCTCGTAAGGCCCTCACTACGTCCAAAGCATGCAACTCAAACTCCTTTGGGTGTGATGACGAGGGCACAATGAAGGAAGAACAACATCTTCATTAATGTGAAAGGAAAAGAACACCTTTGGAATGAAGGAGAGGGTCGCAAGACCGCATTATCCTTATGCATGACTAAGTAGGGAGACTTGCACGATAGTGCTGCTAATTCAGACACCCGTCTGGCGGAAGTGATGGCAACTAAAAAGGCCACCTTCTGCGACAGCAATTGTAAGGAAATCTCCCTGATATTCTCATATGGCGGTTTCTGAAGAACAGAAAGCACCAAATGCAGATACCTCAGAGCCTTCACCCAATGCGCCACGTGTCGCACACCCTGTACAAGGGTACGAATAAACAAGTGCGAAGCCAAAGGTCTCTGAAAGAGAATTGCCAGAGCCGATATCTGGCCCTTTAGGGTACTCAAAGCCAGTTTTTTGTTCAGGCCCTGCTGCAAAAAAGTCAGGACAATGGACACAACATAAGAGCAAAGGTTATGACCCTCCGCCTCGCACCAAGCTATACAAGCCTTCCAGGTGCGGAGATAAATCTTGCGAGAAGAACACTTGCGAACTTTTAACAAAGTAGGGATCACGGAGTCGGCGACTCCCCTATCACTTAGCACCTGTGACTCAATAGCCAAGCCGTCAAAGCCGGCGAGGGTAAAGCAGGGTGCAAGATGGGTCCCTGCGACAGAAAATCGTCTTGCAGCGGGAGACGCCAAGGGGCGTCTGCCACCATTGGCACAACATAGGCGTATCAAGTGCGCCGAGGCCAATCTGGAGCCACCAGGATTATTGATATCCCCTCCGCCACTATCCTGCGTATCAATCGCGGAAGCAGTTTTATTGGAGGGAAAGCGTACAGACGGCGGTAACGGCCCCAGGGGGCCACCAGAGCGTCCGTGGCCACTGCCAACGGATCCTTCGTTCTGGACACAAAGGTTTCCACCTTGTGATTGAACCGGGACGCCATGAGATCCACGTCCGGCGTCCCCCATCTGCGGCAAATATGATTGAACACCTCCGGGTGGAAAGACCACTCTCCCTGGTCCAGCGTTTGGTGACTGAGAAAGTCCGCCTGCCAGTTCTCCACACCTGGAACGTAAATGGCGGAGATTGCGGCAACATGACGTTCCGCTCAACGCAGTACCATAGCTGCCTCCGCCGTAGCTGCTGGACTTCTTGTGCCACCCTGATGGTTCACATACGCCACTGCTGTGGCATCGTCCGACTGAATTTGAATCAGACGACCCTGCAATCTCATCCAGAGAAAAAAGCACAATCTGATTGCTCTCAGCTCCAGTACATTGATGGGGAGGCGAGCCTCTTGTGCCGACCAACGGCCCTGGGCAGACAGCTGTCCCAGGACCCTGCCCCAGTCCAAAGGACTATCATCCGTGGTGATGATCACCCACTGAAGGGGCAGGAACGACTTCCCCTGAATAAACGCTGAGTCCCGGAACCATAGGTCAGAGACACCCTGGTCTGGGAGCTCAGACGGATCAGAAGGTCCAAGGACCGAGGGAATCTGTCCCACCGAGCCAAAATTGCTCGTTGAAGGATACGAGTGTGACTTTGGGCGTATGGTATCGCCTCGAAAGTCGATACCAAGAGCCCCAGCCCCCCACGTAAGGAAGACCGCCGGTGCGAAAGGAAAATTTTCACTGCCAACTGCAGTGACCGCAACTTGGCTGGAGGAAGGAAAAACCTTTTGCCTGCTCTGAGTCCAGGAACAGGCCCAGATACTCCGGGCGACGGGATAGAGACACCGTCGACTTCTGCAGGTTGAGCAACCAGCCGAAGTCCTGCAGCGAGGTCATTGTGATCCTCACCTTCTCTTCCCGAGCCGAGGCGGATTCCGCTCGCAGGAGCAGGTCGTCCAGGTAGGCTACTACCGTAATGCCTCTCTGTCGCAGTAACGCCATACCGGTGCCACCAGTTGTGTGAAAAAACTTGAGGTCTGAGACTAGACCGAAAGGGAGTGCCACGAATTGAAAATGGAGGTCTCCCACTGCAAAGCGAAAGAAACACTGAAGCCGTGGACAAATATGTACATGGAGGTACACATCCCTGATGTCTAGAGACAACAGAAATTCCCCCTGATGGAGGGCGGCTACAACCGAGTGGATAGATTCCATCCGGAACTTCCGCGCCCTAACATACCGGTTCAGGGCCTTCAGGTCCATTACTGGCCGGACCCCCCCCCCTATTTTGGGGACCACGAACAGATGTGAGTAAAAAACCTCAAAGACTCTCGCTGGAGACACTGGCACGATCACCCCTTGGTTCAAGTGCTTGAACAGCCCCAAAGAGGGCCTCCCGGCGTGCCTGCGGGAGCCCTAAGTCGAAGGGAAGAACCTGACTGGTGGCAAAGTGTTGAACTCAGAAACGTCCCCCACCCGAAGCCCGGGCGGAGGCAACCCATCAGGCTGAGGTGGTTTGTCCTCCGCCTTGTTGGTTCTGTGCTGCCACTGCCGGCACCCAGCCCCTGCAGCGACCTTACTGGAGCAGGTCCCTTTACCTGCTATGCCCGGGGTGTGAAAAAAACACTTCTGACCCGAGGTAGGGGCCCCTGTCAATGGCGAAAACTCACGCCTCCGGGGCTCTGGGAGGAAGGCACTTACCTCCTGTGAAATCTTTAATGATCTCACCCAGCCGTGGACCGAATAGATGTCCACCCTGAAAGGGAAGGTCTGCGAGACCTTTTCTGGAAGCATGGTCACCGGACCAAAAACGCAACCAGAGTACCCATCTGAGGATACAGCAACACCGCTACCCTGGATCACATAGGCAGTAAATCAACGGCTGCATCACCAAGGTACTTGAGACTTCACAGCAAAAAGTCAGCCCTCTGCGGCGTATCCAGCAGGCGGCCGCAGACCAGAAGATTCTGGAGCTCTGTCATAAGCTCAGACAGATATTGCGCCGCCATGGCGAACTTCAGGGCTGGCCGCAGAGCAGAGCCTGTCACCAGGAAGAGCGACTTTAACATCGCCTCTGTCTTTGGCAGCGGGGCCCTTCCAGGAATCCCTTCCAGAGGGCTGGTCGTTGTCTTATTAAAGCGATCATAGGCGGGACACCAAGGCGACTCCCATTTCTTTTTTTTTTTTCTTTTTTTTTTAAAAAAAGCTTTCCTCAAGGGATAGCGAGCAGTGAACCGTCAAGTCCCTTGGATTGTGGGAGGAAACCGGAGCACCGGGAGGAAACCCACGCATGCACAGGGAGGATATGCAAACCTCAGGCAGGTCATGCTTAGGATCTGAGCCAGCAAGCATTATGCTGCCAGGCACAAGTTCCACTGCGCTAAAGGGAATGCTGCGGACGCTGCCATTTACAACAAACAAGGCGATCAGGAACAAGATCATATGGGTAAGCCTTGGGCGCCATAGGGGGCCTGGAGGACCACACCACATGCGCAGAAATCAGCGATTCGCCATCCTGGCTCAATCGCATCGCAGTGCTATACCAATTATAATCGCAGCTGCCATCCCCTGATCCCCTTCTCCGTCCGAGGGACCTTCCGGATCAAAAAATCCTCCCTTGAAAAGCAAGGGGGGGGGGGGGGAGGTAAGCTTCTTGGGGGGCCTGTTGGTGACATCCGCCCTGGTAAAAAATCACTAAAGACCGCCACAGCTGGTCCAGAAAAGCCCCTTGCACAGACTGCGCTCCTAGCATGTTCAGCTCCTTTAGGAACACATAGAAAAAGGTTAAAGGCACCCCCACACCACCACCCCACAGTGCACCAGGGGACCCAGGAGAACTGCACCCGCCGCCACCAGCACCCACAGGAGAGCCCAGCTATACTTACTGTTTGCTGCCATAACCCTGAGGATAGTCAGAGAGCTGCGCCGTCAGGAGCACACACCGTTCCAAAGTGAAAGTAAAAAGCTGTAGACACGTTTTTTGCATGAGCAGTGATTCCAATATGGCCGCCGTTGAACACTAGAGGCCGAAAAACACCTGCAGGGACTGTGCAGTACTGCAAATGGCCATTCTGAGCGCTAGAGGGAAAGCCCTATAGGACCAATATGTCTGCGGCTACGGCAAAATGGCGGCAGGCGCGCGGCAAAATAGCGGGCGATCGCCGCATGGCGGCAAAAAATGACCTAACGGCGCTAGACGATCGGGTGCGGTGCGGGGGGAAGGGGGGTGTGCAGGGGGTGAACAGGGCTCCACGCGCCCCTACCGGCGGCTACCCAGCAAAAAATTGTTTTTGTTTTTTTTAGGGTCGTCGGTCACCCTTTCCGCCCCTAAAAAAGGGGGGGGGGGGGGAGGAAGGAGCTCTCACTCACCACTCCGGACGCCATGGGTAGCCACCCATTTGAGACCTTCCGCCCCTGCTTGGGCGGTATGCTGCAGGCCAGAAGTCGCCCTTCCCAAATCGCATCCGTGGCTGGGCGTAAGGGGGGGGATCACCCCAGGCCGCCCGCACAGAACAGGCACGATGCGGCGGGTCCACATACGGTGGGACTGGCTCGTATAGGTCGGCCAGGTCGTGGAAAGTACAGAGCCCATGGACTCTCTATGCCACGACCGGCTTCTTGATAGCAGATCAATTGCTTGATAGAAGACAAATAAAAATGA
The DNA here is from genome assembly GCA_018402905.1 of Glandirana rugosa. Taxonomy (NCBI): domain Eukaryota; kingdom Metazoa; phylum Chordata; class Amphibia; order Anura; family Ranidae; genus Glandirana; species Glandirana rugosa. Next base: position 28,727 of record BLSH010523496.1, read on the forward strand.
AAGTAAAAGAAAATTAAATAAAAAACGGTCACAAACAGGACCGCAATTCCCCTGAAGGGAAGCCAGGTCAACTCCTTGCAAACTAGGCATTGAAACTGAAGAGCTATGCTATGAGGGGGTTTTATGTGGGAAGAGGACGGCCCCCATGGGAGGGGCCAGCTGTTTCTTTTCCCTGCCTAGTTAACTCCTAGTGAGACCAGCATAAAACCCACACGTAATGGAGAGCTGCGTCTGTTAGTGAACGATAGGCGAAGTGGCCAATTGGGCCCAGTTTGGACAATTTCACTTAGGGATGTACTTACTTTTGTTGCCAGCGGTTTAGACATTAATGGCTGTGTGTTGAGTGTGTTTGAGGGGACAGAAAAATGGTATTTTATTAAGAACTTATCGTAAAATCCTTTTCTCTGAGTTCATTGACAGACGCAGCCTCTACTCATGACACGTGGGTTTATGCACCTTTTACTAGGAGTAGACTAGGCAGAATGAAAGTTCAGCAGAGCAAAGCTGGCCCCTCCCAGGGGGGGCTGTCCTCACTCATCATATAACCCCTCAGCCCTGCATAGCATATCAGTTCGTAACAAGCCGTACAAACACCACCGAGGGGTGGATGCTGCGTCTGTCAATGAACTCAGAGAAAAGGATTTTACGGTAAGTTCTTAATAAAATCCCATTTTCTCTTACGTTCATTGACAGACACAGCCTCTATTCATGACACGTGGGGAAGTCCCAAAGCAGTGTCAAACAGAGGGGTGGGCAAACAATAACTGTACCCACAGAAAGATCTCGGGAGGCGCCAGCCGGACCTACACCGCCGCCTGTAAAACTTTTAGGCCAAAAGCAGCATCCGCAGATGCTGACAAATCAACTTTGTAAAACTTAACAAAAAAGTGTGCACCGAGCCCAAGTAGCCGCCTTGCACACCTGAGACACCGATGCTTGGTGTCTAAATGCCCAGGAAGTGCTAATAGCCCTGGTGGAATGAGCCATGACCGGAAAAGGGGGTTCTTGTCCCCGAACAGTATATGCATGGGTCACGGTCTGTATGATCCAACGTGAAACAGTGGGCGACGAAGCCACCAACCCTTTGAGCGGCCCATCTGACTTCCTAAAAGGAGCCGTAGCTGCCAAATACACCCGCAATGCTCTCACCACATCCAAGGAATGCAAGGCAATCTCCTTGGGGTGAGAAGGGTGCGGACACAAGGAAGGGAGGACAATGTCCTCATTAATGTGAAAAGAGGATACTACCTTCGGAAGGAACAAAGGAGACAGGCGCAGCACCGCCTTATCCTTATGTAGGACCAAATAAGGAGACCTACACGACAAAGCTGCCAATTCAGACACCCGCCTAGCGGATGTGATAGCCACCAAGAAGGCGACCTTCTGAGACAGCAACGGTAAGGGAATATCCCTGATCTTCTCATAAGGCGGTTTCTGCAGTACAGAAAGTAGCAAGTTCAGATCCCACGGTGCCAAGGGCGACCGTACCTGAGAAGCCACATGACGTACACCGTGTACAAATGTACGGATCAAAGAATGTGTCGCCAAAGGACGCTAAAACAGGATCGCCAGAGCAGAAATCTGGCCCTTGAGGGTGCTCAAAGCCAAATTTTGGTCCAGGCCTTGTTGAAGAAAGGCCAGCAACCGGGCAACTGCAAAGGAACGGGGGGTTCCAACCCCCAGACTCGCACCAGGCAATATAGGCCTTCCAGGTGCGATGATAGATCTTGCGCGAAGTATACTTGCGCGCCTTAAGCATAGTGGGGATCACTGACTCAGAGACCCCCCTGTCCCTCAACACCTGGGACTCAATAGCCATGCCATCAAAGCCAGCGATAGTAAAGCAGGGTGCAAGATGGGGCCCTGCGACCGTAGACCTTCACGAAGTAGAAGTCGCCAGGGAACGTCTGTTACCATCCGCACCACATCGGCGTACCAAGGGTGCCGAGGACAATCCGGAGCCACCAGGATTGTCGGGATTCCCTCCACTCCTATTCTGTGCAGCAACCGCGGTAGAAGCTTGAGAGGGGGAAAGGCGTACAGAAGCCTGTACCGGGACCACGGGGCCACCAAAGCTGCCGCCAACGGGTCCCTTGACCTGCTCACGAAGGTCTTCACCTTGTGATTGAATCTGGACACCAGGGGATCCACATCTGGCGTGCCCCTTCTTTCGCAAATCTGGCGAAAGACCTCTGGATGCAGGGACCACTCTCCCTAGTCCAGCTTTTGGCGACTTGGGAAGTCCGCCTTCCAATTTTCTACGCCTGGAATATAGATAGCGGAGATTGCCGGCACGTGAAGCTCTGCCCACTTTAGGATGTGGGCTACCTCTGCCGCCGCTGCCGAGCTTCTTGTTCCGCCTTGATGGTTCACGTACGCCACAGCATTGTCCGACCGAACACGAACTGGGAGGCCGCGCAGCCTTGCCGACCAGCGGAGGAGACAAAGCTTGATCGCCCTTAGCTCCAACTCACTGATCGGAACTCGAGACTCCTGCGTCAACCAACGGACCTGAGCCGACAGGTTCCCCAGGGCTCCTCCCCAGCCTGAGAGGCTGGCATCCGTCGTGACTATCGACCAATTTAGGGGGAGAAACGACTTCCCCAGGGTCAATGCCGGGGCCTAAAATCACAAAGCCAACGACCCCCTGGTCAGATGATCCAGTAAGATCAGACGGTCCAGAGACGATGGGGACCTGTCCCACTGCAGTAGTATCGTTCACTGCAGGAGCTGGGTGTGACTCTGGGTGTGCGGTATCGCCTCGAAGGACGAGACCATGTGTCCCAGCACCCGCATTCAAAAACGTAACGAGAACCACTGTCATGACAGGAGGGACCGCACTGCTACTTGCAGTGCCAGCAACTTGTCCGGAGGTAGAAATAGCTTTGCCTGCACTGTGTCCAATGTCAGACCCAGATATTCGAGGCGACAAGACGGGGTCAATATCGACTTCTGCAGGTTGATCAGCCAACCGACGTCCCTCAGTGAGGTCAGGGTAGAGCTGCACGATTAATCGTATTAAAATTGCGATCTCGATAAACCCCCCCTCCCGCGATCTCCATTGGGCATTACCGCGATTTTCAGTGCAGTTAATGGGGTCCGACTTGCGGGGCGACTCAGCGCGACTTGACAGTAATAAAAGTCAATGTAAGTCGCTTGAAGTCCTTTCAAGTCGGAGTGACCTGAGTCTCAGGGGAGACAGCCAAGTCTGGGCAGAGAGCCAAGTTCTGAATTCACCATTCATAAAAGCCGCTAAAAGAGATACAAAGTAATTACTCGCCTTGTATAGTTGTTTGGTTTAACCATTTAAAGACTAAATCTCTCCTGACACTTGCTGTTTACAAATAAAAATCCATTATTTTGTGCTAGAAAATGACTTAGAACCCCCAAACATTATATATTTTTTTTTTAGCAGCGGACTTTTAAACGCAATTTTTTTGGAAAAATTACCCTTTCAAAAAACTAAACAGTGCTGTTAGCCCAATTTTTTTGTATATTTAATATATTACGCCGTGAGAATCGTGATCTTTATTCTAAGCAAAAAAATCGTGATTCTCATTTTGGCCAGAATCGTGCAGCTCTAGGTCAGGGTGACAGTAACATTGTCCTCCAGAGCCTGCGCCGACTCCACGCGCAGGAGATTGTCCAGGTATGCCACCACGGCAATGCCCCTCTGCCGCAACAGGGCGAGCACCGGGGCCAGTAACTTGGTGAACACCCATGGAGCTGAGGCCAGGCCGAAGGGGAGAGCCACAAACTGGTAATGTAGGTCACCCACAGCAAAGTGCAGGAAGCGCTGGTGCCCAACATTTGGGAAAATGTAGATATGCGTCCTTGATGTCCAGGGATGCCAGCCAGTCCCCTTGTTGCAGGGCGGCCACGACCAAACCGACTGATTCCATCCTGAATTTGCGCATCATCACAGTGATTGAGCGCTTTCAAGTCCAGAACCGGCCTGGCCCCCCCCCTTCTTTGGTACCACAAAGAGGTTTGAATCGAACCCGTGGAATCTCTCCGCCGGAGGGACTGGCGCAATGACCCCCTGTTCGGACATCGACCGCACAGCCCCTAGCAGAGCTAGCCAACGCTCCGGAGGGAGCCTTAAACTGGACGGGAAGAACCCATCCGGGGGTCGGGCGCTGAATTCTATCTTGTACCCTGAGGACACCACCTCCCGCACCCACCGGTCGGAGATGCGGGCGGTCCAACGGTCCGCGAACCCCAGAAGTCGGCCCCCCACCCGAGAATCGGGCGGGGGCAACCCATCATGCGGAGGAGGACTTATCCTCCGTCTTTTCGGGCTTGCGTTCCAGGGACACTTACCAGAGCCCGAGGCAGACTTGTTGGGCCGGGAGTACCCGCCCGCCTGACCGGGCGCACAAAAAAAACGTTTCTGCCCAGAGGGCTGAGGTCCCTGTTTGCGCCGCTTGAGTTCGGGAAGAAACGTACTCTTCCCCCCCAGTGAAATCCTTAATGATTTCATCCAAATTGGGGCCCAAAAAGCCGACCACCTTGAAAGGGAAGATCCGTGAGACCTTTCTTGGACGTGTGGTCACCCGACCAGCGTCGCAGCCACAGCAGGCACCTGATAACGATTTCAAAAACCAACATTTTCGACAACATCGATACCAAGTCCAGAGCTGCGTCACAAAGGTAACGAAGCCCTTGCAACAGGTGGTCTGCACGCTGCACGGATTCAGGCGAATCTACGCCGCCCCGGGCCTCACTCCACTCTATTGCACACTCCGTGAGCGACTGAGATACCATGACAGACGCCAAGGCCAGTCGCATGGCTGCCCCGCCACCAAAAAGAGTGCCTTAGACACTGCTTCCATCTGCCTATCGGCCGGATTCCTAAAAGAGGGAGACCCCTCCAGAGGAATAGTTGTCGCCTTGTTCAGGCGGGCCACTGGCTGATCTACCGCGGGGGAGACCCATTTCTGTAACAGGCTGTGCTCAAATGTATACCCAGAGCCATCTTCCGGTTCAGAGTCCTCCTCAGAGGATTGCGGGGGAGGGGGGGCGCTTTTTAGGGCTCCCCTAAACCGGTCCGATTCCCCCGGGCGAAAAACTCCTCTAAAGATGGAGGTCAATTGATCTAGGGGAACCAGAGGTCCCAGCGCTGCCTGTGCTTCTGCGGAACCCTGCGGAGAAGAAACTGTCAGTTCAGCCGCCATTGCGCCACCACCAGGACACTTGTGAGGCCTACCAGCCATCACCCCCTCAGTGCCACCCCTGCAAGGCCTCAGGACTGCCCAGTAGGACTCAGCACCGCCGCCCCTGCACCCCAGGGAGAAAGCCAGCAATACTTCCGGAACCCTGCACCACTGTGTGCCCCAGGAGGCTGCCACTATCTGCCAATGCCGCAGCTGCTGATGCTGATAGTCTTGCTGCCGCTGCGTTCCTGGGAGGAATGGCGCCAAAAGCACATGGAAAATTCCCATACAGGGAGACCGACCAAAAATGGCCACCGACAACCACTAGAGATCAAACACCTCCAGAATGGCAGCGTCCGCGGCAAAATGAAGGCCGCGCGGCTCCGGGAAAATGGCCGCCGCCAATGGTGGCGGCCGCATGGCATGCGACGGATCGGTTCGTGGAGCGATCCGATCGCGTGTAGCAGGCGAACAGCGGTGGGACTAGCAGTGGAGCGGGCAGGCCGCGGGTGGGCAGGTGGGTTTTCGGGCGAGCGGGGGGGTTGAAGGACATGACAGGGACCAGTGGGCCTGTACCTCCCCACCAGAATGGTACCGCTATTCGCCTCCGCCTCCCCTCCCTGACCCATCCAGACGGGTGTAGCAGGTAACCACCCAGTGCAGACCTTCCTCCCCCCAGGCGGGGAGGGATGCTGCTGGCCAAGCGACCCCTGGAACCGGCCATAGCCTGGACACTGGGCACGCAAGGTGGCACCTTTACCCATTATAATAAAATATTTATATTTATATTGTTTCATGTGATAACACTGAAGAAATTACACTTTGCTACAATGTAAAGTAGTGAGTGTACAGCTTGTATAACAGTGTCAATTTGCTGTCCCCTCAAAATAACACACAGTCATTAATATCTAAACCACTGGCAACACGTGTCAATATACCCGTAAGTGAAAATGTCCAAATTTAGCCCAAAGTGTCAATATTTTATGAGGCCACCATTATTTTCCAGCACTGTCTTACCCCTCTTGGGCATGCATATCACCAAAGCTTCAAAGGTTACCACTTGCGCCTCCTTCCTTCCACCTCCATCCTCCATTTGAGGATCTATAGGTCTGGAGACATGCTTGGCCAGTCCATCAACTTTAACCTCAGCTTCTTTAGCTAGACAGTGGTTGTCTTGGAGGTGTGTTCTGCAGCCCAATCTCCGAAGGGAGGGGATCATGCTCTGCTTCCGTATGTCACAGTACATGTTCGCATTTATGATTCCCTCAAAGAGCTGTAGCTCCCCAGTGCCAGCAGCACTCATGCAGCCCCAGACCATGACACTCCCACCACCATGCTTGACTGTAGGCAAGACACACTTGTCTTTGTACTCCTCACCTGGTTGCCGCCACACACACTCGACACCATATGAACCAAATAAGTTTATTTTGGTCACAGACTGCGGGACATGGTTCCAGTAATGCATGCCCTTAGTCTGCTTGTCTTCAACAAACTGTTTGTGGGCTTTCTTGTGCATCATCTTTAAAAGAGGCTTCCCTTCTGGGACGATAGCCATGCAGACCAATTTGATGCAGTTTGTGACGTATAGTCTGAGAACTGACAGGCTGACCCACCCACCCCTTCAACCTCTGCAGCAATGTTGACAGCACTCATACATCTAAGACAATCTCTGGATATGACACTGAGTATGTGCACTCAACTTCTTTGGTCGACCATGGCGAGTGGAACCAGTCCTGTTAAACCACTGTATGGTCTTGACCCCCGTGCTGCAGCTCAGTTTCAGGGTCTTGGCAATCTTCTTATAGCTTAGGTCATCTTTATGTAGAGCAACAATTCTTTTTTTCAGATCCTTAGAGAGTTCTTTGCCATGAGGTGTCACGTTGAACTTCCAGTGACTCGTATGAGAGAGTGAGCGTGATTACACCAAATTTAACACACCTCCTCCCCATTCACACCTGAGACCTTTTAACACTAACGAGTCACATGACACCGGAGAGGGAAAATGGCCAATTGGCCCCAATTTGGACATTTTCACTTTGGGGTGTACTCACTTTTGTTGCTAGCGGTTTAGACATTAATGGCTATGTGTTGAGTTATTTTGAGGGGGCAGCAAATTTACACTGTTATACAAGCTGTGCATTCACTACTTTTACATTGTAGCAAAGTGCCATTTCTTCAGTGTTGTCACATGAAAAGATATAATAAAATATTCACAAAAATGTAAGGGGTGTACTTACTGTGTGTGTATATATATATATATATATATATATATATATATATATATATATATATATATATATATATATATATA
>BLSH010523598.1:0-12210 GCA_018402905.1 Glandirana rugosa
TACAAAACGGGGAATCTGCCTTCATGAGGAATGAAGAGGTATTGGCCATGAAGTGGAGGGACAAGAAAGATGTCCACATCCTCTCCACTATCCACAATAACACCTTGGTGGAGATCCGCCCCGTTGTAAAGCCCAAGTGTGTCCACGACTACAACCTATTCATGGGGGGGGGGGGTGGATTTAAATGACCAGATGGTACAGCCTGATTTATCTACCCGAAAGTCCAATTTTTGGTATAAGAAAGCCGCATTTCACCTTTTTCATATGGCCATATATAATTTGTTTGTGTGTTGCCAAAGATAGTCTGAAAATCAATCCCTCACCTACTTCAAATACATTGAAAACATTACTACTGCCCTCATTTATCACCAAGGACCTGTCCCAGAAAGTATTCGCTCCAATAGTGTGAGTTGACTCCATGAGCAACATCATCCCTTCCCCATCACCCCCACAGAATCCAGAAGAAGGCGACAGAAGAGATGCCGTGTATGCTCCAGAGGAGGAGTCAGAAGAGATACCACCTATTATTGCCCCAACTGTCCCTCCCAACCTGGCCTGTGCATTGGACATTGTTTCAAAAATTATCATACACAAATCAGATATTAGTTCCCCATATAGACTATAGACTGCCATTTCCCCATTTCAAATACCTGTGTGGACCATTTGCTTGCTACCACGTTATCTGACCCTGGCCTGTTTACCGACAATGTCTTTGCCTGCCGTTTTAAACCATGTTTCTGACCTCCATGTGCACGACCTCGGCCTGTTAATCGACTATGTTTTTGCCTGCCACTTGGACTGATCTTTTACCCTTATACATTAGTACACAGGGGTCTCACATATGTGAGGGGCTCCAGAAAGCGTTCTGAGTAGAGAAAACCAGCGTTTGGTGTTCTGTTTTCCCAGAACAGGGTCTGGTTTCCCGTAGGCTTCAAAGTGTTTGGGTGGGAGAAGCCTCTACCCCTGTCCCCCTGGCCCTAAGCTTGATGGTCCTTCCTGTTGCCTGGACCGATACTGTAGCTGTGCTGACCATATTGCTGCCTGTAATGACCCAGGACTATCTGGACCATGCTTCTTCCTGTTGCCTGGACCAATGCTTTGGCTGTGCTGACAGTATTTCTGCCTGTACTAACTATGGACAATATTCCTGCCTGCTGCTTGGACGATTGCTTTTGCTGTTGCTGACCATATCCCTGCATGTTGCCTGGACCGATGCTCTCCTCTGTGCACCACTGTGCTACTAAAACCACAGAAGATCTTATGTTATTTGGTATGCACATGCTATACCTGACGGTGCTACTTCAATGTTGGGCCTCTGTATGTGGCCAGCCTTTGTAAAAGTCTCACATGTGGTATCGCCATACTCAGGAGGAGTAGCAGAATGTATTTTGGGGTGTCATTTGTGCTATGTGCATGCTATGTGTTAGAAATATCTTATAAAGGGACAACTTTGTGAAAAAAATGCGTTTTCATTTTTTTTCCCACATTTTCCAAAAACTTCTAGAAAAAAATTAACCATTCAAAAGACTCATTATGCCACAGAGATTATACATTTGGGTGTTAGCCTTCCAAAATGGGGTCATTTTGTGGGGAATTTCCATTGTCCTGGTGCTCCAGAGCCTTCAAAGGTGTAGTAGGTGGTTGAGAAATGAGATGTGCAATTTATGCTTCTAAAATGCCTGATGGTGCTACTTCAATGTTGGACCTCTGTATGTGGCTAGCCTGTGTAAAAGTTTCACACATGTAGTATCGCCATACTCAGGTGGAGTAGCAGAATGTATTTTGGGGTGTCATTTACGCGATGTGTTAGAAATATGTTATAAATGGACAACTTTGTGTAAAAAAATGCGTTTTCATTTTTTTTCCACATTTTCCAAAAACTTCTGGAAAAAAATGAACTGTTCGAAAGACTCATTATGCCTCATAGATTATACCTTGGAGTGTTAGCTTTCCAAAATGGGGTCATTTTGTGGGTAATTCCATTGTCCTGGTGCTCCAGGGCTTTTAAAATTGTAATAGGTGGTTGAGAAATGAGATGTGTAATTTATGCTTCTAAAATGCCTGACGGTGCTACTTCAATGTTGGGGCTCTGTATGTGGCCAGCCTGTGTAAAAGTCTCACATGTGGTATTGCCATACTCAGGAGGAGTACCAGAATGTATTTTAGGGTGTCATTTGTGCTATGTGCATGCTATGTGTTAGAAATATCTTATAAAGGGACAACTTTGTGAAAAAAAAATGCGTTTTCATTTTTTTCCCACATTTTCCAAAAACTTCTGGAAGAAAATGAACCATTCAAAAGACTCATTAGGCCACATAGATTATACGTTGGGGTGTTAGCTTTCCAAAATGGGGTCATTTTGTGGGTAATTCCATTGTCCTGGTGCTCCAGGGCCTTTAAAATTGTAATAGGTGGTTGAGAAATGAGATGTGTAATTTATGCTCCTAGAACACTTGATAGTGCTCCCTGCATGTTGCTCCCTATGTGGACAGGCTGTGAAAATGTCCCACACATGTGGTATTGCCATACTCAGGAGGAGTAGTAGAATGTGTTTTGGAGTGTAATTTGTGGTATGCATATGCCAGGTTAAATAAAATAACCTGTTACAATAACAATTTTGTGGGAAAAAACAAAACAAAAAAAAAAACAACTTAATTTTGCAAAGAATTGTGGGAAAAAATGAAAACTCACCATGCCTCTTACTACATACCTTGGAATGTAAACTTTCCAAAAAGGGGTCATTTGGGGGGTATTTGTACTTTCCTGGCCTTTAATGTCTCAAGAAATGAGATAGGCTGTCAGTACATCAGGTGTGATCAATTTTCAGTGATTTGCACCATAGCTTGTAGACTCTATAACTTTCACACAGACTAAATAATATCCACTAATTTGGATTATTATTACCAAAGATATGTAGCAGTATACATTTTGGCCCAAATTTATGAAAACGGAAAATTCCTATCCGATACTTACCGTAATTTTCCTTTCCTGATGGACTCCATGGCAACCTTCGTGTGGGTTTACCCCACCCTCCTTTACTCCCATAGGACCCCATTACCATAAATTTAGCCTCATGGCCCGCACCTGTGTTCTGTATATAGCTCCTCCTCCATACATGAGGGTGGGAACTCCGGCTGCCATGGAGTCCATCAGGAAAGGAAAATTACGGTAAGTATCGGATAGGAATTTTCCGTTTTCCTGACAGACTCCATGGCAGCCTATGTGTGGGACTTAACTAGCCCAAAAAAAAAAAAAAAAAACACGGGCGGGATGCTGCTTAGAACAAAATTGAATTCAGATTGTCGGCTGACAAAACATTTAAACCAAAACGAATGGAAGATAATGACGCTGGCTCTACACAGTAGTGCGCCATGAACGTGTTCAGTGAGGACCATGAGGCCGCCCTGCAGATGACCTCCGGCGCTACATACCGCGCCGCCGCCCAGGATGTAGCGATGCCCCTGGTCGAGTGGGCTGTCACCGCCTCCGGGGGAGCCAAGCCCTTTGCCCTATAAGCCTTCTGGATCACTTGCACAATCCAGGCCACGATAGATCTGGGAGAGGCCTCCTTCCCTTTGTTCTTCCCGGAGAACAGGACAAACAGGTTGTCCAAACGTCTGAACTCGGCTGTGGTCTGTATGTAGAGTCTCAGAATTTCTCCCACATCCAGAGGGTGAGTATTCATGGAGCCCGGAGATCTGAACGTTGGAAGGGTGATTTCCTGATTCTCGTGGAAGACTGATGTAACTTTTGGCCTAGAGCCGAGCATCGGAATTAGTACCACCCTGTCCGGAAAAAAGGTCACATGGAGCCTCGCTCCTCTCCCCCTCCCCTCCGCGGCACCGGCATTGCTACTGTGGGCACCTGGCGATTGGTCCTGAACGATTGGTCCCAAAGTCTTCTAGGACCTGTCCTGTGTCCCAGAAGACTTCGGGAGGGAGGGGGAAGGAGACCTCCCACTTCCGATCGCCTAAGGCGACCGGAGCGGAAGTACCCGAAAAAAATCAGGTATCCCCACCCCCCCTCCTCCCCTAAAGCTCAGTTTCAGCATCCAGAGCTGGGGAGGACGACTTAAAGCAGAAGTTCCACTTTTGGGTGGAACTCCACTTTAAGGACCCTTTCACACTGGCTTTCCGTGTATGAGGTCCGTTTCTGTTCAGCGGGGATCGCTCCGCTGATCCCCGCTGAGCCAACGGATTACAGATCCATCTCCAATCACTGAGCGGAGATGGAACTGTCAGAGCGCCGCTCTCCTCTATGGAGATCGGATGAAAAAGGACCACCTGTCCGTTTTCATCTGATCCGCTCCGATCCGATTCTACAGACGCATGGAAAATAGGGTTTTTCGCTGACATCTCCGCTGACATCCACCTTCTCCATAGGGCTGCATGGAGCATCCATTTAGATCCACCTGAACGGAAAGCCCATGTGAAAGGGCCCTTAGGCTGGATTCACACCTATGCATTTTTAGTGCTTTTTGCATTTTGCAGATTTGCACTGCAGTCCATTTAACATGGTTTCCTATGGAACACATTCTGTAGTGCAAATCTGCAAAATGCAAAAAGCACTAAAAATGCATAGGTGTGAATCCAGCCTTAGAGTTTCAATTTGTATGCAATCAGGCAGGCCCTTGCACTACATGGTTTTGGTAAATCTGAAGACAAAAGTCTGCAGAAAATGTAATGGTGTGTATGGGGTCTTACACTCCCCATCCCCCCCAGACTGACAATGCTGCTATCCAAAGGTGCTCCTTCATCCAGAGTGGAGGCACTTTTATACAGGTGGTGTGCAGGGATAGGCACGAACCAAGGCTGTGGCGGACATTTTCCAAAGTACAGACCTTAGTGAAGGACACTGAGGTACATTTCAAATTAAAACCTTCAAAAAAACACTGCCTACTCTCTGGCCTAGTTCTACAAGTACAAATGTGTTTAAAATAACATTTATATAAAGACTGCTTGTGGTATACGGTTAAAAAATGTTTGCAAGAATAGTTCCCCATCATTGGTGTCAGCGGGAGGAATAAGTGCCCTGTTTTTGATGTCAGTAACATGAATTATATTCCATTGTTGGTGTTAGTGGGAGTAATAGTGTCTTGCATCAGTGAGAGGAGAAGTTCCCCAAGGGCCGGATAAAGGCAAGTAAAGGGCCACATTCGGCCCCAGGGCCGCTGTTTGGAGACCACTGATTTAGATTACTACCCAATACATAATAAACAGGCCAGGGCCCTGGTAGTTGAACTGGTGGTGAACTCATTCCGGAAAACATGGGCTGCTGCAGTAGTGCAGCACCTGCAGGTCTGTTTGATGCAGTGCCAAGCAAAGCAAATGCTTCGCTGCATCAAACAGACCTGCAGTTTCTGCAAATCTGCACTAATGTGCAGCAGACCAGGCCAGCAGCCCATGTTTTCCTTAATAGAGTTCAGAATCATCAAGTTCTAGCAGGGCCTGGTTGGCCTATACAGATGATCATGAACCAATGAATGATTGCAGTGCAGAATGCAGATAGGCCAGGCCCCCAGTGCCCCACTGCACTAGGCAGGCCCAGCCCAGTCCAAGGCAGGCCAGGCCCCAGCCCTAACCCAGTCCCAGGCAGGCCAGGCCCAGTCCCAGGCAGGCCAGGCCCAAGCCCAGTCCCAGGCAGGCCAGGCCCAAGCCCAGTCCCAGGCAGGCCAGGCCCAAGCCCAGTCCCAGGCAGGCCAGGCCCAAGCCCAGTTCCAGGTAGGCCAGGCCCCAGCCCAGTCCCAGGCAGGCCAGGCCCCAGCCCAGTCCCAGGCAGTCTAGGCCCCAGCCCAGTCCCAGGCAGTCTAGGCCCCAGCCCAGTCCCAGGCAGGCCAGGCCCCAGCCCAGTCCCAGCCCAGGCCAGGATTTGGATGCACAAAAACAAAAAAAAATCTAACCAACTAAACTTCTACAGGTATATACTGTAAATCAGCCAGTGCTATGTGATATTTATGTTAGCCAGCTTAATCTTCTTGCAGAATGAGAATATTTACAATAGAACTGAATTTGTGCAACCCAGCCATCGCTCCCTCTCTATCCCTCCGCTGAGGTGCTAGGCTAGGCAGCTAGAGCACTTCTTCTAAGTAGAATAAGAATATATATCTATCCACCAACTGGTCACCGGACCACACAGACAGGGGCTCTCACCATGGGCATGTCCCGTCCGGTTCTCCTGTTCTTCTCCTCTACCCTGCCGCCGCGAGCTTCAGTCACTGAGTCCCGAGTCCCATGCTCAGCGTGCTGCCTGGCACACTCGACAGTGAGGTTGTGACTTCAACTCCTCTCCCAGGCCAGCCCCTCCCTCAGACTCTGAGAGATCACTCCGCAGTGCGCCACTAAGTGAGACTCAGGAGGAGGAGTGTGGGTGGCACAGCACGCCCGCCCCCCCCCCTGGCCAAACCAGTGACATTACGCCTAGGAGGGGACTCGGGAGAGATATGATAGTAAAAAAAAGTCCATGGCAGCCGCGGACACCTCAAGCAGCGGTGGAGGACACTGGTGTCCGGGAGCGGACACCTTGCCGATCCCTGGTGGTGTGTTACTGGCCAGATTGCCAGGTAATAACAGAGGGGAAAAACAAATGTAGCCATCACATCTAAAGGATTAGTAAGCTGCACTATATTATGTTTTGGGTTTCCTGACAGACTCCATGGCAGCATTTGTGTGGGTTAGCCCCACCTCCATAATTACCCTATAGGACCCCTCTCCCATAAATCTTTGCTCCATGCCAGCGGCCGTGTTCCTTTTTTGTCCTCCTCCGTAGGACCAAATAGACGGTTCTCTGAAGAGTCCCCCACAGTCAAGAATCAGTGAAACGGCCAGAGGAATTACGTCCCTCCGATAGGCCCTAGCTGAGAGCAGGGTATGGAGTGTATAAAGCAGAGTAGCGCTGAAGTCGGAGCCCTGGGGAGTAGCTGAAAAGTGCGCCTGGCCAGAAAGCCTAGCTGTGAGCAGGCGGCCCTATCTGCTAAAGACCGGTGTGTGTATACTGTCCTGGACTAAGAAACAAGCCGGTGTGATCATCCTGCCCGGTCCGATCCAATTGTGGAAGCAGGATTGAAGTTGCCATGTGCGGTGATGTATACTTTTATATTACACATTCCATGGCAGCAGTGTGTGTATTTTCTGTTTGTCTGTTTTCTTCTCTGGCTAGTGTCTTCCAGCCTATGGCAGCTGGAGCACATGGGTGTTCAAAGCTGCTGCTCTCTCTTCCGGCCTTGTGTCCCTGGGTTACTTCTGCTCAGGGACACAGAGCATGGGCGCTGTGGATGGCAGTGGTGACATTACAGCGGAGAAATTCATTCTGCGGTCAGTACTGCTGATATATGGACTTCTCTGTGGGCAGCTGCAGCAGTTCCCAAAGTGCTGTGTGCAATCATCACAGGGGATGGTCTGCATTGTATGCTGTCTGTGTGATTCTGGCATGATTGATCACCTGGGCAGGTTGTCAGTCTTTCTGGGCAGTTTCACACTGGGGAAGTATCACTGCCCCCCGTGTGGCCTGCCCTGGGATAGCAGGTATGAGAGGGGGGATTAACCCTTCCTCTCCTTGCTGTCTGGGTATTTTTTTTTGCTGATTTTACTACATTTTCCTTTCTTTCCTAGTTTGCTTTGTGAGTCTTTCTAGGTCAGGTTGATATTACACAGCACGACACGATAAACACCTCATTAGGTCACAACGTTTTTTTCCAGTTGTATTTGTCATAGGTCACTGTCAAGGTCCAGCCTTCACAGCAGAAGCTCTGGATCCTCCTCTACGCACCCACCGCCATGTCAGCCGTTTCAAGGAGGGAGCCTGCTAAGGATGCGGGTCCCAGAGGGCAAGCCTGTATGTGAGCTATGCTAAGCCAGGTGGTGGTGTGTTCCAGCTGATGGAATCCTTAGTGAGGCACATGGTGTAAATTCTCTCAGAATGAGATACAAGCCACACATAAAGCACAACAGCCATTGAGGCATGTTCTCCTACTAGGATGACCAGGAAGAACTGGAGCTGTCCCAACCAAGGTAAAGTCTCCTGCAAGGTAAGAGGAAGTTATGTGGGCACCTTTTGGCTCCATTTCCACTGGTGCGACTTGGAAATGCGACTTTAATGTGGTCGCATAGTGGGTCACAGCCCATTGATGTCAATGGCACCCATTCCAATCTATGCAACTTGGAATTGCAGCAACTTTGAGTGGGGTTCCTGCGCTACTCTGATGCGACTTGATGCACCTTGATCCTGCTCCGCAAACAAAGCTGGCTCATCTCTGAGGATAGCGGCCACAGTGCATCACAAACTCATTCCCAGGCATCAGAGACTATCATTAGCACCCCAGCAGCTATTGCTGCAGCATTGGCCAGAACTTCTGCCCAGTATAAATTCCTTGTGCCTGTTCCCATGACTGTATGTAACTTGATCCACAGGCTGTAAAGTTGGATTGGTGCTGCACTCAGAGTCAGATCGAGGTCGCACTCTGAATCGTACAATGGTGAAACGTAGCCACAGAGTGTTCTAAATTTTCCATTCTGAACAGAACTAAGGTACATCATTGGATAAGGGAAATAAGGTCGCGAGACATCCCTCCCTGCTGTGCAAATGGCCAAGCTCTATCCATTCAAAGATAAGGATGTGAAGTATTTTTAAGGCTGCCTCTCTAAATTTCTGAGGCCTTGATGAGGCGAGCAAGCATGTCGCTCTTCCTTGGAAGATGCAGTGAATAGCCCGAATGTCTGCTTGGGCTCCCGTGGCCATATCAAAAGGATGGAAATGTGAATGGAGAACGTGGACGCAGTATTCAGGAGTGTTTTCTGAAACTCTGTAGCTCAGAAGCCTGAGCTGGTGTCGCTTTTCATAATGAGGCTCCAAATTACATCAGCCTCATAGTGGCACGGTTTTTTGCTCTTGTCAGTAACGTGTGTGCTATGGCTGGGGCCTGGGCTTGCTGATTCCGCCTCTAAGAGGTGTAGTGTAGTGTTCCTGTTAGGGAGCTTCATCTTTTGGCAAGCTGGATAGCATCGTAACCGGGGCCACAGTTGGCAAGTTGAGGTCCTACTTTAGGACCAGCACTGGCTAGGCCTCAAGGGGAAAGTCTAGAGAAAAGTGCAGAGCGTGCGAGGGTTGCATGTTTTTACAGTCCAGGACGGGACTTTAGAAGGAGCTGGTGAACAGACCAGATATCCCTCTTAGAAGTATGCTAAAGCCTGAACTCTGGGTGCCACAAAGCTACGGAGTTGGGCCTCAGACTATTTGGACGTCATTTCCATGTTTTTTTCCTCACACTGAGTCGCAAAGTGTTGCTGTGCCAGTCTCTGAATGCGAGAGTTTTCAGGGCAGGTGCTTGCCCCTCTTATGGTCATGAAGTGGAGCAGCTTGCGGAGGCCGGTTTTCGACCTTGCACACCTGAGACAATCTTCAGCAAAGGAGAAGTTCAATAGACTTAAGATTCTTACCTTCATGTGCCCATTGTAGAAGACTTCCGCAAGTTCCTTCGGTTCACTGTAGGTCAAGACCATCTCCAGCTCCAGCCATTCGGGCTTTCAACATCACCCTGTGTGTTTTCTCAGGGTCGTATTGGTTGTTAGTCTTATCAAAACAAGGGACATACGCCGACCTAGTTGTGTGGAGGTCCTTGTCCTACCGTCTCAAGACAGAGGGCAGCTGCTGGAGCCCAGAGCTCAGGTCTTTTCTATGCTCCACAAATTCAGCTGGCTGCCGAATCTGGCAGGGAGACACCTGGAGCCCACTCGGTCTCTTGTGGGCCTCAGGACTCAATATAATCTGGGGAATCATTGCCTTGGCTTTGGATCCCAATGTTCTGGATCTGAATACTCCTGGCCCCGTCTTCTTCCCAACAGCACGCCAATCAGCGTCTAAATTGATTGGCACTATAGTGTCTACCTATCCGAGGATCAAGTGGAAGCTGGAGAAGGTAGCCTTCTGCGAGGGGTTTCTCCAGCAGTGGAAGCCAGGAAGCAGATTTCAGGCCTTTCACCATATAATGTAGGGAGCGTCAGTGTTAAGTTAATTCACTACGGCAGTTTCTTACGTTAGACAGCCTGGGGACTCACAGCCTGTTCTCGATCACAGAAAGCCGACCAATTATGTCTTGGGCTCAGAACAATGAAACCTACAGCTCAAGCAGCGTATATATTCAAAGTCCAAAAAGTTTTAACGGTGTTCTGTCCAGAGTCCATAACTAATGGTCTACATGTGCAGGTGTCCTGATGGATCATTGGGAATGCAGTAGGACCTATGCATTTCTTCCAATCCTGGTCAACCTCGGTTTTGTTCAAAAACTCAGAACATAGGCTGTGGTGTTAGTGGCAGTGATGTCTTATTGACCAATTAAGTCATGGTTCCCCTTGCTAGCACAGTTCAGCTTCCGGAACCCATTACACCTTCTCCTCAGGCCAGGCCTTTTGTCACTGAGTACAATTCTACATCCATGTTCAGCACGGTTGCGTCAGATGGCCTGGTTCTCAAGATTGGAGGTCCCCGGTTGCTCTTCCAGAGTCATCTTCACTCACTTGAATACTAGAAGTATGAACACAGACAAACTTGACAGGAGAATCTGGTCAAAGTTGTTCAATACCTGTCTGCTTCTGACAGATCCTGTAGTGATCTAGCACTTTTAAATATTCCTCCAGTCAGATTTAATTCTGGCTCTAGCGGTCAGCTCCCTCGGAGCCCAAGTGTCAGCCTTATTGGTCTTCACAGGTTTTTTTGTTGGTCTAGGCATCTTCCTGTCTAACAATTCATCAAGGAAGCAGCTAGGCTCAGACCTTGGTCAAGTTCACCTTTTCCCGGCCTTTTACTGGTCTTGGAGAACTTTCTTACGTTCTTCCAGTTGAGCGGTGCTGTTACCTATGCTTGACTCAATCCCCTAGGGTGTATCAGTCTTAGTGGGAGCCAAGAAAGTGTTCTGCCATCCTTAGAGTTCTAACTTGCGTGGGTGATGGCACAACTTGGCTTAGTTGGTTAAAGCACTTGTACAGTAAACAGGGATTCCTGATTTGACTTCCAGCAGTGCCTTCCTTTAATTTTAGGAATCCCTCAGAAATTGTCATATCTACAAGCATAGCTTCCTTCAGCCTTCAGAATGCCTGTTCATCCTTTTTGCCAGAAAGGACAGAGGAATGTGCCCCATTTAGGGCGACTGTGGTACGGATTGTTATGGATGTTATGTTTCTTTAAATGCAACTCTATGGTGCATCTGTGTTGTACTTATTTCCTGTGTGGTGTTTCCTGTTCCTGCTGGTTATTCAATGAACATAGCTTCTGCAAAGTAATGGCTTGTGCTGTCTTTACTATGCATTATATCAAACAAAGGGTGCCTAGGTCTTCCAACAGGCTAACAGAGCCAAGGGCTGGGCTCTTTTGGAGATCGTGTCTGCTCACCCGACCTGGAGCTGGTCTACATCTGGGCAGCTTTGCGTCGTGTAGCTCCCGGAGTAATTTGCAGGGCAGCTTCCTGGTTTTCTATCAACACGTCTATGTCCCATTACAGTGTTGGACCAGCTGCTCTATCTTCAAGTTAGTTTTGGTTTACAAGTACCGTTGGTTGACGGTGTTAAGTAAACTTTCTTTGCTCAGCATTTCCCACCCGTGTGTGTAGCAAGTTACAGTGCCTTGCGAAAGTATTCGGCCCCTTTGAACTTTGCGACCTTTTGCCACATTTCAGGCTTCAAACACAAAGATATAAAACTGTAATTTTTTGTGAAGAATCAACAACAAGTGGGACACAATCATGAAGTGGAACGAAATTTATTGGATATTTCAAACTTTTTTAACAAATAAAAAACTAAAAAATTGGGCGTGCAAAATTATTCAGCCCCTTTACTTTCAGTGCAGCAAACTCTCTCCAGCAGTTCAGTGAGGATCTCTGAATGATCCAATGTTGACCTCAATGACTAATGATGATAAATAGAATCCACCTGTGTGTAATCAAGTCTCCGTATAAATGCACCTGCACTGTGATAGTCTCAGAGGTCCGTTTAAAGCGCAGAGAGCATAATGAAGAACAAGGAACACACCAGGCAGGTCCGAGATACTGTTGTGGAGAAGTTTAAAGCCGGATTTGGATACAAAAAGATTTCCCAAGCTTTAAACATCCCAAGGAGCACTGTGCAAGCGATAATATTGAAATGGAAGGAGTATCAGACCACTGCAAATCTACCAAGACCTGGCCGTCCCTCTAAACTTTCAGCTCATACAAGGAGAAGACTGATC
>BLSH010523598.1:12570-29484 GCA_018402905.1 Glandirana rugosa
GGCGGAGGTATTAATGGGATATCCTGGGGAGAGGGTATTTAGAAACGAGGTACGGTCGCCGACACAAGGCACTGATCGGATGAGGTCCGTAACCCTCCCCTGAGGACGACGGTACCTCAGATAGTCCTTTCCTTTTAATACCGTTCATAAACTATATTTAAAAGTCAAAAGGACTGTCTGAGGTACCGTCGTATGCACACCCTTTATGTCACGGAACTCTTTCATAAGCCGGGGGAAACTTGAAACGCTGGAAAACGGTGTAAAGTCCGAAGTTTGTATTTCTATATTTTGACTAATTTTGCACGCCCAATTTTTCAGTTTTTTATTTGTTAAAAAAGTTTGAAATATCCAATAAATTTCTTTCCACTTCATGATTGTGTCCCACTTGTTGTTGATTCTTCACACAAAATTACAGTTTTATATCTTTATGTTTGAAGCCTGAAATGTGGCAAAAGGTCGCAAAGTTCAAAGGGGGCCGAATACTTTCTCAAGGCACTGTATTTCCCACACGTATGCTGCCATGGAGTCTGTCAGGAAAACTGAAAATTTATATCAAATACTTGCCATAATTTTCCTTTCCTGATAGACTCCATGGCAGCAGGAGTCCCCTCCCAATGCCTGGAGTAGGCTAGTCACGGAACACAGCCGCTGGCATGGAGCAAAGATTTATGGGAGAGGGGTCCTATAGGGTAATTATGGAGGCGGGGCTAACCCACACGTATGCTGCCATGGAGTCTATCAGGAAAGGAAAATTACGGTAAGTATTTGATATAAATTTTCCGTTTTAATACGGCTTTAACCCCTTCATGACTGAAAGTAAAATAAACCTTAACGCCCAGGCACAATTTTGCAACTTTGACATGGGTTAGTAAAACTTTACATATAATCGCAGCTACTTGGTGTATAATACCAAATTTTTTCAGAACTTTGGCTTTCATTTGATCGTAAATGGTAATGGATATCTCCTGATTTTTTTTTTTAATTCTCATAGAAAAACTGTCCGAAAATATTAAAAAAAATCATTTTTTTAAAAATGTAACTGTATAGTACTTGCTCTTACCATGACCTACCACCAAAGAACATCCCTTAAAAATGATCTTACTTCTGATGATCACAGCAATACCACATGTGTGTATTATTATTTATTGCATGCCCCCATAGTAGGGCCCAAAAACAATGGTGTACATTTTGCTTGCTTTTATTTATTTTTTTAATCCTACCTAAAACACACTGACACGAATTTAAAATAAATGTCATTTTTTTTAAATCCTACCTAAAATATATCGACCCAACCTTTGATCCTAAA
This sequence comes from Glandirana rugosa, assembly GCA_018402905.1. Taxonomy (NCBI): domain Eukaryota; kingdom Metazoa; phylum Chordata; class Amphibia; order Anura; family Ranidae; genus Glandirana; species Glandirana rugosa. The sequence continues at coordinate 13,877 of BLSH010523598.1, forward strand.
CTAACCTAGATCAAACCTTGATGTAGCTATTTTTTCTATATATATTTTAATTTTTATTATTTGTTTTTTTTTTATCATTTGCTTTTTACAAGCACTTTGGCATTTTTGTTTGTTTACGTATATATATATATATATATATATATATATATATATATATAGTATTATAAAATGGATCTCGTATGTATACAATGTATCTTTTTCTCCATTCAGAGAAAAAAAAAACCCAAAGCCCGATTGCACAGTGACTAATCACTGTAATAGCCAAACAGATGCTATCACAGTGATCAGGTGATTGAGATCTGGGGCTCCCAGTTCCCAATCATTAATATCAGACCTGTGGCTCTCAGTGTACTGCAATCGAGCACAAACAAAAGAACGCATATATGTGGCGGGCACCCAGATTTAAAGCCCACCTCCTGGACCCTTCATATACAGTATCTATATTACCAAAAGTATTGGGACACCTGCCTTTACACACACATGAACTTTAATGGAATCCCAGTCTTAGTGCATAGGGTTCAGTATTGAGTTGGCCCACCCTTTGCAGCTATAACAGCTTCAATTCTTCTGGGAAGGCTGTCCACAAGGAGTGTGTCTATGGGAATGTTTGACCATTCTTCCAGAAGAACATTTGTGAGGTCAGGCACTGATGTGGACGAGAAGGCCTGGCTCGCAGTCTCCGCTCTAATTCATCCCAAAGGTGTTCTATTGAGTTGAGCCCATTGATCCATCTTTTCTTCATTGACTGGACTTTAAGTATTTTCACCATTTTTTGTTTTTCTGTTGTATTATTGTCTCTTTTCCGTTGTAATATGTTTTCTGTAAATATTATGTTTGCACCATTTTACCTTTTTTTATTATTAAAGAGGTGTTCAACCCAAAAGCAAGCCTTTATTAAATTGCAACTTACTGATTTCTAGATGGAATGTTTGACCATTCTTCCAGAAGTGCATTTGTGAGGTCAGGCACTGATGTTAGACGAGAAGGCCTGGCTCGCAGTCTCTGCTCTAATTTATCCCAAAGGTGTTCTATTGGGTTGAGGTGAGGACTCTGTGCAGGCCAGTCATGTTCTTCCACCCCAAACTTGCTCATCCATGTCTTTATGGACCTTGCTTTGTGCACAGCCATGTTGGAACAGGAAGGAGCCATCCCCAAATTGTTCCCACAAAGTTGGGAGCATGAAATTTTCCAAAATGTCTTGGTATGCTGACGCCTTAAGAGTTCCCTTCACTGGAACTAAGGGGCCAAGCCCAACACCTGAAAAACAACCCCACACCATAATCTCCCTCCACCAAATGATTTGCACCAGTGCACAAAGCAAGGCCCATAAAGACATGGATAAACGAGTTTGGGGTGGAGGAACTTGACTGGCCTGCACAGAGTCCTGATCTCAACCCAATATAACCCCTTTGAGATGAATTAGAGCGGAGACTAAGTCAGGATTTCTTGTCCACATCAGTGCCTGACCTCACAAATGCGCTTCTGGAAGAATAGAACATTCCGATAGACACACTCCTAAACCTTGTGGACAGCCTTCCCAGAAGACTTGAAGCTGTTAGAGCTGCAAAGGGTAGGCCAACTCAATATTGAACCCTACAGACTAAGACTGACATGCCATTTAAGTTTATGTGCGTGTAAAGGTAGGCGTCCCAATACTTTTGGTAATATATTGTATGTGTTACCGGGTTATTGAAGTATAGATTTTCTATTTTTCCATTTGCTACCATCCTCTGCTCTTGGTGCTACTTACATTTTTCTGTGTTGTACGTCCATATAGGATTTCACTGCCACACTCTAGTTTATGCTTATAAACCTCACAAAAGTCTCTAAGTCCTATACAATGTACATACTGTATACATAAGCCCAGAAATTTAAAGTGTTCACCCCCTAAAAAGGATCCTGTTTGTTAACCTAGGATAAACTATTTGTTTATTTGGTGGGACCGTAATAAAGGGACCCGCGACAGGAGTAAAGGGCCCTAGGATCAGTGGGAAGAGGGAAGGGTCCTGGCCAGGGGTCAGGGGGGCCCTTCAACATTTCTTGCACCGGGGCCCTGAAGGTTCTAGTTACACCTCTGTGGCAATCTACTAATGTATAGCAAGCTTTACCTTGTATCCTCATGTTAAAAAAGATATAAATATAAACCAGGTGACGCACTAAACCTACTCACTCACCACCTGGCAAAATGTAGTGTTTTAGCACGTGGCTAGTGTGAAAGTGCTTGTTTGAACTTGAGTTAGAGAGTGCTATTAAAATATGCGGTTGAGCCACATTTTTTTACATATTATCCTTCAAGTGATTTAAACTATCACCTTATAAAACATCCCATTCAGCTTAAAATAGAAATGAAAGGCAAAATATGTTGTCTAGATATGAAAAAAAAAACATTATAAATACCCTATTTTCCCCCTTTTTTTAATAGGTGATCACATATCCTCTGTTCTCAGCTGCATAAGAATTAGGGGGAGGAGAAGCAGCAGCACAGTGACCTTCCAAGTGAATGGCTGTGCAGCAGGGGTGTTTCAGGACAAGTATGATCATTGGGGGAGAGAAGGCGGAGTTCCCAGCCCAGCCAGAGAGCCGACCACACTGCGCTCTTATGCCCAGTGTGGTCAGTTTTAATAGGAAAACAGAGGGACTGGCAGGAACAGCAGGGATTTCACACAAAGGCAGCAATACAAAGAGAACAGGATACTTCCTCATAAAAGTACATGGTACAGCAGGCACATACACCATATTGTCAAAAGTATTGGGATGCCTGCCATGAAATTTAATGGCATGCTAGCCTTAGTCCGTAGAATTCAATGTTGAGTTGGTCCACCCTTTGCAACTATAACAGATTCAACTCTTCTGGGAAGGTTGTCCACAAGGTTTAGGAGTGTGTCTATGGGAATGTTTGACCATTCTTCCAGAAACGCATTTGTGAGGTCAGGCACTGATGTTGGACGAGAAAGCCTGGCTCACAGTCTCTGCTCTAATTCATCCCAAAGGTGTTCTTTCAGGTTGAGGTCAGGACTCTGTGCAGGCCAGTCAAGTTCCTCCACCCCAAACTCTCTCATCCATGTCTTTATGGAGCTTGCTTTGTGCAGCGGTGCGCAGTCATGTTGGAACAGGAAGGGGCCATTGCCAAACTATTCCCACAAAGTTGGGAACATGAAATTGTCCAAAATGCCTTGGTATTCTGACGTCTTAAGAGTTCCCTTCACTGGAACTGAGGGGCCAAGCCTAAAACCTGAAAACAACTCCACACCATAATCCTCCCTCCACCAAACGTTACACTTGGCACATTGCAGTCAGGCAAGTACTGTTCCCCTGGCAACCGTCAAACCCAGACACGTCCATCGGGTTGCCAGACAAAATTGGTTTGTCACTCCAGAGAACATATCTCCACTGCTCTAGAGTCCAGGGAGGCATGCTTTACACCAGTGGTTCTCAACCCTGTCCTCAAGTACCCCCAACAGGCCATGTTTTGGGAATAAATCAGCTGTCCAAAATACCAAGCCATTGACTCTGATTTAAAGCACCTGTGCAAGATAAAGGAAAACCTGAAAACATGGCCTGTTGGGGGTACTTGAGGACAGGGTTGAGAACCACTGCTTTACACCACTGCATCCGACACATTGTATTGCACTTGGTGATGTAAAGCTTGGATGCAGCTGCTCGGCCATGGAAGCCCATTCCATAAAGCTCTCTACATACTTATTGTGCTAATCTGAAGTAGGGTTGCCACCTCATCCCTTTAAACCCAAACACATATGGATTGCACAGGTTCTGAGGCTAATTTAATGCAGATAAGGCACCAAGTGAGTTTAATTAACACTTTAATCAGCCCCAGAACCTGTGTAATTCATATGTGTTCGGGTTTAAAGGGATGAGGAGGCAACCCTAATCTGAAGGCCACACAAAGTTTGTAGGTCTGTAGCTATTGACTCTGCAGACAGTTGGTGACTTCTGTGCACTGTGCGCTTCAGCGCGTGCTGACCCCACTCTATCATTTTATGTGGCCAACCACTTTGTGGCTGAGTTGCTGTTGTTCCCAGGTGCTTCAACTTTGTCATAATACCACTACAGTTGACCGTGGAATATTTAGTAGGTAGGAAATTTCAGAGGTGGATTTATTTCATAGGTGGCAATCTATCACAGTACCATGCTTGAATCCAATGAGCTCCTGAGAGCGACCCATTCTTTCACAAATGTTTGTAGAAGAAGGCTGCATGCTTAGGTGCTTAGTTTTATATACCTGTGGCCATGGAGGTGATTGGAACATCTCAATCCAATGATTTGGAGAGGTGTCCCAATACTTTTGGCAATATAATATATCAGGAATAAGAAGTGTTGGGGTAACAAACATGAAAAGTGATTTGAGCCTGGGTCACTTTTCAGAAGAGAGGCAATTCTTGTATGAACCGGCCCTAAGGGATTCTTTCGTTCACACATTTTGGTAAACTGCTAACAAGAACATATAATTCAGCAGTGTTTGATTCCTTATGATTAAAACGTTGTTCTTTAACCCCTTTACAGTTAATGTAACACTTATGCTGTATGCAGCTTCTAGGAGGAGGGCTTTAATCCTGGGCGCCGCATATATGTATTCTTCTGTTTTGCTGGGAGCGCGCCCGATCGCGTGCTCATAGCACTGAAACTGGGCTGTTGGTGACAGCTCTGGTCTCTACTAATAATCAGGACCCAGGGGAATCGGATCACGATCACATGATCGCTGTGATAGCCTCTGATTGGCTATGACAATGATCATTCTTTAGCCCTTCCCTGTGTTATCACTCCTCTGTAAAAAGGACAAACAGACTTGTCTGCTAGCAGGAGGAACGGTTACAATGTATCTATTCCTTCCAGGAGAAATCGGTATATAAAAATAATAATAACAAAGATTAACTAATTCAATGCTTTACCTAGCTTGCAAAAAGAAGGTATGAAGATTTTCATGGTACCATCATGAACTTACACATAAGTCATTAACCACTTCCACACCACGCGCAGTATATTTACTGCGGCAGTGTGGACGTGTCCTGCGAATCACCGTAAATAAACGGTGATTTGTGGGGTGGCCACTAGGGGGCGCGCACGCGTGCCCGCCGCACTCCCGAGGAGTGTGCCCGCTGCTCGGGCAGGCCCGATGTCCGCCGGCGAGCCGCGATGAGCAGCCAGAGCAAAAGAACGGGGAACCGCCGATGTAAACACGGCGGTTCCCCGCACTGTCAGTGGGGACATAAGAGATCTACTGATCCCTGTCACTGGGATCAGTTAAATCTCTTATGCCCATAACAGCCCAGCCCCTCCACAGTTAGAACACACCTAGGGAACACAGTTAACCCCTAGATCTCCCCTTGCAGGTTAACCCCTTCACTGCCAATGACATTTACACAGTAATCAGTGGACATTTACATTTCTGATTGCTGTATAAATGTCATTGGTCCCAAAAAAGTGTCAAAATGGTCCGACATGTCCGCTGCAATATCGCAGTACCGCTAAAAATTGCAGATCACTGCCATTACTAGTAAAAAATAAAAAATAAATAAAAACCCCAGAAATTAATTCTCATCCGTAAATGCGGCAACTTTTACGCAAACCAATCAATAAACTGCGATTGCGATTTTTTTTTTTGCCAAACCCGATGAAAAAAAAATGTTTTTTTATATATTTCTTTTGATTTGTATTTTAGCAAAAAGTAAGAAATTTAGTTTTTTTGCAAAATTGTTTTTTGAGGTGAGGTGATCAAATACCACCAAAAGAAAGCTCTATTTGAGGGAAAAAAAGAATGCAAATTTGGTTTGGGTACAACGGCGCATGACAGCGCAATTGTCAGTTAAAGTGACGCAGTGCCGAATCGCAAAAAGTGCTGTGGTCCTAACATGGGAAATCCTTCCTGGGCTGAAGAGGTTAAAATCATTTATTTTGAAAAATTACAGACATAAAATAGCCTAGATAGCATTCCTAGAGTGATACAAAGCAAGTCTCCTGTTCACATTGTAAGAATACGAGCCTGTGTCTCTCTACATGTTTCGCGGAGAGTCGGCTTCTTCAGGAGAGTTTACAGGTCGCAGGAGAATTTTAGTACACTAGGAACAAATAACACAACATATGGATAAGTATAAATAACACATCAAAATACATTTGTTATAGAGGTGCAACAGTACTGATATTTGTGGTAAAAATATGTAAGCAGATTTATCAACCTAGCTTAGTGAGTGTAAGTGTCAGGTTGGCAGTTGGGGTTTGATTTACTGAAACTGGAGAATGCTAAATCTGGTTCCAGAAGCTGATTGGCTACCATGCAGGGCTGCACCAGATTTTACACTGTCTAGTTTTAGTAAATAAACCCTTTAGGGGTAGTGTAAATATAATGGCGATTATTGTCAGTGGTAGTGTAACTATCAGTTAATGATAGTCTAAATCACAGTTAGTGGCGGTGTTAGTGTCAGTTAGTGCAAATGGCATTTAGTGGCAGCGTTAGTGTTAGTTAGGCTCCATTCACACCTGAGTTTAGTGATTTACTGGCATTTTTCATGCATTTTTTAAGCATTTTTGCAGCTTTTTACGAGCATTTTATAAGTTTATTACAAGCGTTTTACAGCTTCAGGTTTTTTGTTTAGCCAATAGAAAGCACTAGGAGGAGGAAATTAGGTGGTGAAGATTTGCTGTTTCAGCAGAAAACAAGTTTCTCTGGAAGTCTATGGGGCCAAAACCACTTGTAATCTGTCAAAAAGAAGCTCATACTTTTTTCCGGTTCAGGCGACAGAACGCTAAGATGTGAACAAAGGCCATTGGAATGAATGGGATTTGGCTTTCTGAGTGGTTTAGAGCTACAAGCTTCAAGCAGAAAATTGCTCAGGTGTGATAGTGCAAGTGGCAGTTAATGTCAGTTAGTGGTAATGCAAGTGGCAGTTGGTGGCAATGTGTTTTAGGCAAAAAAAAGGTTTCATGCATAGTGTCAGTGCTAGTGTGTTTAGGTAGGACAAAAAACAAAAGTACTATTGTTTGTTGGCCTTTCTATGGGCACAAAGAACAAATTATTGCCATGAATGTCAGGGATAAAATCATTTATTTTGCAGAATTTTTTTGGTGATGGCATAAAAATATAAAGCTACATTTTAAACATGTATTTTTTTTGGGCCAGTTTCTTTCTTTGATAATAAAAAAAAAATCAGGAGACATCCATTAATATTTCCCACCAAATGAAAGCCCAATCTGTCCTGAAAAAAAAAAAACCCCAAAAAAACAAGGTATAATCCACCTGGCTATATGAAGTAGTTGCAATGATATGTACAGTAGAGTTAAACTAACACTTCAAACGTACAAAACTGGGCTCGGGCATTATAAGGTTTGTTTTCACCTTTTATCTTAGGTTTGTCACTAGGCAACTAGAACTTCCTTTTGTGTTTCCACCCAGGCTGAGCCATATGTAAGGTTTGCATGAGATAAAAGTGTTTGTAAAGGCAATTTTTTTTTTTAAATAAACATTGTACTTACCTGCTCTGTGCAGTAGTTTTGCACAGAGCAGCCCCATCCTCCTCTCCGCAGGACCCCACCAGCGTTCTATAATTGGTCGGTCAGTAAATGGGTCTACATCCCAATGGCTACACAATAGGAAGAGATCCCCCTTGGTGGGACTTAATGGCCCAAGTATTTTCATGTAGTATTTACCAAAAGGTGCTGTAACAACCAAGTATATTAAAAAAATCATAGAAATGTTATAAACAAATTGTTAAAAACATAGACAATGGTAATGGCTGAGGTACAAATGAGTCAACATAGTGCTGTCACCACGGCAGTAAACGCAAGGAAAACACCCGACGCGTTTCAGAATGTCATTTCTTTCATTAGGGGGTGTGTACACAGTAGAGCCAAACACTTCTAAAATAGAGCAGACAAGGAAAATATAAGTTACATAGATATTATATGCATCATTTATAGTATTTAATTATGCAGGAACAGGCTTACATGTTGACCAGGATTAAAAATCTTTTGCATATGTCAGCCACAAACACATTAAAAACAATTATTGATGTCCATCCGCTTAGTTCGAGGGAAGGATGTAGCACATGAATTAGTGGCAACCAAGTAGATCCAGCGAGACCTGGCGGTGAGTGCAACCAAAAAACAGATGCGACCAGCGCTCTGGGCTCCCCTCATAGCAAGTCGTTTGCTGGGGGGGGGCACTCATGCATGTGTGATCCCAAGCCGCGTTCTCTATGTCCATGAAACAGACAAACAAATACTTGGGGGTCACACCCTAACAATGCATTACATTAAAGATGGTGCTGCTTATAAGACCATACAAACAGAACAACATATTACAGCGCACACGTATGAAAATAACATTTAAATCCTGCAAGGCTATTTAAAGGAACCTAAACATATCAAGCAAATATGAATTTTGATCTGTACCTGTTGATCGGTCTTGGCGAATGAAATGCCTCCCCTGCCTCTGTAATATAAACAGAGGCAGAGGAAGTGATGTCACCTCCATTCCTGAAGCCCTTTTTGGTTCCAGAGAGCGGAGGGAGGACATCAAAACGTGAGTGCACAACACTACACTGACACCAGTACACTTAGGCACACTGTTAACTATTTGATCACCCCCCAGTTAACCCCTTCACTACAGTCACCCCCTGTCACTGTGTCACTGAGTGCAGCGATCAGATCATTCACTGACCGCTGTAATTGTGTCACGGGTTACGCTACTTAGGTAGGTCCTTTTTTTTTCCCCTCAGTTTACCCGCCGTGTGTATATAATATGTGTGTGGATATATATATATATATATATATATATATATATATATATATATATATCCACACACACACACACACACACACACACCTTCTATAGGTTTTAACCCCCTGATCAACCGGCGGCGGTGACCTTAGTTAGGTTTTAGCATGCGTTAGGGTCAGCGTCAATCCCCGGCAGGGTCAGATTAGTGAGGTACTCTGACACACATACATACACCTAGATAGGTCAGTTAGTAGCATATTATCTGAACAGATCAATATCTGTGATCTGATCAGATCTATATTAGCATCCCCACTAGATCAGTGTTATAAAAAACGCAGGGTTAGCAGGATCAGCCCAGATACCTGCTAGCACCTGGAGTGTGCTCTGCAGTGCTCTTAGTCAAAAGCAGACTTGAGCATTAAGCAAACAAGGATGAAGATCTAAGACCGTCATATGGAACCGGGACAGCCAAGTACCCAAACCATCAGGCGAAATGGCAGGTTGGCGCTAGCAGTTGGGGGTATAAACACGTTGGGAGACCCATATTCAGCAAGTACCTTTGATCGGCTGTTCAGGAGTTTCACTACAAGTTAATTTGACAGCCTTTAACCTTGCCACATATTCAGGGCAATTTCAGGACATAAGTGCAGTAGTGGCCCTTTTGCAAAGCAAGGGTTGACGGCTATTATTTTGGCTCAACGTTCTCTAGGTCTGGCAAAGGCTAGTTCAGACAATAATCAAACTTGGAGGAGTTAGTATCGGGAGAAGACCAACTAATCTCATTCCAGTAATGACATTTCTGGAAGCAGTCGGGACTACAGTAGATGTACCCACAGGGAAAGCAAAAGTTAGTATCTTGCTGGAACAAGACAGAGCTCATTCCAAGTTGTGGCATCCCATTGTCTCAAATGGCCAGAGAAGAAGTGGATAGTAATCCTGGTGATCTTAGGTCTCACTGGAAGGTTGAGAGCGGTATTAACAGGTTTGGTAATACGCAAAGGCTTGCTTCCTGCACCAGGGGCAAGTGGTTCCACAGGGGAGACCTTGATGGTGGACAAGCCAGTAAATCTTTCAGCTTACCAGCTACCTGGCATACCAAGCTATTTATTGGGTAATCATGCCAAGGGAGGAGAAGGCATCCAAGATCAGCGTTACAAGGGTTCTCAAGTGGAAGTATGCTGAAGTCGCACCAAACAGAGCCTCAGCTATTCGCTAAACAGTCATCAGGATAGTCAGGTCCTATCTTCGCTATCAAGAGGGAAGGCAAACTTGACAACTTCTGTCAGAGGCCTCTCCCGTTCGGATTGCCAACCCCCTTGGGGTTTGGTCCTAGAATTCAGGTCAAACACCATGACATACAAGGTCGTTTGGATGTCAAAGATGACACTTTTTAGTCACTTGTGTGATCATCAAATTGGCACATGTGGCAAGTGCAATCTAATTGCAGGGGCTTCCCCCAAAGGCTGGTAGAAACCTGACTTAGACGAGGGGAGAGAGCCAGCTTGAGAAGTAGTAATTTGCTTGCGGTGAAGTGGAGGGATGCAAAGAATGTTTTGGTTCTTTCCTCCCTTAACGCAGATACGACAGCCCAAATTACAATGGCGACTGGTGTTGTGGAGACGCCCCTCTATGTCCACGAATATAACCAAAATATGGGAGGGGTGGACCTCAATGACCAGTTATTGGCGCCATACCTAACTGCTCATAAGACCAGAGGCTGGTACAAAAAAGTGTCTGTATACTTATTCCAATTGGCTATGCTGAACGCTTATGTGCTATACAAAGTGTCAGGACAGACTGGATCTCTCCTTCAATTCTAGGAAGAGATCGTCAGAGCCCTTCTGTTTCCAGATGGTGCTGCATCCCATGTTCCAAATCCAAATGCAGTGAGCCAGCTGCATGGGCGCCATTTTCTGCATTCCATTCCTGGTACCCCTACCAACTAAGCCCCCCAAAAAAGATGTTGTGTTTGCCGACGAAGCGGATACAGATGTGACACCCGCTTTTATTTTCCCTCCTGTCCTGACCTGGTCTTTGCATCGGTGACTGTTTCGAGCGCTAGCATACACTAGTTGAGTATTAACGTAGGGTACAGCACTACGCAGTAATAGGGCACACTGTCACAGCGTCTCCAAAGATGTCATCGCATTTTTAGAGACCCTAACCCTTACTGCTATAAAAAAAAGCGTACCAAAAAGAAAAGTTGTAAAAATCAAAAAAAAAAAAAATAATAATAATAAAAGCCAAAAAGTTGTAAGTTTCTTGTTTTTCTATTTTTATTTTCTTTCTATTGCTCTCGCTATTGTTAATGTTTTTTATGCATACCTGTAATGTTTTGTTACTGTTTTTTATCATGTTTTCTTTGCAGGTATGTAATGTTTTTATAATGTTTTCCTGTAATGTTTTATAATGTTCTCTTCTAAGCAGGAATATAATTTTCTTAGCTGTAAACAGAGGAGGGAGAGGTGCCAGCTTTGCTCCGCTGTGCTCAGTGAGACAGTCGGAGTCTCGGCGAGGTACGGATAAGTGTGGGGGTGCGGCAGTGTTAGCGGTGCCGCTGCCTACAGGTGTTATCCCTCTGATGGGTGTCCCCCGGTGCGGCCCGCACCCCAGCTCCCCCCCTAGTGACGCCAGTGGCTGCGAGCATTTCACGACTTCAGGTTCGCCGGATATGAACAGTGCCATTAGGAAATTGGGAAAGCATATTACCACACCTATCTTGGATTGAGCAGAGATCAAAAGTCTAATAGACCCCAAATTTAAAAAAAATAAATATGCGACACTATCTATTTTTATCATAGAGGATATTTCAATTCCCTTGGATAGCAATAAAAATGATTTAAAACAATAAAAAAAAATTAAAGGGACAGTGTAAAAATAAAATAAAAAACAAAATGAATAATTAAAAAAAAAATGCACCCTGTCCCCCTGTGCATGCACGCAAAGGTAAATGCATGCGTCGGTCTCGTGTCATATGTAAACAGCAATTGCACCATGCATGTGAGGTATCACCACAAAGGTCAGATCGAGGGCAGTAATTCTAGCAGTAGACCTCCTCTTCAAATCTAAAGTGGTAACCTGTAAAGGCTTTTAAAAATGTATATAGTTTGTTGCCACTGCGCGGGTGTGCGTAATTTTTAAAGCATGTCATGTTTGGTGTTTATGTACTTAGCATGGGATCATCTTTTAAATTTCACCAAACATTTGGGCAATATAGTGTGTTTTTGTGCATTAAAATTCAAAAAAGTGTTTTTTTTCCCCCAAAGTTGCGTTTGAAAAATTGCTGCGCAAATACTTTGTGAAAAAAAATTTGCAACAACCACCATTTTAATCTGTAGGGCCTCTGAACCCCCAAACATTATATATTTTTTTAAAGCAAAGTAATTTTCTAGCAAAAAAAAAATGTATTTTTTCATGTAAACAAAAAGTGTCAGAAAAGACTTGGTGGTACAAGTGGTTAGATGAGTGGGTGATGTTGGGCATAAAATGCCAGTTCAAAATCCCCACAAATGACCCCATTTTGGAAAGTAGACACCCAAAGGAATTTGCTGAGAGGCATGTTGAGTCCATGGAATATTTTATTTTTTTGTCACAAGTGATTGTGTAATTGTTTTTTTTTTTTTTTTTGTCATTTGTCAAAGTTGTCACTGAAATTATATATTGCTCACACATGCCATGGGTATACGTGGAATTACACCCTAAAATACATTCTGCTGCTTCTCCTGAATACGGGGATACCACATGTGTGGTACTTTTTGGTGGTCTAGCTGTGTACAGGACCCCAAAAACCAATCACTGCCTTTCTAAGGACGTAAACAGGATTTCTAAGGATGTAAACTTATGCTTTCACCCCACACTACCTATCACAGTTTCAGAGGCCATGAAATGCCCAGATAGAACCCCCCCACAAATGAACCAATTTTTGAAGGTAGACACCCCAAGCTATTTGCTGAAAGGCACGTTGAGTCCATGGAAAATTTTATATTTTGCCACAAGTTTCGGGAAAATTACAATTTTTTTTTTTTTTTTTTACACAAAGTTGTCACTAAATGATATATTGCTCAAACATGCCATGGGTATATGTGGAATTACACTCCAAAATACATTCTGCTGCTTCTCATGAGTACAGGGATACCACATGTGTGAGACTTTTTGGGAGCCTATCCGCGTACAGGACCTCAAACACCAATCACTGCCTTCAGGCTTTCTAAGGGCCTACATTTTTGATTTTACTCCTCCCTACCTATCATGGTTTTGGAGGCCCTGAAATGTCAAGATAGCACAAAAGCCCCCCAAATGACCCCATTTTGGAAAGTAGACACTCCAAGGTATTTGCTAAGAGGCATGGTGAGTATTTTGCAGCTCTCATTTGTTTTGGGAAATGAAGAAAGAAAAGGAAAATTAATTTTTTTTTCTTTTTTCAAATTTCAAAACTTTATGACAAAAACCGAGACCTGCAAAATACCTCTCAGCACTCTGTAAGGGCAATTATAATACCTTGTATGCATTATATTTTGCCTGTGCTAATAAGTCTGTAAGGGCAATTATAATACCTTGTATGCATTATATTTTGCCTGCGCTAATAAGCGCACTTTTCAGCTCTTTTGCATAATGCATTTGAGTGCACTCGTGTTAAAGCAGGTACAGACACAGATAGAACCTTATAATAATAAATCAGATAAAAATATATAAATTATAAAAGGTGGTGACAATTGATATATGTGACAATACAAAAATAAATCTTTGGTGCTGTTTAGATGAACAAGCTAAAAACTTGGAGTGCTTAAATGTGTCTAAGCTTAAATAAAACTTTCAAACCGATGTACCATAAACCATCTGGTATTCCAGAAATGAAGGATATGTTTTAAATAACCTAAAGGTCCATACACATAGGTGCAGCCGTGCCACAATACAGTCATAAATCTTAAGCAAATAGTGCATATAATTCAGAAGTAGTGGTGGCTATACCGGGTGATGTGAGGGAAGTGAGGAGATGGAGCGAATAATCCACATACAAACGTGCTCCCCTCCTTCAAACTCCCCCACTCACCGATCCACACAGATCTCCGTAGGTTCCTATTTAGCCTTGGTTAGCGTCATTACGCACTTCCGGTCGCTGGTAGAACGCAAGGAAGTTCCGGCTCTTCATTCAGATCACCTGTGTCTGACTTCTCGTATTTACATGTAAGTGTTTTTGGATTATTACAACAGAGTACACATTCTTAACCTCTAACCGCCACCTACCCTCTACTTGTGTAACCCCGTGAGGACTTGCGGAAGGACCCGCGGGCTGAATACAGAACCTACATAGGAACCTCCGGAGATCTGTGTGGATCGGTGAGTGGGGGAGTTTGAAGGAGGGGAGCACGTTTGTATGTGGATTATTCGCTCCATCTCCTCACTTCCCTCACATCACCCGGTATAGCCACCACTACTTCTGAATTATACGCACTATTTGCTTAAGATTTATGACTGTATTGTGGCACGGCTGCACCTATGTGTATGGACCTTTAGGTTATTTAAAACATATCCTTCATTTCTGGAATACCAGATGGTTTATGGTACATCGGTTTGAAAGTTTTATTTAAGCTTAGACACATTTAAGCACTCCAAGTTTTTAGCTTGTTCATCTAAACAGCACCAAAGATTTATTTTTGTATTGTCACATATATCAATTGTCACCACCTTTTATAATTTATATATTTTTATCTGATTTATTATTATAAGATTGTTATGGAATCACATATGTAATTTCGTTCAGAAGCACCTTCTTGCACATTAGCACTTTATATATCCCTTTAGGAGTACTAGAGACTCCCATCAGGCAGCGCCAATTCCCACACAATTTCCCTACTCACAATCTGATACCGGATTTTTTTCTGGTTAGTAGTGGGGGCAGCAGCCTTAGTTTTTTCTTTTAACACCAGGAACAGCGCCACACCACACACCCACCTCTTATTCTGTTACAGACACAGATAGCTTTTCTCACATCGCAGCTCACCGGGATTGTCCTCGTGAACTGCGCTTTCAGGCTTTATTTATATGGATCAAACAGGGATAACAATAGGACTTGATGGCTTCACAATCAGCCAATCAGCCTCCAAGGCACAGTCACATGACATGAGCTCAATACAAAACCACCAACCAATGACACACTTGTTTATATTCAAATTATACAATAGGAGAGGCGTGCATGCATGGGGGTTGGCCGGCTTATATGAGAAACAGCTGTCTCCAGATGACAATGAAAGCCATGCGGAGACATGGCTTCCATTGAAACCTAAAGCACTATCCCACAGAGGTCCAAGCAAAATGCCATCCATGCAAACCTCGAATTTCCATTCTAATGAACCACTATCAAATACAGCTCTATGAACTATACTCCATAGCGATTATACTACTGTTCCATTAAAGGGTAAATTAAGCACGAAGGAATATAGCTGTAGATTTCTGTCACATTGATCAGATGCGACAGAAAGCTTACAGATCATTATCCTTACATAAAAGGCAATACCTTCCATAGCGCAAGTAAACCGCCGCCAAGCAGATCAATCTGTACATAATACAGGGGCCCCCTGATTGACGGTAATACACCCGCGCCACAGAACGTGCATTGCACCTCAAAGATCCGGACCGGCGTTTGCTCCAGCGTTAACCGCTCAGGGCGCCTGCCGGCTGGGATGATTGGGCGGGTAGCGTGTAATTATCAAATAATGGAAGGTTTCCATTGTAAATGGCCTTTCCTCAATATCGGTTAAAGCCATATTCGCTGTACACAGAGAATATCATTAAACCGACACTGGGAGACACTGTGACAATACATAATAAACACATCCTAAATTTCTTCAACAACATAGCTTGGAGTGTCTACTTTCCA
>BLSH010523598.1:30590-50330 GCA_018402905.1 Glandirana rugosa
AGTGGGGGGGGGTTGTGCTATCTGGGCATTCCATGGCCTCTGAAACTGTGATAGGGAGTGTGGAGTGAAATAAAAAATGTACGCCCTTAGAAAGCCTCAAGGCAGTGGTTTTTGGGGTCCTGTACGCGGCTAGACCGCCAAAAAGTCTCACACATTTGGTATCCCGGTACCCATGAAACCCATGAGAAGCAGCAGAATGTATTTTGGGGTGTAATTCCACACATACCCATGGCATGTTTGAGCAATAGATCATTTAGTGACAACTTTGTGGAAAACAAAAAAATTGTAATTTCCCCGAAACTTGTGGCAAGATATAAAATATTCCATGGACTCAACATGCCTCTCAGCAGATAGCTTGGAGTGTCTACTTCCCAAAATGGGGTCATTTGGGGGGAGGGGGGTTGTGATATCTGGGCATTTCATGGCCTCCGCAACTATGATAGGTAGTGTGCGGTGAAATCAGCAATTTTCGCCCTTAGAAATCCTGAAGACGGTGACTGGTTTTCAGGGTCCTGTATGCGGCTAGACAGCCAAAAAGTCTCGCACATGTGGTATCCCTGTACTCAGGAGAAGCAGCAGAATGTATTTTGGGGTGTAATTTCACATATATCCATGGCATGTGTGAGCAATATATCCTTTAGTGACAACTTTGTGTAATTTTTTTTGTCATTTTTCAATCACTTGTGAAAAAAAAAAAAATTTCATGGACTCAACATGCCTCTCAGCAAATTCCTTGGGGTGTCTACTTTCCAAAATGGGGTCATTTGAGGGTTGTTTTTTTTTGCTATCTGGACATTTCATGGCCTTGGAAACTGTGATAGGTAGTCTGGGGTGAAGGCATACGTTTTTGCCCTTAGAAAGCCTGAAGGCGGTAATTGGTTTTTGGGATCCTGTACGCGGATAGGCTTCCAAAAAGTTTCACACATGTGGTATCCCCGTACTCAGGAGAAACAGCAGAATGTATTTTGGGGTGTAATTCCACATATACCCATGTCATGTGTGAGCAATATATTATTTCAGTGACAACTTTGGTAATTTTTTTGCCATTTTTCAATCACTTGTGACAAAAAATAAAATATTCAATGGGCTCAATGTACTGCCCTTCCATTATAGCACCTCAGGAAATAAGCTAGGCAACCATAAAATAATAGCTGCGTAAATTCCAGAAAATTTACCCTAATTTGTAGACGCTATAACTTTTGCGCAAACCAATAAATATACGCTAAATTGACTTTTTTTTTTTACCTGAGACATGTGGCTGAATGCATTTGGACAAAAATGTATGACCTAAATTTTAGTAAGTAGAAAATATCAATATTTTTCAAAATGTTCAGTCTTTTTTCATTTATATCGCAAAAAATAAAAACCGCAGAGGTGATCCACCAAATACCACCAAAAGAAAGCTCTATTTTGTAGGAAAAAAAGGACACAAATGTTGTTTGGGTAAAGCATTGCATGACTGCGCAGTTACCAGTTAAAGCGGTAAAAAAAAGTGGGAAATCCTTCCGGGACTAAAGTGGTTAAATACACATATGGCAACATTGTTAGTGAAATGAATGGAGTGAGGACAGTCTAGAATTGTGCATTGTTAAGAATATGATTTCTATTCCAAGCTGTTGAGCCTGGTTATGTAAACCAGCATGTAGGCAGGGTGCAGCGTGGTGCAGAGACAATGATTCACACAGTCAGGTGCAATAAAAACTACTGAAGTAATGCAACAGCAATTCACAACAAACCCAATGGGATGGCTGCCCAAATGGGTACACTCATGGTTTCCAATAATGTGAAGAGTGCTGGTATCAGCTGTGTTGGCAGCGTCTGTTAAGAGAGCAGAATGCAGCCTGGCCGTCTCGTGCCCAAGCGGGATGAAGCCCAGAGGTGTTGTGTCCCTAAGCTTTCCCACCAGGAACCTTTCCCTACCTCTAGTACTGTCCATAACAAGTAGATTACATCTCCCTACAGGACTGACTCACATAAGTATACCAAACCTTGGAGCCAGGACCTTTAATAGGCTCTGCCCAGGGCTGTCTTAATGCATGGGCATCCTTGGGCACTGCCCAGGGGCCCCAGGTGCATGGGGGCCCCATGATAATCTTGCATTACATCATACTTGCCAACTGTCCTGGATCTGCTGGGATAGTCACACTTTTTTTTACTAAGCTTTCCTGGAATGGCTAGCACCCCAGAACCTGTACTTTGCCCTCCTGATCCCAGTACTTTGCCCTTCGTCCGCCCCCCTGAACTGTGCCCTTTGTGTGGATTTAGTCTTTGATTTATGGCATGTTTTCTTACTGTTTAAAATTGTATTGAAAAATATGTTTAATTCTATCAACTATTTATAGTTTAATTCTTGAGAATAGGTGTGTAAATTTGGGGTAGGCTGGTAGGGGCTCCAGTGCATTACTTTGCCCAGGGGCCCATAATGCTATTAAGACAGCCCGGCTCTGCCTGACCCAAGATGGCTGCCAGGGTCACATGGGGCAGCAGTATCCAACCCTGTTCCTCTTGATTTCCTCTCCAGCTGCAAAGCCGTTGCGGGAGAGCACCACCTGCAGTAGAGAAAGTAGACTGCATCTGCCTAAAAGCCGATCTAGCCTAGGGGCATGAAGGATTGGTTTTCATGACCCTGCCCACTTTCCTAAAATGAGAAACATCTCATGTAATCTTTATGATGGAATTAGACCTGCAGTAGGTATCTTCTGTTTTAGAACGGTGTACTGTACAGTATACTGGTTCAGTGGAGGGCTGGAGTCTGTTCACCATTCTGGTCATATCTGATTGCAGAAGCTTAAGTATTTTGTCATCCTGTCCCCAAGGCTGACTATTGACATTCCGTCTGGGTTGTTATTTGGTTTTGTCCAAATATAGACAAATTTTGCAGTGGTTTTTCACCATAAAAGGTATGCATAGACCCAGCAGGCAGCATACCTGAGATAGATAAGGAGGTAAACTAATTAGAGGCATATTAAAAGTGTGTTACTATTTGTAAACTCTTTCCTGTTAAAGGTTTAAAAAAATCTGAAAGGCATAGA
Source organism: Glandirana rugosa (assembly GCA_018402905.1). Taxonomy (NCBI): domain Eukaryota; kingdom Metazoa; phylum Chordata; class Amphibia; order Anura; family Ranidae; genus Glandirana; species Glandirana rugosa. The sequence continues at coordinate 33,623 of BLSH010523598.1, forward strand.
GAATGAGTCATCACATTCTGCGCACGGTTAGCAGTAATAAATCTCATGAACACACCCTGAGGGACATATAATATATCAAATAAATAATAATAAAGTCACGTCAGTTGCATCTGTTATGTGCTGAAGTTGGATTTATCATAATGTTGCATTTCATGTATGTCTCGTATTTTCCAATGCGTCAAAGACAGCAGAAAAACGTTTCAAACGTTTTTTTCAGATAAATGCACCTATTTTAACTACTTGCCGACCAGCGACGTACCGCTACTGGACTTCAACTGATTTTTAGAGTCTGCGGTCGGCTCTTTTGTAATAGCAATCCTAGTGGCTAACTAGCCTCTGGATTGCTTTTACAAGCAGCAGGAGGGGATGTTCTCCCTCCCACCACCTTTCGTGGCTTGCTCAGGCTCTCCTGTCCCACAGGCTGGTTGGACAGCCGAACAAAGCCAGGATCGGCTCTTCGCTATGGTAACCTGGAAACGATGACCTGATGTCAACAACGCCATTTTAAAAAAATCAAAAGCATTCAAAAACACGGCTCTTGGTGTTTTGAATGCTTTTGAAGTCAGAGGAGGGATTTGGGGGTTTTATAGATGTTTACATTCCTTGAGACAGCAATCAACCACTTGCCGACTGTCAACCGCAGGTTGACGGTGACAAAGTGGCTCGATAACGCAAACCGCCTCACTGTGTTCGGGGGGGGGCAGGGAGCGGGTGCGGCGGACTCGATCTCCGTCGGCTACCCGCAATGCCCCCCCTGGAGTGAAAGAACAGAGGTCCGTGTAAGTAAACACGGACCTCCGTTCTGTGAGAGGGGGAAGGGCTGTGATCACAGCCTTCCTTTACATGGAAGCTGTGATCACTTCCCTTCCCCAGCCAGGGCAGCCCACACGCAGTTAGAACACGCCCAGGGAACACAGTTAACCCTTAGAGCGCCCCCTGCAGGTTAACCCCTTCACTGCCAATGGCATTTACACAGTAATCAGTGCATTTTTATAGCACTGATCGCTGTATAAATGGCAAAATAGTCCGACATGTCTGCCTCAATATCGCAGTACCGCTAAAAATCGCAGATCGCTGCCATTACTAGTAAAAAAAAAAAAAAAAAACCCCAGAAATTAATTCTCATCATCTATAAACGCGGCCACTTTTGCGCAAACCAATCAATAAATGCCGATTGGGATTTTTTTTATCACAGATATGAGGAAGAATATAAATCGGCCAAAACCGTTGAAAAAAAATGTTTTTTTTGTATTTTTTTTTTTTTGGATTTGTATTTTAGCAAAAAGAAATTTGGGTTTTTTTGCAAAATTGTCGCTCTTCTTTTGTTTATAGCGGCGATCAGAAATGATGCAGCGATGATCAAATACCACCAAAAGAAAGCTCTGTTTGTGGGAAAAAAAGGACGCAAATTTTGTTTGGGTAAAACATCGCACGATCGCGCAATTGTCAGTTAAAGCGACGCAGTGCCGAATCGCAAAAAGTGCTCTGGTCCTAAAGTGTGAAATCCTTCCGGGGCTGAAGTGGTTAAAGTGATCAAGAAAAATTTTTAAAGCAACAGTGTAAAAATAAAAAAGTAAAACAAATTAGTAATACTATAAAAATGTAAAGTGCCCCCGTACTCCCCCCCCCCCCGTGCAAAGGTGAACGCGTGCATCAGTCCTGCACACAGTCAAAACAGAGCAATCGTCCCACACATGTGAAGTATTACCGCAAACATCAGATCATGAGCAGTAATTCTAGCACTAGACCTCCTCTGTAAATCTAAAGTGGTAACCTACAAAGGCTTTTAAAGCATTGCCTATGGATAGTAAAACTTATTTTGTTTGCAGCCATTACACAGGTGTGCGCAATTTTAAAGCGTGACATGTTTGGTATCTAGTTACTCAATGTTACATCATCTTTTATATTTTACAAAAAAATTTGGTTATGTATTGTGTTTTTTTTGCCTTAAAATTCAAAAAAGAAAAACCGCTGCGCAAATACTGTGTGACATGAAAAATTGCAAAGCCCACCAATTTATTCTCTACCACCTCTGCTTTAAAACAATTAATAATGTTTCGGGGTTCTAAGTAATTTTCTAGCAAAAAATACTGATTGTTACATGTAAACAAAAAGTGCCAGAAAAGGCCCGGAGCTCAAGTGCTCCATGTCCCATGACAGATTCAGCCCCTTTCACACGAAGGCTCAGAACAGGTCCATTTACACCCGTCTACCTCCAATCCGATCTGGTCTGCTTAAGAAAAAAAGAATAAAAAAAGGAATCCACCCCCCTCCATCTAGACGGTATGGATCAGAGCGTAGTCTAGTGTAAACGGACAGTGGAGTCCATTTACACCCGGCTGACCATAGAGCAAAGCGGACCTGTCATGTGCTTGTTCTGCACCTATCAGCAGACAGATCCCCTGCTCTGGACCAATGGCAAACTGTGGACGTTGCCCGAGGCTCCAACAGGTTCTATCCATAATAAACTGCTGGCGAGGATGTCCCAGCTCCAATTCAAAGAAAAAGGAGCCACACATCACTACAAGAATCTGTGTGTGAGGAGTGAAAACAACCTCCGCCTGGGCTCCAACCAGGTCACCCCCCAACATGTTTTGCCCCACTCACAGGGTTGATCCCCTGCTGACCAAAATGGAGCTTGTCCTGCATGAAAGGGTCTTAAAGAGGAACTTTAGTCAGAAAAGTCCTGCTAGATGACTTCAGGCTGGCCCATTTTGCAGGTATAGCTATTGTAAGATTGAGGTGATCAGGCTCAAGCGGTAGGTGCATTTTGAATGAGCACGCCAGTCCAAAACTGTATTTTTAAGGGCATGGTAGCCCACTTTTATTTAAAAGAATGGAAACGTTCACAAAAGACATCAGTAGCCCACACAGGAGGTGCCACCATTACTGTAATGTGCACAATCAGTATTCCTCAGCCTCCTGGCTTACTCTCTTGCCACATGGCTGCTTCAGGCCTCCAGCCTAGGCCTTAAGTCTGCTCCTCAGACCAAAAGAGTTCCTTAGAGTGAAGCTCTCTCCTAGCTTACTCCTGATCAGCTCCTTGCTGCTTTGTCACAGGCTACATCTGCCTCCTGCAGCCATGCACGCTCTGGTTGCTCCATGAAGCCTCTTTAACTCCTGGAGAGGTTGGGAGTCCACCTGACACCCCTGCACAGACCTCCTGTCTATTGGGTTGAGCCCTGAGCCTGACGGTCACAACTAATAGTTCAGCACACAGCTGTACAATCAGCATGCCTGCCTCTCTAAAAATCTGGCAATCTTCAGAGTAGCACAGGTCCCACTGCATACTTTATGTAAAACATTAAAAATAAGTGCCTACACTGTTTAAAATCCAGTAATACACTGTCTCCCCCTGCTCTGCACATGCTTGGTTGCTTTCCATTTTTTGGCACTGTGACAAATTTGTAGAGGCTGATCTGCTGACAGCCTAAAGATGTACTGCTGCTCTGGAGTTCTAGGCTTCAACAAAATGGCAACCTCCGGCAATTTACAGTTTGATAGCATAATTATTAATCTGGAATGTATTTCCTTTCTAAAGAACATTTTTTAGCCAGTTGTTATGTGTAAAGTTCCGCTTTAAATTCTGTGAATGCCCTTAGGCAGTAAAAACCTTGCCCCCTCAAATTCTGTCCTAATACATTTTAATTAGGCACACTACCAATACCCCTTGCAACTTTGAAGCAGAAACCAAACATTAAACATCTTTACAAGAATATAATTTTATTTGTACATGGTTAAAGTAATTAACATGGGATATCCTAAAATGTGTGGTTTCAGTTTGATATATTCATCATACAGTATGCATGTATAATTCTTAAAAAGTTTAAAGAAGTAGTGGGTATGGTGCTGCTCTGTTTATTGTGATGGGTGTATACTCCAAATGAATTGTTAAAAAAGTGCTTTGTGCTACTTCATAAACCAATTCATTAAATGAAATGAAATGCATACGTTGATAAAGTGACATGTGTTCTGTTAAAAAAACAAGTGAATAAACATTGGTTCCTTGGCATGTGCAAAAATCAATTATTTGATTACATATACAGTTAATAAAGTGACAGGTGTTTCTATGGACCTTGTATAGTAAACATTAAACTCTGTAGTGATAGATGAAATCAATAAACAACAAATTGTGTCCAATCTGAGAGCAATCAAGTCCTGGTATCATTAATCGGTGCATATATATTGAAAATGTAAACCAAAAAAAATAAACAATAGAAGTGACAGGTGCTCTTTCTCTGTGCTTGTAACAAATATTTGTTTACTTGTAACCCGCCTCTCTATTTCAGCCATTCAGAGAAAGCCTTTTGTGATATCATCCACCAACCTCTCCAACTCAGTCATTCAGGGAAAGCCTTTTGTGATATCATCCACCAACCTCTCCACCTCAGTCATTCAGAGAAAGCCTTTTGTGATATCATCCACCAACCTCTCCGCCTCAGTCATTCAGAGAAAGCCTTTTGTGACATCATCCACCAACCTCTCCAACTCAGTCATTCAGAGAAAGCCTTTTGTGATATCATCCACCAACCTCTCCACCTCAGTCATTTAGAGAAAGCCTTTTGTGACATCATCCACCAACCTCTCCAACTCAGTCATTCAGAGAAAGCCTTTTGTGACATCATCCACCAACCTCTCCAACTTAGTCATTCAGAGAAAGCCTTTTGTGATATCATCCACCAACCTCTCCAACTCAGTCATTTAGAGAAAGCCTTTTGTGACATCATCCACCAACCTCTCCAACTCGGTCATTCAGAGAAAGCCTTTTGTGACATCATCCACCAACCTCTCCAACTCAGTCATTTAGAGAAAGCCTTTTGTGACATCATCCACCAACCTCTCCAACTCAGTCATTCAGAGAAAGCCTTTTGTGACATCATCCACCAACCTCTCCAACTCAGTCATTCAGAGAAAGCCTTTTGTGATATCATCCACCAACCTCTCCACCTCAGTCATTCAGAGAAAGCCTTTTGTGATATCATCCACCAACCTCTCCGCCTCAGTCATTCAGAGAAAGCCTTTTGTGATATCATCCAACAACCTCTCCACCTCAGTCATTCAGAGAAAGCCTTTTGTGACATCATCCACCAACCTCTCCAACTCAGTCATTTAGAGAAAGCCTTTTGTGATATCATCCACCAACATCTCCAACTCAGTCATTTAGAGAAAGCCTTTTGTGATATCATCCACCGACCTCTCCAACTCAGTCATTCAGAGCAAGCCTTTTGTGATATCATCCACCAACCTCTCCACCTCAGCCATTCAGAGAAAGCCTTTTGTGATATCATCCACCAACATCTCCAACTCAGTCATTTAGAGAAAGCCTTTTGTGACATCATCCACCAACTTCTCCACCTCAGTCATTCAGAGAAAGCCTTTTGTGATATCATCCACCGACCTCTCCAACTCAGTCATTCAGAGAAAGCCTTTTGTGATATCATCCACCGACCTCTCCAACTCAGTCATTCAGAGAAAGCCTTTTGTGACATCATCCACCAACCTCTCCAACTCAGTCATTCAGGGAAAGCCTTTTGTGACATCATCCACCAACCTCTCCAACTCAGTCATTCAGAGAAAGCCTTTTGTGACATCATCCACCAACCTCTCCAACTCAGTCATTCAGGGAAAGCCTTTTGTAATATTATCCACCAGCCTCTCCACCTCATTCATTCAGAGAAAGTTTTTTGTGATATCATCCACCAACCTCTCAACTTCAGTCATTCAGTGAAAGCCTTGTGTGTTTTTAGACCACAGTGCCCCAAAACATTGGCCCTGCTGCATTTTTTGCAGCATATCGCAATGCACAGAATATTACAGTACAATAACCCAAGTTATGGTGCCAGCGAACGCAATTATATTCTCCACTTGATAACGTCTTTTTGGACAAAACGCATTGGGAAGGACACACTAGTGCTGACGTCATGCAGCTGTCTGGCCTAGGGTTAGCAGCAGCTTGGCATGTAAGATTTATTTGTCTTTTTATCTGCTTTGAATGATATATTGATTCACAATAAATACTACACTGCCAGAGAATTTCACTGGCTCCAGGTGAGCTTTATTTGCTTTAGCTTTTGTCCCATCATGGAGCGCTTCTTTGAAGTGGACATCGAGTGAGATCTGTTTTATCTAGGACGGGATATCTGTCTGAAAGCTGTAAGGACAGCCATTTCATCTGGTGAATGTTGACTCTATGGGGAGTTGACGGCTGATCTCTAGACACACAGTTTTGAGGCTTGTCTTTTTACATGGGGAGGCTTTGGAGGTTCCTTACACAATGCTTTCTCTGTACTGGACTTTGCATTATTTATCTTTGGGACTTTATTGGTTTTATCATACAGTTATATTTGTCTTCACGTATGTGATATATGGATTGCATTTAATTCGCCTATATATGAACTATATATTGATTGCATTTGACTCACTTTTTATATGAATTACATTGGCGCTGCACTTTTTAATATATATTAATAACCCCCAGCATTGGTATCAGCGAACGCAATAACCCCCCAGCATTGGTGTCAGCAGATGCAAAAATAACCCCCAACATTGGTGCCAATGAGTGCAATAATAACCCCCAACATTGGTGCCAATGAGTGCAATAATAACCTCCAACATTGATGGCAGTGAGTACAATAATAACCTCCAAACACTGGTGTCAGTTAAGGCAATAATAACCCCCAACATTGGTGTCAGCAAACGCAATAATAACCCCTAAGATTGGTGTCAGCAAACGCAATAATAACTCCCAACATTGGCGTCAGCAAACGCAATTATAACCCACAAAATTGGTGGCAGTGAGTACAATAATAACCCCCAAACATTGGTGCTAGTAAAGGCAATAATAATCCCCAACATTGGTTTCCACAAATGCAATAATGACCCCCAACATTGGTGTCAACAGATGCAATAATAACCCCCAACATTGATGTCTGCAAATTCAATAATAACCCCCAACATTGGTGTCAGCAGATGCAATAATAAAACCCAACATTGGTGTCAGCAGATGCAATAATAACAGCCAACATTGGTGGCAGCAGACACAATAAGGCCCGGTTCACACAGGGGCGACTTGCGTTCTGACTTGAGTCGCCTCAAGTCGCTCCAGGTCACTTGACACAAGAAATCCCATTGAAGTGAATGGGAGCCGTCTTTATGTACACTACTGAAGTCGCTCCGACCACAAGGCGACTTCAGAAGAGATTCCTGTACTACTTGGAGGCGACTTCTATCCAACTTGTGCCCATAGAATTCAATGGAAGTCGCCTCCAAGTCGGATCCCCATCTAATCAGAAGCGACTTTACAGGAAAAACATACCTAGGCACTCCCCATAACCCCAGGCAGCCCCTCCTTCCTACAGAGCACTTCCTCATCACACAGTTGTCTCTGCATGTGCGTTCTGTACGCCGCAGCTATGTCCAGAGCACATATAGATAGTGAGGGGCTCATCAGGCACGTCAGACAGGGGCCAGCCCTCTGGGACAAGAGTGACCTTACATATAAGGACCAAACCAGAAGAGACAATTTGTGGCTTGAGATATGCGCAGTGACCGTTCAGAAAAATGAAGGTCAGTGTAATATTTGTTTGTGATATGCATTATGTATCCCCACCTATGTTCTAGAGGTGAGGTTACTAGTGGTTACAGCACATGTTAGCTCAGTGATTAGCAGTGGCTGCTGTTGAATGTTTAGGAGGGGGAGTGCGAGGTTCCGCCCTTCCTTTTTAACCTCTACTACATCTCATAAGCCCCACCCCTCAGAATCTACACACTCTGCCCCCTGTACTCCACATATTGTGTCAGGGGTATACAGCTCAGCATCACAGGTGGGGTATATATCAGCCAGTAACACAGTATGCAGCCAGTACACAGGTGTTGTAAAGTACACACAGGGAGCAAGTCTAGAGGTATTGTACAGTACACAGCAGCCAGGAGCAAGTATACGGGTATTGTACAGTACACAGCAGACAGGAAAAAGTATACGGGTATTGTACAGTACACAGCAGCCAGTCAGCAAATATACGGATATTATACAGTACACATCAGCCAGGCAGCAAATATACGGGTATTGTACAGTATACAACAGCCAGGCAGCAAGTATACAGGACAGCCCTCTGTATAGGTGATATGACCTCAGGTGTGCATGATATACAAATTGACAAGTGCTCCTCATTGCTTCAGTGTTGCTGCTGGCCCTATGGTAATGAACTCACCAAAAGGATTTACCCCGCAAGGAGGTACAGCATTTCCACAATACTTCCTGGTGCTTAATCTCACATGCACCACTGTAGTTTGTGCCCCTTGCCCATATGTCCACTTACCTTAAAAATTTCACCCCTTCCCATGAATGAGTGTAGGTCATTAGTATAGCTAATCGGTGCAGGTCATCAGTACAGCTAATTGTTACAGCTAATCACTAATCAATGTATGTAGCTTTATTTTTTTGAATAACATACCTTTGTCAAAATATGTAGACATCGACACAAAATTAAAAAACATCTTTGCAAAAAGAGAGATTTTATTGCGACAACAATAAGTAAAGACAGCATAGAAAACCATCAAAATATAATTTATTATCAAAAATATTTCTTCTTAGACCGAAAGCCAAGAAGTAACAACTACAGCATTTAACAACATCGAACTATAATGTATTCTCCAAAAATTTTTTTAATAGAACGAAACCAAGAAGTAATAGCATCCAAAAATACAGAAACTCTATGATCAAGCAGGAAGACCGCAGCAGTCAAATATAATTTTAAGAAATGGCATCCAATTGCCATTCTATTTCACCAGCTGGTGAAATAAAATACACTGCAAATTGGTCTCGAACAGTGCTACCATCAGTGGATCCCCTAGAAGCAGTGAGGTGAGCATTTTCATGGTCATGCATGAGTGAATCTTCAAATGAATACCCGTCACGTAGGCGTACAAAGTTATGGCGCACGCATGCTGCTTTGACAGCAGTGATAGCGTTTTCCACATCCAATGAAATCGGCATGTGTAACAAGCACCATTTGTTAGCAAGAATACCAAACGAGCACTCAACTACCCGTCTTGCTCTTGTGAGATGGTAGTTGAATATTCACTTGGGTGTAGTGAGATTTCTGCTTGAGTACGGCCTCATCAAGTGTTGCCCCAACGCGAATGCCTCATCTGCGACAAAGACATAGGGTAAGGAGGGTTCGTTTGTGCCTTGAAGAGGATGATTTGCAGGAATTCGCAGGAATGTCTAGTCGATTAGCTTTTAGGCTAAAAGATGAATTTCCAAAAATCCTGGAATCAGAGCTGCTTCCATATGAAACTATATCAATATAGGTAAAGCAGTAATTCGCATCTGCAACGGCAAGGAGCACAAACGAGCAGTATTTTTTGTAGTTGAAGCACATACTGCCGCTCCCGACAGGCTTGAACACGCGAATGTGCTTCCCATCAATTGCTCCAATGCAATCGGGGAAATTGCACCGGGTCTCAAAAAGTCTTGCTATTTCCCTCCAATGATCCTGTGTAGGCCTTTTCATCACTATGGTGTTCAGCACATTCCATAGGACATGGCAGGTCTCGCGGATGGTATAACTCACAGTAGACTTGCCTACCATAAATCTGTAATGTAAGCTGACTAAAGAATTGCCGGTTGCCAGGTACCTGAAAGAAAAAATACATAATGAATTATGTTCACATTTATGTTTTGCAATGAAATTGCTTCAGACACGCTGGAAAGACTGCTATAAGAGGTGCCTCAAGAAATTACGAGAATCGAAGAGTGGTGATGGGTCCCGAAAAGTCGTGCCATATGTGCACGCAACGGAATTAGAATTCCTGCGTCCATTTATGGAATTAAGAGCGTGAGTTAACATCTCTCATATTATTAAATTGCTAATATACAATTACCAAAAGAATTCTGTGTGCTCATCAGTATAATATTTTTATTGCAGAACACAATCCAGCTGGCAGGAAGGGGAGGAACAACAGCAGAGAGCGGAGGAGCACATAGCTCAGCAGCAGAGAGCTGAGGAGCCCATAGCTCAGCAGCAGAGAGCTGAGGAGCCAATAGCTCAGCAGCAGAGAGCTGAGGAGCCCATAGCTCAGCAGCAGAACTGAGGAGCCTATAGCTCAGCAGCAAAGAGATGAGAAGCCCATATCTCAGGAGCAGGGTGATGTGGAGCAAATCCTATTTGTCCCAAATAATCCTGAACAACCTCCAACTAATCCCGAAGCTGCTCCTTCCACTTATGCAGAGTGAGGCTGGGCCCAGCCAAGTTCGACGTGGAAGACGCATACCATCAACAGAAAGGGCAAACAACAATATGGAGCGCTTCAGTGAGCTCATGAATAAGTTGGACAAAACATTGGAATACTACGAGTCCAACGATTACATTTTTGGCATGCTGGTTGGGGGTTTATTCAAGGATGTGATCCCAGACCGCAAAGACTAGGTAAGGTCGGTGGTCTTGGAAATGATCAGGTCAATTCAGTCAGTCGGTCTGTATTCGCAAACACACCTACATTTGGCCCCCAACCAGCATCCAGGCCATACTATCCAATTAATAATTCTCCACCACCCAGAAGCCATCCCAAATATGGCCCGCAATTCAGATCATACGCGGATGAGTATAGTAATACCCTACAATCATCCCATCGCCCTATCCCATATCCTTCCCCCTCCCCAATTTCCTCATCCAAGAGCGCCCCAGGCCAAACTCCCAGGTGCCAGGAATCACGATTTGCCATTCATGGTCAAGACACACATGCATCTACCAGCACAATTCATACCGATTTTCCTGTCTATCAGCAATTATAAGAAAAGTAAATTGCATTCTGAGGTTATCTGAGTTTTGGAACATAGCATTCTGAGGTTATATAAGTTTGTGAAAATTTTCTAAATGACAATTATTCTGGGGTGAAATTGCATTCTGATCCCGTTGGATTCTCAACAGTTTCTCATGTTTAAAAAAAATAATAGTAATAAAACATTATTGCACTAAATTTTGTTTCATTTTAATTTTTTTGAGGTGTATGTGCGCAGGTAATTAAGAGGAAGAGGGGATTGAGCTGGCGAGATTTTGGGGGTGGGGGGTATTTGATCAAGGAGGGGGATGGGCTTTGTTCAAGGATAGCAAATTTTATCGGAAATGGAATGTGTGCTGGGGTGATTTTATTTGGGTGGGGGAGATTTGTGTTGGGAGAGGGAAATTGAGGGGCATTTTAAGCAGGGGCTGGGATTTGGTGGGGGGGGGGGGTATCTGAGAGGGGGGATTTGGAAGGCAAGGAGGGAAATTTTGGATTCTGGATGGAGACTGGCATATGTGTAAGTTACTGACACCTTCCTTGCCTAGATGACTGTGTGGCAGAACTATGTGAGCTACAAAGGTTGCACTTCTGACCAGGCACTGGCATTCCACTACTGGGCTTGCAGGGAAGGGTCATGGCTGAGTGTTTCTTGCATGGAGGTACTTGGGTTCTAATTACGCATCTGATATGCCAATTATAATTTAGTTTACCTTAGTGTGATAAGCAGTCTTTGAGTAGTTGATATACTCCTCCGATATGAAGTATTCTGCCTCTCAAGATGAATGGACACCAAACCAAGCAATTCGTCAAAACTATTGGAAAAAAAACATGACATAAGGTAATTTTACTGTATTCAAAATAATAGATTTCAACAAATCGTAGTTGCACACACAAGAACCCCTTTGTGCCAACCCTAAAATACATATTAACACATTTGTGCAAAACCTAACCCATTTGTGCCAACCCTAACGCACATATTAACCCCGTTGTGCCAACCCTACCCCTAACCAAAATTTATGGAATTTTTAATTACCTGACCAGTGACATCTGTGTATAGTTAATCTCTGGTTGGGCAGTCCAAATTCTTTCCCAAGTTGAGCAAAAGTTTTTATCTCCACTTCCTGGAACAATTGATATATATATTTTATACCTTTTGCCTTCCATAAATTATACCCTTCTAGTTTTGACAATTCCACATATTTTTGTTGTTCCAGATAGGAATGAACAGTGTATGTCCCTTAATATCTAGAACACGCCTAGTTTCCTGCCATGTCTTCTCAAACAACTCACCAGTCTGGCACTTTTTATCTCTCATTATATTCCCTGCTTCCTAGAGGGATATCAGCGGGTACCCATCTCCACATAGGGAGCACAGAAGACCCTGTATACTATCCGTCTCTATCACTTCCGTCCAACCGCTAAAATGCTGTATCTGTGATGCTAAAAAATAATTTCTCGGGTGGGGGATGGCCAGACCCCCACTCTCTTTAGCCAGCATCAATGTGGATAATTTAATCCACAATGACTTTCCTCTCCATATTAATTCTCTAAAGATAGATTCTATTTTCCGAAACCAGAATTGTGTGATCCAGACTGGTGAGTTGTGGAAGACATAAAGTAATTGTGGTGACCAGATCATTTTTATAAGGTTGTCTCTGCTTATTACCGTCAATGGCAATTTGCGCCAGCTTCTGCTTTTATCTTTAAAATTAGCCAGCAAGGGTTTTAGATTTAAATGTATATATTTCCTGATGTTCCGTGATACGACTACCCCTAGATACCTTACAGTGTCCTTAATTTGGATTTGAGCGGCTTGGCCTATTAATGGAGTTTCAATATCATCCAGTGGGAGTAGCACAGACTTATTCCAGTTGATTCGGAAGGCGGAGAACTGCCCGAACCCAATTACAAGATTCATCAGCTCCTCCAGTGAACTAACGGTATCCCCAAGAAAAATCAGTGCATCATCTGCATGTAGTGCCACTTTATCCTCCCCCCCTGTTCTACAAAATCCCTTTATTTTCGATGATTGTCTTATGGCTTGCGCTAAAAGCTCCATAACCAAAGCAAACAGCAGGGGTGACAAGGGGCACCCCTGCCTTGACCCTCTATTTAATGCGAATAATTTAGAAACAGTATTATTAACTTTTAGCCTTGCTTTGGGTTCCTTATATAGCATCTTTACCGATTTTATGAATCCTGGCCCTATTCGAAAAGTATTTAAAACAGCCCATAAATATTCCCATTCCACCATGTTGAATGCCTTTTGTGCGTCCAAGCACAAAATTGCCCTGGAGCCTACATTTTCCATGGGGAGCTGCATATTTAGAAAGAGCCTTCTTATATTTGTAGTTGCTGATCTAGAAGGTATAAATCCTGTTTGATCTGTATGTACCAGGCTATTTATATATTCTGATAATCTATTTGCAAGAACCCATGAAATAATTTTGGCATCTGACGTTAAAAGGGATATTGGACAATATGATTCAGGTGATAATAGATGTTTATCCCTCTTTTGGATCACCGTTATCACTGTCTGCTGCATTGACCTAGGCAGCTCCCCGGCTTCATAAACCGCATTAATCACCTCTAGTAATTTTGGCAATAAGATGTTACCATATTTTTTATAAATCTCGGATGGCAGTCCGTCCATACCAGGCGCCTTACCATTATGAGTTTGTGAGACTGCCTGTTTCAGCTCATCCAGCTGTATGGGGCTATCAAGAAACTCTTTCTCTACAGGATTACATTTAAGTAGGTTCACCCCATCCAAGAAATCATTAATTTTTCCCGACACTCCCGATGCACTGGATTTATATAATGTTGTATAAAAATCAACAAACATATTCTGAATACTTCTTGTGTCATATTATATATAACCGTTGAATCTCTAAGTGCTGCTATCGTTGACTGACCTTTTTGGTTTCGCGTTATAATTGATAGGACTCGGCCTACCTGCTCCCCAGCCTCATAGTTCTTCTGACTCAAGAAAAATCTGCTATTCTCCGCCTTAGACATACAGAAATCCCTATATGTTTTCTGTGCATCCTGCCAAGTTGCACGTTTTCTTCCGTGGGATCTGCGATATATTATTTTTCCATCTTATTTACTAAATCCATTATATCCTCCTCTTTCTGTCTAGATACCTTTTTTATCTTAGATATTTCTTTAATCAGCACTCCGCGCAAGAAGGCCTTCATGGAGTCCCAAATAATCATCTCAGAGGTCAAACCCTTGTTATTTTCAAGGAATTCCCTCAAAAGTGACTCTACCCTGTCCTCCTCCTGTAGCAACAGTAACCATTGTGGGTACAGTTTCCATGATGGAGACATTAGCTCTTCCTTGGTTTCCAACACTAGTATGATGGGAGAATGGTCTGAGAGACCTCTTGGGCCAAATTGAATTGAGCCCAACCATGGGGAAAATTTCTCATTGCCCAAAGCTAGATCAATTCTTGATAATGAGCCATATGTACTGGAACAGCATGAATATTCCCTCTTGAGCGGGTGCCTTAATCTCCATAAATCCTGTAGTCCCATCTCATGTACTTGCTTTACAAATCTCGTTTTTTTTAATGGGGTTTTTTTTTTATTCCTGCTGGATTTTGAAGTCTATCCTTCTCCTCACATTATATTATTAAAATCCCCCAGCACCAACTCTGGGAGATCTGGAAATTCCGCCATTTTCCCAAAGATTTTTTTCAGAGCCTCATCATTATAAGGGGGGGGGGGGGGGACATAGACATTCACCAGCAAGACATTACTATCATTCAATGTACACCATAGCATTATGTATCATCCTTCAGAATCTATCATTTTTTGTATACATGTGAACCGTGCAGATCGGGAAACCAATACACTTACTCCTTGTGAGTATGTTGAATATACAGAGTGTATTTGAAAAAAATATCCTGAGTTACAAAATAGTACTTCATCCTCCCGTGCTAAATGTGTCTCCTGCAGGAAGACTGCCTCTGATTTATAAAGTTCCAATATTTCCAGTATTACCTGTTTTTCCTCCCTGGCACCCATTCCCCTTACATTCCAGGAGATTAATTTGACTTTATCACTCATAAATATATTCTAACGAGCGATGTAGAACAGAGGACGAGGGATAGAGGGGGTGGAGGGATAAAAAAAAAAAAACAACCCTTTACCCTTCCAACATAACCCTGCCATACATAGGTTGGCACACATTCTCGTGAGCCCACCACCCATTCCTCCCATTGTCCTCGCAGGACACATACAGGGGAGTCTTGTAACCATGGCCGTGCGCTGCGCTATTGCTCAGCTGGTACCAGAAATTACTAGTGCGAAAGAGAGAAAAAAAAATACAATATATGGATAAATCCTATTATTTTTCCTTCCCCCTCCTCTCCCGCTCTTATTATCTTTGGTTCTAATCACTTGATCATTGCTCCTTCTATGTGTTACCTTTGAGAAAAAAAAAAATCCTTATACCAATCCAAAAAAATACAAAAATACAAAAGTACAATATATGGATAAATCCTATTATTTTTCCTTCCCCCTCCTCTCCCACAGGGCCGTCTTAATAACATCATGGGTCCCTGGGCAAAGTAATACAATGGAGCTCTTACCAGCCTGCCTCAATTTACGCACCTATTCTCAAGAATTAAAGTATAAATAGTCGATAGAATTAAACATATTTATTAGTACTTTCAATAAAATCAATTTCAAACAATAAGAAAACATGCCATAACCCAAAGACTAATCAACACAAAGGACATAGTACAGGGAAAGTCAGGAGGGCACGGTACAGGTTTTTGGGACACTGCCCCGGACAATGCAATCCTCGGACAGCTTAGTACAAAGCATGACTATTCCAGCAAATCTGGGACAGTTGGAAAGTATGATGTAATGCAAGAGTATCTTGGGGGCCCTCTTTGCACCTGGGGCCCCTGTGCAGTGCTCAGGGGTGCCCATGCATTAAGACAGCCCTGCTCTCCTGCTCCTATTATCCTTGGTTCTAATCACTTGATTATTGCTCCTTCTATATGTTACCTCCAGAGGCGGCCCTTTAATTAGGCAAATTAGGCTGTCGCCTTAGGCCTTGCACTCACAGGGGCCTCGCGGCTGCCTAGTTTACCTTATTAAAGATCTCCCTCTGCTAGCAGCAGAAATCCCCTGCCGCCAGGCAGCTTAGCGTCGAGTCCGTTCATTGAGACAGTGAGAGGAAGATAGGCTGCCAGTGTTTAGAGTTTACCATGCGATCACTGAGAGAGACGCTCAGCTCATCAGAGCCACTGCTGACCCCTCTCCCTGCAGCCCGCACAGCCCTACAGGAGAGAGCTGCTTCCTCCTCCCCTCCTCTCCTCCTGTGTCTGCCCCGCCCACACTCCCCGACACACAGTGCTCTGCCTAAGAGAAGGGGATGAGGGCGCGGGAAGATTCAAGATCAAGCCCAGCACAAGCACATGTACAGGAAAGATGGAGTCTGATCCATCCCTCCATCCATCCATCCCTCCATCCAGTCCATCCTGCCTCCGAGTGAGTACTCTGATGGGGGGGTGCCTCTCTCTCCTCTCCTGTCTCTCTCTTCTCCTCTATCTCTCCCCCTCCCCTCCCTCCCTCTGTCCTCTCTCTCCCTCTCCTCTCTTTCTCTTTCTATCTCTCTCTCACCTCTCTCTCTTCTCTCTCTCCTCTCTCTCTCTCTCCTCTCTCTCCTCTCCCCTTCCCCTCCCTCTCTCTCTCCTCTCGCTCTCTCCCCTCTCTCTCTCTTTCTCTCTCTCTCTCCCCCTCCCCTCCTTCTCTCTCTTTCTCTCTCTCTCTCCCCCTCCCCTCCTTCTCTCTCTTCTCTCTCTCTCCTCTCTCTCCCTCTCCTCTCTTTCTCTTTCTATCTCTCTCTCACCTCTCTCTCTTCTCTCTCTCCTCTCTCGCTCTCTCCTCTCTCTCTCTCTTTCTCT
>BLSH010523637.1:0-11020 GCA_018402905.1 Glandirana rugosa
CAACACACATTATACATACTTCTACGATTTAGTTTGGTCGATACAGGTGGCTGCTTACTGACCCTATCCCCACATTATCCAGGGCATAGCGCGGTAAAAACCCCCCTACAAGACTATACGATGTGTCAGTGAGGGTGATTGCCGGGCTCTAGGTCAGCGGGATCAGGTGTGATGGGGAGGGGGTCCAGTGTAAGTTCACCTTACAGATTTTCTGTAAAGGTGAACTTACATTTTAAAGACCTAACTAGCTCTAAACCTACTGCCACCCCCATTCTAAGCCTAATCTATCTAGCCCTGTAAAGAATAGATTGCTATACTTACCTATTCTGAAGCCACTGTGGCTCATTCCCAGACTGAGCTGTCAGCAGCGGCTTCATTGTGTAGGAGAGGCAGCTGTCAACGGAAGCCCCATAGTAACTTTATGGGGAGCGTCACTTCCCAGTCATTTCCCAGTCATTGTCGGCTTTCTCCTGCACACAGAAGGCGCTGCTGGAGACCAGAGCAGCTTCAGAATAGGTAAGTATAGCAATCTTTTCTTTACAGGTCTAGATAGATTAGGCTTAGAATGGGGTGGGAGTAGTTTTAGAGTTTGTTAGGTCTTGCCTTTACTTCCACTTTAAGGTTAAGATCCCCAATAGAATGAAATATCACCTCCCTTCAGGAGTATATGATTTCATTGTTATTTTATAACAAGAACTACCAAGACACTGTCTGTTTTTTTCTCCCTGATTTTAAATCTGAACTCCGGGCACAGAAACTTTCATTGATACATGCTCTCATTAGCCACAAAACATATGCAGGGGTTGGACAAAATTATGGAAACAAGTATGGTAAAAGAACAAAGTCATTAGCTAATATGATGTCGGACCGTCTTTGGCATAAGATGGCCTGAACTGGAAATAGATAAATATAAGTTTTGGATATTGGATAATGGAATGTGATACCGCTCTTCATGCGAAATTTCAGGTTCACAATTCTGTGCAATGTCCTTTTGTCTGTTTTGGTCAGTTGAGCATGTCGACCGCGATTTTTTCCCAGAAACTGTAAATGCCTTCATAACCTTTTATACTGTACCTCGCGGCTCCGCAAATAAATTGGCAAATTCAGTCACAGAGGCACCAGCTAAGCGAGCATCAACAATTTGCCCTCTTTGAAATTCAGTAAGCTCTGACATGACTCCATATTACTAGCAGCACATGATTTGAAAGAGGAAAGTGAGGCTTCCCACTTGTTACCTAGGTGTCTCATCACACATTGGAAGCAAAAGAAGGTTACATCACTTCCGCTTTCAACGCCAAACATGTCATCACTTTTTTTTTTTAAATCATATTTTATTTGAGTTTTGCCATTTCAAACAACAAAGTATAATACTTCAATAAGGAAAAGCGTTACAAAGAACAAGTAAGTAGCCATTTGCGAATCTAAGGCTGCCCTAAAGGTAGAAGAAAGAGAGAGAGAGATGTCCTTGAGGAGAAGCCTTGCGCGTCTTTGGCAGTTCTATGCTGTACGGGGTGGCAAGGGAGGCCTAGATCGGCTGTCATTAGGATTTCCAGGGTGAGCTCGTGAAGAAGGTCCATTCCGAAAGTCTACCGGTTGAATCGTATATATTGGCATAGCAATTCAATCTGTGGATGACCACTTGCAGTGGAGGAGAGGAAGGATGAAAAGGAGGAGTATAGGATAGGAGCCCTCTACTAGGGAATTTGAGGGAGATAGCTCAGGGGTCCGGATGCAAAGGAATGTCGGAGGAAGCAGGACCATTTGCGTTCTAGGCGGGCGAATGGGAGATTGTCCAGACTTTCCTTTCGGTAAAGGTTTACAAGTTCCTGCTGAGCATCCAGTATTGTAGGTGGGTAGGTAGAGATCCAGTGACGGAGTATGGCGTGCCTTGCTACCATAAAGCATGTAGCATGCCATAATTTGTGCCGATGAGAGGGATGCTTCTGTGAAATTGTGGGGATGGGGGGTTCTTCTTCCAGGAAGCCAAAAAGTAAAGGCTAAATGTTCTTTGAGGGAAGACGGCCCGTAATTCGTCTGGTGAAGCGTTCGACTTGGTACCAGAAATTCGCCACAACCGGGCAAGACCAAAATCTGTGGAGTAGAGACGGTCCGGGGTCTTTGCACCAGGGGCAGCAGGCTGGGGTCTGGGCGTTTCCTCTTAGGAGAAAAGGCACATAGGCTCTGTGCATAATCTTGAATTGCTGCTCCCTCCAGAATTCGTTTGTGATCAGGGCGTGTGTCGTGTTGTATCCCTTCAGTATTTTGTGGATCGCAGAGGAGGATTCCAGATCCTAGTTCCAAACCTTGATGGAAGTGGTGATTAGCGGTTTACAAATTATTTTATGAAGGGGTTTATAGACCGCCGAGATCTTTGTTTGTTGTAAAGTAATGAGGGTGTCCAGAAAGGTGCTGTGAAATCTCTGTAGTTTGTCTGGGAGAAGGTCCATGGCATAGCGAGCGGCTTGGTGGATTAGAAAGAAGTGGCTCATGGGGAGTTGGAACTTAGTGAGTATTTCTGATGGTTGAAGGGGTGATCCTGTGTTATCGTCAAATAGTTGGTAGAACGTTAGGAGGCCGCGGGAGGCCCAAAGGGCGAGTCCAGCTCCCTCCTTGGATTGGCTAAAGTTCGGGTTTCTGTGGATGGGGAGGTGTTTGGAAATCCATGGTGATAAGTTCAGAATCCGCCTGGTTTCCCTCCAGGCTACCAAGGGGTCTCGAAAAAGTAGGTTGAGTTTGAGATCTTGGGGAAGAGATCGGATAGTGCTGTGTAGCAGTGCTGCCAGGCTATACGAGCCTGCTGCTTGGGACTCCAGTTGGAAGTTTGAGTATTTTGATGTTTGAAAGATCCAGTCTAGACAAATGCAAAGTAGGCAAGCAAGATTGTAGGTCCGAACATTGGGTAAATTTGTCCCCCCCTCGCTCCTAGGCAGATATAGCTTTTGCAACGAAATGCGAGGTTTTCGACCTTGCCAGAGGAAAATGGAGAGAGCTCTCTGTAGCCTCTGTATATCAGAGTGTTTTAAGAGTAGAGGGAGTGTTTGTAGAGGGTATAGCAGCTTAGCGAAGCTGACCATTTTTAATAGATGACATCTGCCGAAGAGCGAGAGATGTATAATTTTGGAGATTACTGGAGAAAAGTTTAAATGGTATAAACCACATGGTGCCTTGCTAATTTTGATGCCTAGATATGTAATGGATTGTTTCGCTATTGAGAAGGAAGCCATAGGTCCCCACCGCGGGGGTCTGGTGTGGTATAGGGGGAGTATTTAGCTTTTTATGAAGTTAATTCGTAATCCAGAGCAGGCTCTGAAATGGGTAAATATGTCCTGTATAAGGAGCATATCAGTCTGAGGAGCAGATGTGAATATTAATATGTCGTCCGCAAATAGTGCTATTCGCAGGTCTTGGTGTCCTATTGTTATGCCGTGAAGCCTAGGATGTGAAAGGATATAGCGAGATAGAGGTTCTAGGGCCAGGTTAAAAAGTAAAAGAGATAGGGGGCATCCCTGTCTTGTGCCCTTGTGTAGTTTTATGCTGGGGGATGTGTGCCCTGCTGTCACTACGTTGGCTGTAGGGTCCTCGTACATTGTAGAGATTAGGTGGAGGAATGAGCCGGCGAAGCCGAATTTGCAGAGGACTTTCGACAGCCATTGAAAGCTAACGTTGTTGAAAGCTTTCTCTGCGTCTAAAGAGATTATAGCATTGTCGGTGTCAGGATGGGCTGTGGCATATTCTAAAGCAGCCATGACTTTCCTAATATTCGAGGAAGCCGAGCGGCCTTGGGTGAACCCTGCTTGAGCCGGGTGTATTAGTGTGGGCATTATTGGTGCTAGGCGGGAGGCTATAATTTTGGATACGATCTTTGAGTCCAAATTAATCAGGGAAATGGGACGGTAGGACCCGGGTTCAGTCGGATCTTTCCCTTTTTTTGCGATTAATTTGATATGGGCCTGGTATCCAGTGGGGAGATTCTTTCCCCCATTCATTATTGTCTGGTAGACCTGAAGTAGGCTTGGGGTGACTATACTTTCAACTAGCTGGAAGAATTCTGGGGTGTATCCATCAGGGCCTGGGGATTTCCCCTTAGTCATTTTCTTTATAGTGCTTGAGATCTCCTGTCCCGAAATTGGGGCGTTTAGTTGGTCTAGGAGGATGGGGTCTACCTCGGGGAGAGAAACGTTGTCTAAAAATCCCTGTGCCGTATTAGGGTTTAGGTCGTCCTTACTGTAAAGTGAAGTGTAAAATTGCTCTACTATGGTGTTGATCTCCTTGGCTTCGGATGTAAGGGTACCCTGTGCAGTTTTTAGTTGTGTGATGTGGGTTGGGACGTATGGTGCTTTGCACAGTCTGGTAAGCAGTTTGCCCGGCTTGTTGCCGTATTTGTGGTAGTGAAGGTCTTGGTGCGTTTTGAATATGTCCTCCTGTACCCCCGCCCACAGGTCAAAGGACCTTTTAGCTTCCCGCCAAACTTCTCTATTGTGAGGGGTATTTGAGGCCATCAAAGCCCTTTGGGTATCTCAAAGTCTATCGCTCGTCTCTCGGTATTTTGCTAGGACTTTCTTTTTATATGCCGCAGCAAAGGCTATAATTTTACCTCGCAGAACTGCTTTACCAGTTTCCCAGTAGAGTATTGGGTTGTCTAAGTGTGCCTTGTTGGTTTGTTTGAATTCCGCCCAGGCTTGGGTTAATGTGCTCTTGCATTCTTGGTTGGAAACTAGGTAGGATGGGAATCTCCAACCCCTTTCAGCCTTGGTTTGCGTGCTCTCACGAAGGCATAGGGACACTGGTGCATGGTCCGAGATGGCTCGTGGATATGGGGGTCTGAGGTTGAAGGGAGCAGGGATGGGTTTGTAAACAAGTAGTCGATTCTGGACAAAGTGTGGTGTGGTGGGGAGTAAAAGGTGAAGTCCCTTCCCCCTGGGTGTGCTAGTCTCCATGCATCTATAAGTTGTAGCCCTTCTGTAAACGCGGATAGTGAAGAAGTTGGGTAGGAGAGTGTGGGGGGGACCAGTACGGCCAAGTGATTTGTCCTCGCCCCAGTGCTTAACCGCGTTGAAGTCCCCTCCCACATCAGTGGAAGATGGACATAGATGGCAGTGTGTCTCGTTAGTGCCTGGAAAAAAGATTTGTCTGGGGGGTTGGGCGCGTAGACATTCGTAATCACCAGGTCTTTGAATGCCTTTCTGAGATGAACAGTTAACATCTGACCCGAGTCATCCTGGTCTACCTGGATTACCTCCAAGGGGCAGTGTTTATGTATGAGGATTAATACCCCCGCTTTGCCTTTGATTGAAGCGGACCCATATACTTGGCCTACCCACAATTTTTTCATACGGAGGTAGTCTTTTGATTCCAGATGGGTCTCCTGGAGTAGTGCTACATCTGCTTTAAGGCGTTTAAGGTGGCGCAAGATCGCCATGCGTTTATGGGGTGACCGCAACCCTTTGACGTTCCACGGTATTATTTGCATGGTGCTTGTTGTTTATCAGTTAGTTTAGAGGGGGAACGAAGATCCGAGCAGTCTGAGGAGATGGCAATATTGTAAACGGAAGGGGGGGGAGACTCCCAGATGTCTGGGATGGGAAGGGAAGGGAAGAGTTAGGGGAGGGAGGTGGGGGGGAGGTGAGGTTATCAACTAGGTTCAGGGGAGGAAGAAAGAAAGAATAGGGGTAGGTGTGGGAGGTATGGATATGTCTTCACTTCGTTGGTAGTCGTGTAGTGATAAAACTGAAAAACAGATGCGGGGGTAAAAGCACCTTATTCTCGATCTCCTGCGGGGGAAAGAGACGAAGGTGGTTAGGATTCGCAAATGTGTAGAGATGTCTGAGGCTACGTCAATTTAATTAGCTGTTGTGTAGTGTGATAATAATAACCTGCAAGGGTACCAATGGGTTATACCACTTACAGTTCTGAAGTCTTGCACTTCTCATCTTTCCACACGCATTCCACTGACAGCGTTACCGGAGAGGTGGGTTCTCATCCAATTGGCTTCGGTCGCGGCTGTTGTGGGGAGCAGTGCCGTATTGGGAGTGTAGCTGTAGAAGCGATGAGACTCCATGAGCAAACTAACTCTCCCCTTCTCTGGTGAGGCTGTAAAAGGAAGGGGGTAAACAGTAACAAGGTAGGAGAACAAAGAGAAACTATTTAAAAAAAAACAGGGTGCCATGGCGTTAACTTTGCGCCCCAAGTCAGGGGTCATGAGAAGGTTTTGCAGCTGAAAGCTTAAGCGGCCTCCAATAGCTGGGCTATCTTAGCATCCTTTTACAGATAAGGATAGGGGGCCCAAGTCCTCCTGCGGTCACTATTTTGGTTTTGAGCTGTTGGAAAATTTGCCTCTCTTTGGGGGATCTTTACGTGGGCTCTTCTGATCCCTGGGGGCCACTGGTGGGGGGCTTGCCTCCATCGGTATGGGGTCCTGCATAATGTGGAAGTGGGTCTGAACAAAGTGCAAAGCTTCCTCCGGGTGAGAAAAGGCCTTGGATTCCCCCAATTGATCGGTGAGCCTGAGAACTGCCGGGAAGGCGAGGGTAAATTTAATTCCCTTGTGATAGAGAGCTGAGCAAATCGGCTGAAAAGCCTTGTGCCTGCGGGACACCTCCTGCGAATAGTCCGCAAATATCATCAATTTGTGGCCATCTATCTGTAGAGTGTGGGAGTTGCGGAACGATTTTAGAATCTTCGCCCTGTCGGCGTAGTTAAGGTAGCGGGCTATGACCGGGCGAGGTGTGCGGCGGTCATTTGAAGGGGCCCCCATGCGGTGTGCTCTTTCCACTGCACATACAAATGAGATTCCCAGTGCTTCAGGGATACGGTTAGCGCATAGGCCTATTAATGATTCAGTGCTGTAGGTTTCAGGGAGGCCTATAAAGCGTAGATTGTTCCTCCTAGAACGACATTCTAAAT
This sequence comes from Glandirana rugosa, assembly GCA_018402905.1. Classification (NCBI taxonomy): domain Eukaryota; kingdom Metazoa; phylum Chordata; class Amphibia; order Anura; family Ranidae; genus Glandirana; species Glandirana rugosa. Next base: position 6,904 of record BLSH010523637.1, read on the forward strand.
CATCTAGTTTCTCTAGGGCGTATTGCTGGGTCTGGTGAGAGTGGCGTGCTTCTGTGAAGGAGCTTTGCAGTTCTGATTCTATGTCTGAGATGCAGTGTTCTGCCTCAGAAATCCTGTACTCTTGCTCTCTCATCTCCCTGCGTAGCTGGTCTATGCCAGCTGAGACTGCCCTGTCTACTGCCGCAGTAATGGTGGGGTAGAGGAGGGCTGCGACTGCCTGGGCTATTTTGTGATAATCCTCTTCAGGGAGGGAGGGAGAGCCGCTGGGTGGCATGGCTGTGTGACTCACGCTATGTTGGGCCATGCCGTCGGCCATCCTGGAACCCTGTGACTCCATGGAGTGAGACTCTGCGAGGGATCCAGGGGCCGTCACGGTGCCGCTGTGGACCAGGAAGCGATCCATCTGGGTTCCCGATGCTGTAGGGACGGTTTGTAGTCTGGGAGTGCCGCTGCCTGTGCCGCTTGACTGCAGGTTTTGTATGTCCCCCTCCGGAGCCGCTGTCTCTCCGTCCTCCTACATGTGGCGCCGGAACCGGAAGTGTGTCATCACTTTTACACTTTCAATTCATGTAGTGTTTCCATATTTTTGTCCAACCCCTGTAAATCCACCTTGCGTACACCGCATGCTTTTATTACAGGAACCACCTACACAGAGGAGGTTTTATGCTGGAGAGAATACTCATTACTCTTGTATTAAAACAATATTTGCTTATTCCAGAGTTCAGCTTTAAATTGGTCAGTCACTTGTACTTTCCTTAGTAGCATTGACATTTTCCTTGGAGACGACATGTAACTTGGGGAACATGAAATGTAAGAAAATCTGTAGCATCTGCAAAGCTGGTGTTTGTTTAACCAGTTCCCGACAGGCTTGCGTACATTTACTGCTGCAGAGTGGCAGCGTAGTGCGATTCGCCGTTTACAAACGGTGATAGGCGTGAGCTAGCGGGCACGCTAAAAAAAAAAAATGTCAAAAGTGGCCGATCTGTCCACCGCAATATCGCAATCCCGCTAAAAATTGCAGATCGCCACCATTACCAGTAAAAAATAAATAAATAATAAAAACGCCATAAATAAATTCTCATGGTTTGTAAACGCGATAACTTTTGCGCAAACCAATCAATAAACACATATTACGATTTTATTTACCAAAAATATGTAGAAGAATACATTTTGGCCTAAACTGATGAATAAATTTGTTTTTTTATATTTTTTTTTTTGGCTATGTATTCTAGCAAAAAGTAAAAAATATTGTTCTTTTTTTCCAAAATTGTCGCTCTTTTTTGGTTTATAACACAAAAAATAAAAACCGCAGAGGTGATCAAATACCACCAAAAGAAAGCTCTATTTGTGAGAAAAAAAGGACGTCAATTTTGTTTGGGTACAAAGTCTCATGACCGCGCAATTATCAGTTAAAGCGACGCAGTGCAGAATCGCAAAAAGTGCTCTGGTCAGGAAGGGGGTAAATCCTTCCGGGGCTGAAGTGGTTAACATCACAAATACCTTTATCATTTGCATGTTATTTGTGTTTACTTATCCTATAAAGGCTAAAGCTGTGGGTGGGTCAATTATTAACACAATAGTTCAAGGCTAGTAACTTGGATGATCTTAAAGTGGAAGTGCAGTCAAATACTTGCATTTAACGTGGTACGTCAGAATAATGAATATGGAGCCATATGTTGTCTTTGCAGAAAAATCTAAGTTTAAAGGATACCCTTTATTGGCTAACTTGAAGGGTTAGTTCACCTTTAATGATACAGTGCATCTGGAAAGTATTCACAGCGCTTTGCTTTTTCCACATTTTGTTCTGTTACAGCTTTATTCCAAAATGGATTAAATTAATTATTTTCCTCAAAATTCTACAAACAATACCCCATAATCACAATGTGAAAGAAGTTGGTTTGAAATCTTCGCAAATTTATTGAAAATAAAAAATGAAAAAAATCACACGTACATAAGTATTCACAGCCTTTGCTTAATAATTTGTTGAAGCACCTTTGGCACCAATTACAGCCTCAAGTCTGTTTGAGTATGATGTTACAAGCTTTGCACACCTATTTTTGGGCAGGACCTCTCAAGCTCCATCAGGTTGGATGGGGAGTGTTGGTTCAATCGGGTTCAAGGCTGGGCCACTCAAGGACATACTCAGAGTTGTCCTGTAGCCACTCCTTTGTTGTCTTGGCTCTGTGCTTAGGGTTGTTGTCCTGTTGGAAGATTAACCTTTGCCCCAGTCTTAGGTCCGGAGCGCTCTGGAGCAGGTTTTCATCAAGGATGTCTCTGTACATTGCTGCATTCATCTTTCCTTTGATCCTGACTACTCTCCCAATTCCTGCCCTTGAAAAACATCCCCACAGCATGATGCTGCCACCACCATGCTTCACTGTAGGAATGGTATTGGCCAGGTGATGACTAGTGTCTGGTTTCCTCCAGACATGACGCTTGCCATTCAGGCCAAAGAGTTTAGTCTTTGTTTCATCAGACCAGAGAATTTTGTTTCTCATGGTCTGAGAGTCCTTCAGGTGCCACTCTACCATACAGGACTGATTGGTGGAGTGCTGCAGAGATGATTGTTCTTCTGAAAGGTTCTCTTCTCTCCACAGAGAAATGCTGGAGCTCTGTCAGAGTGACCATCTGCTTCTTGATCACCTCTCCTGACCAAGGCCCTTCTCTCCCGATCACTCACTTTGGCCAGGCGGCCTGCTCTAGGAAGAGTCCTGGTGGTTCCAAACTTTTTCCATTTATAGATGATGGAGGCCACTGTGCTCATTGGGACCTTCAATGCTGCAGATTTTTTTCTGTACCCTTCTCCAGAGCTGTGCCTTACTCGGAGCTCTCTAGATCATTCCTTGGACTTCATGGTTTGGTTTGTGCTCTGACGTGCACTGTTAACTGAGGGACCTTATATTGACAGTTGTGTGCCTTTCCAAATCATGTCCAATAAACTGAATTTAGCACAGGTGGACTCCAATCAAGTTGTAGAAACATCTCAAGGATGATTGGTGGAAACAGGATGCACCTGACTGAGCTCAATTTTGAGTGTCAGGGCAAAGGCTGTGAATACTTATGTACATGGGATTTTTTAAATTCTTTCTTTTTAATAAATTGCCAAAGATTTCAAACAAATTTCAATCACGTTGTGATTATGGGGTATTGTTTGTAGAATTTTGAGGAAAATAATGAATTGAATCCATTTTGGAATAAGGCTGTAACATAACATAAAATGTGGAAAAAGTGAAGCGCTGTGAGTACTTTCCAGATGCACTGTATTTGCCAATATACAGTTTATGACATGCTACTGAATTTTGCCTTTAAAATTGTTAGTGCTTCTGAAATCTTACCAAGATTTGCTCCTCCAAAATGTTGCCATACTTATGTCAGCTTTATAAGCCAACTAATATTATTGTGAATTTCCTTTTTATTCAGCGCTCCAGCTTTGGCATGCTTGTAAACCGTTTATTCAGACTACAGCTCTGGAAATCCTGGACATTGTCTTCAGAAGCCTTCACTGCTGTAGTTTCTAGTAAGAAAAGGGTGTTCTCCAGTAATTGTGACCAGTCAAGAGGTATGTACCTAAGAAACCCTAGAATTTGTGTTTTAAGTGGCATGCTAACATAAACCTGTCATAATTAAGAATAAAAATCTGTTGCTAAACTTCATTTTCAAGGTATCTACTTGCAGCAAATGCCCATGAATATGTAAAGAAATATTCATGATGTAAGGGGAAAGCTTTTTTTGTTTTGAGGAAGCTGCTCTGCACTACAGCACCCAGAACTGCAGAATATATGGGCACTTTCATGCTTAGCGTCAACAGTGACAGTATAGATCCATCGAAGGAGTTTTGTTTTTTTCGAAAGGGGAATGTAGTACTTATAAAGAAATGTATAAGTACCCGTAAACGACGTTCATCTATGGAACTTTTACTTCAAATCGTTGTCTAAAAATAAGAATTAATACTGTCCAAATACAATCGTACGGTGAATTTTGTGTTTAAGATCCCAAAGAATCCATGTATGGAGAACTGACCAGTGTTAATGACCTCTTGTGGGAAAAGAATGATCTTTGATGTCGTCACTTCCGAAGACTTCTGTTACAGGTCCTAAAGGTCTCGACATCAGACTTA
>BLSH010523637.1:30413-66735 GCA_018402905.1 Glandirana rugosa
CAGGATAGGGGGGGCTGAGAGGCAGGAGAGGGGGTGGGCTGAGAGGCAGGAGAGGGGGGCCTGAGAGGCAGGAGAGGGGGCCTGAGTGGCAGGAGAGGGGGGCTGAGAAGCAGGAGAGGGGGGCCTGAGAGGCAGGAGAGGGGGGGCTGAGAGGCAGGAGAAGGGGGTGAGAGACAGGAGGGGGGGGCTGAGAGGCAGGAAAGGGGGGGCCGAGAGGTAGGAGGGGGGCTGAGAGGCAGGAGGGGGGGCTGAGACAGACCACATAGCAGTGTCCCCATCTTCAGTCCGTGCAGTGTGCAGGCAGCTATGTGTGTGTATGTGGTACCTGACGGCCAGCAGCAGCAGCGGCAAGTCTCCCCCTGGTCCGGAGGAGCTCTTGTTGCTCGTTCCAGCGGCTCCTTGGCAGCCTCCGTCTTCCGCCTGTCCTCTTCCTCCGGCCCCCCCCCCCCAGTCAGGCTGTCCTCCGGCTCCAGCCTGGGCCGGATTCTTTTTGGAGCAGAGAGGTGGCTCCAGGAGTGCTGGGGTGGGCATGCAGGGAGGAAAATACAATCGATTCTGCTAAATGCCGCCCCTCCTCTCCAGGTTCCAGGGTCAACAATCAAGGGATGTGATCTACTGTCACTTACCCGCAATCAACGAGTTGCCGACCCCCAGGACTTGTGTGTGCTGGGTGCAGGAACACAGGGCACTCAGCACACATTGTCACACAGAGAGCAGCCTGCCAGCCTCTCACTAAACAGGACGAGGACGGTACACACAGTAACACAGACAGACAGTGAGTCTGTCAAGAGAATGAGAGCCGCCAAGTCGTGAGTAGTACAGTACACACAGCTAGCGGCGCCGACTACGACTGCTAATGTGACTGTGTGTACTGTACGCTGGCTTGTCCCCCCCCCCCCCAGGCTGTCACTAAATTGTTGGATGGTACAACCGAGCCCAGGGCAGATCGGCCTCAGCACAGCTGTGCAAAGCCGCGCAGGCTCAGGCTGACATTCGTTTGTTGACAGTGCCACTGGCAGGCTCAGGCTGAGTGTCTCACTGACTGAACCGGCCCACTGAGCCATCGGCCCACCGGGAAACTCCCGGTAGTCCCGATGGCCAGTACAGGCCTGTCTATAAGGGATAATGAGTCTTTTGAACGGTTCATTTTTTCCAAAAGTTTTTGGAAAATGTGGAAAGAAAATGAAAACGCATTTTTTTTTACACAAGGTTGTCCATTTATACAATATTTCTAACGCACAACATGTACCTAGCAAAAATGTCACCCTAAAATATATTCTGCTACTCGGCCCGAGTATGGTGATACCACATGTGTGACACTTTTACACAGCCTGGCCACATGCAGAGGCCCAATATGCAGGGAGCACCATCAGGCGTTCTAAGGGCATAAATTACACATATAATTTCCTGACTACCTCTTTCATTTTTGAAGGTCCTGGAGCACCAGGGCAATAGAAACACCCAAAAAATGACCCCATTTTGGAAAGTAAACACCCCAACGTATATTCTATGAGGCATAATGAGTCTTTTGAACGGTTCATTTTTTCCACAAGTTTTTGGAAAATGTAGAAAGAAAATGAAAATGCATTTTTTTTTTACACAAGGTTGTCCATTTATACAATATTTCTAACACACAGCATGTACCCAGCAAAAATTTCACCCTAAAATATATTCTACTACTTGTCCCGAGTATGGTGATACCACATGTGTGACACTTTTACACAGCCTGGCCACATACAGAGGCCCAACATGCAGGGTGCACCATTAGGCGTTCTAGGGGCATACATTTCAAATCTAATTTGACTACCTACTACATTATTGTGAGGCACTGTGGTGGCACTGATGGGTGCTGTAGTGGAATGGATGTTTCATGGATGAGAACTGATGTGGTATGGATGAGCATGAATAAGCACGAATGGGGGTGACTAAGCCATAGATGGGGATGACTGAGCACGGATGGATGGGTGAGCACGGATGCATTGGTGAGCACGCATGCATGGGTGAGTACAGATGGATGGCTGAGCACGGATGGATGGCGGAGCATAGATGCATGGGTAAACACGCATGAGGCTGGATGGGTGAGCACGGCTGGATTGGTGAGCATGGATGAGGCTGCATGGGTGAGCATGACTGGATTGGTGAGCACGAATGCATGGGTGAGCATAGATGGATGGCAGAGCATGGATGCATGGGTGAGCATGCATGCATGGGTGAGCACAGATGGATGGCAGAGCACGGATGCATGGCTGAGCATGGATGCATGGGTGAGCACGGATGCAAGGGTGAGCACAGATGGATGGAGGAGCATGGATGCATGGGTGAACACGGATGTATGGGTGAACACGGATGAGGCTGGATGGGTGAGCCTGGATGAGGCTGCATGGGTGAGCACGATTGGATTGGTGAGCACGGATGCATGGGTGAGCATGGCTAGCGGCGCCGGCTACGACTGCTAATGTGACTGTGTGTACTGTACGCTGGCTTGTCCCCCCCCCCAGGCTGTCACTAAATTGTTGGATGGTACAACCGAGCCCAGGGCAGATCGGCCTCAGCACAGCTGTGCAAAGCCGCGCAGGCTCAGGCTGACATTCGTTTGTTGACAGTGCCACTGGCAGGCTCAGGCTGAGTGTCTAACTGACTGAACCGGCCCACTGAGCCATCGGCCCACCGGGAAACTCCCGGTAGTCCCGATGGCCAGTACAGGCCTGCATGCTAGCCAATCAGCTTCTATCCTCATCTTGTTCAATCAAGCTTTGACAATAAAACCTTGAAGCTGATTGGTTTCTGTGTGGAGCTGCACCTAATTTTGCACCTTCAAGCTTTAGTAAATCAACCCCACAATGTGTACCAGGCTTTTAGAATATAGGATACAAGACAAGGCTAAAATATTTCCTTTTTTCAGAAGAAACTGTTGCCCGAGCTCCTTCCATTGTCTGTTGTGAAGACAATTCTTGGCAGTTTGTTACATGATCTCTGTTAAAGAGGAACTGCAGTCTGCTCACATAATTTGTAATAAAAACATCTTTGCCATTCTGAAGCTTCCCTCCAACCACTTTGCATATTATTGTATAACTGTGATTCTGTACTTGCCAAATATGCTGCAGAAATCTCCCTCCACTAAGTTTGGCTGCAATAATTTTAACTGTGGCTGCTGCCTGTTCACTTCCTGGATTTACACAGAGGCACAGCTCTGCAGCCTTGCAGCTTTCATTGGCCATTTTATGACTCATCCCCCTCCCTTCCTGGCAAAGTCGAAAATTGGCTGGTTGCTGCTGAACCGTCCAAATTTCAATCCGTCAATGCTTAGCATGATTGATGTGACATTAGATGTGAGCAAAATAGCATATTTATGAAAATGTCTTATAGATACGAACAGGTGGCAAAAGTGAGTCATATATAGACAGTATGTACATTTATTTTAAAGAGGACGTAAATCCTAATGGGGTTTACTTCCTCTATGTTACCCTGCAATGTAAAAGCATAATGGGCTAGTATAGTATGCATCTCATATTAGCCCATTATGTGCCACTTACCTGCATTGGAAGCCAGTGATGTCCCCGCTCCAGGCCGCGTCCATCTTTTGCCCCTTTTCCTTCTGGGGCTGCGATCTCCAGCTCTGTGACTGGCCGGAGTCGCGTGACGGCATGATCACAGTGAAGGAACACCTTGGAAACAGTTTCTTCACTGCGCATGTGCCCGATGACGTGGGCACACACAGTACACTGTATATCTCCTGAACCGTGCAGGTTTGGGAGATATGCAGGGAACCTACAGGAAAGCCTTATTATAGGCTTAGCTGTAGGTTAAAGTGGTTGTCACAGGTTGACAACCACTTTAAAGTGGCATTAAACCCAAAAGTAAACATTTATTATATTGCAGCTTACCAATTCTTAGATGTGATGGCTGCATGTGTTTTTTTTAAGCCTTCCTTCTTCTATTTTCATCATGTGATCCAATCAGTAAGTCTGTTTTTCAAAAGAGCATGCGCTCCTGCAGAATTGATCAGTTACAGAGAACCATTTTACACTAGCAAGGGTGCTTACAGTGACCAGATTTTATTTGTTCATGCAAAACCTTTATCCCAAAAGAAAAAAAAAAACTATTTGCTGTAACTGCTTATAAAGTATTAGCTGGAGTTTGCCTTCAACTTGTTAGTGTATCTAAATCTGCTAGTACATCTAACACTACCCTCCTCTCCCACACTGACAATGCTGCTGTCCGAAGGTGCCCCCTGTGCTCAGTCATCCAGAGTGGCGGCACTCTAATGTGTTACTGGTCAGATCACCAGGTGGAAATAGAGGGAAAAAAGCATAAGAAAAGAAAACTAATGCAGCCACTATATCCAGGGCTGGTGCAAGGATTTTTGACACCCTAGGCGAAACCTCCTTTTGCCTCCCCCATTGGCTCCACCCCCTTTGCCCTGCCCATGTGACAGGAGGCGGCGCTATACTGGAAGCATCGGCTCTGCTTCCTCTAGTGCTGGCTCCAGTGCTGCGCCTCTAGTTACACTACCAGTTGGATGGAGCAGTTGCCTGAGACTGAGTTAGTTACATGCTGCAGCCTGCAGAGTATGCAGACGTGGAGGGAAGCTAGCAGCCGGGTGCCCCTAGGCAGCAGTGCGCCCTAGGCGGCTGCCTAGTTTGCCTAGTGGTAGCACCGGCCCTGACTATATCTAATGATTGGAAAGCTGCAAAATATTACTTTTTGGCTTTGGATTTAATATCACTTTAATTGTCTAAAGTAAAGTACTTTTTGTTTTAATGTTTATTTACTTGGATTAGAAGTAAAGATTTTCTCCATCTCTTATCCATAATCTTGCTTCCAGTTTCTATTGCATAGATAGATGATTAAGCAGACATATCACTACAGTACATTATGTATAGGAAACAAGTTGAGTTAAAATTAAACATTAGGGACTCCCGCTCCAAAGTTACATCTTGCCAAGATAGACGGATATTTGTTTGCATAAATACACTTGTTGACGTCTGAACTTAGCAGCGCCTCTACCTGAACACCCACATCATTCTATTTTTGTAGCTGTGGTTATCCACAGCATAGCCAACATAAATAGTCCCTAAACCTGAAGTCCAGTGGGTCCACACGAAAACAAGACCATTCTGTTAAATCAAGCAGATGGCATCTCTTAAAAACGTGCAAACCACTTACCTGGCTATTTTCCTGAACCACTGATATCTGCAAGAGGTCACGATGCACCTTGCATGCTAAACCACATATCCTTCCTGCTACTTTTCTTAGCTGAATGACGACAAACAAGGAAGAATACATTCTTGCTGTTTTAGGGATTTACCATATATATGGATCATTTTAGTGCAAGCTTATCTTTTTTTTTTTTTTTTTAATTTTGCAAAATGTATCATATAAGGATAGAGCCTACACATATATGGGAAAGCATACAAGTGCAATGAAGAGAGGCTTCGACTCTGCCCACCACTGTGAGGTCAAAGTATTGTGCAATAAACCAGCATATATAGATACTCTGACCAGCCTGGTAAACTGCACCTTTCTTCTTTTTGCTTCAAACAGATTTGTCATTCTTCATTTTTTTGTGTTTGATATAAACACACACCTGATGTCTTCAGCTGCCTTGTAAAGGGTCAACTAACTCCCACCACTCCCTTTACTACAGCATATCCACCTTTCCTTACTCCGGCACTGTTTTACTTGTGTGAAATAATTCTTTGGAAACATGTCAAGAAAGGTGGGCTATAGACAGGTAGTGACTACTTCTAATTTCTTGATTAGTGTTTTTTTCCTATCTAGGTGTTCTGCTTCTACCTAACCTTGCTTTCTTTCCTGTAACTGCTAACAAATATATGTTTTACAGGTTTGCTATGGTTAGATCTAGTCAATGCCTTATTTGCCTTTTATCATCCAGAGTTCATGTGCAACATTTGTGTTTCAGTAATTAAAGTATAAATCCAGCCAGAATTGTTATTATGGATTTGAATAACTAAGGAAGTAGGGTGTAAGAAAGATTTATCTCTTTTAGGTTTCTACTTCTACACGTGTCCCCATTGGAAAGATCTAAAGTCAGCCATAGACAGTTTGACAGGCTCGGCAGGGACCAGCCGAGGTTCGAACCATGTACAGTGCCTTGATTATTCATACCCTTGAAATTTTCCACATTTTGTCATGTTACAACTAAAACATACAGTAAATGTATTTTATTGGAATTGTATGTGATAGACCAACACAAAGTGGCACATTGCTGCAAAGTGGAAGGAAAATGATAAATGGTTTTCAAATTATTATTTACATATAAATATGTGAAAAGTGTGGCATGCATTTGTATTCAGCCCCCCTGAGTCAATACTTTGTAGAACCACCTTTCTCTGCAATTACAGCTGAAAGTCTTATTGGGAATGTCTCTACCAGCTTTGCACATCTAGAGAGTGACATTTTGCCCATGCAAAATATCTCAAGCTCTGTCAGATTGGATGGAGAGTGTCTGTGAACAGCAATTGTTAAGTCTTGCCACAGATTCTCAATTGGATTTAGGTTTGGACTTTGACTGGGCCATTCTAACACATGAATATGCTTTGATCTAAATTATTCAATTGTAACTCAATTGAAGCTGTATGTTTAGGGTCATTATCCTGCTGGTAGGTGAACCTCTGCCCCAGTCTCAGGTCTTTTACAGATTGTAACATGTTTTCCTCTAAAATTGTCCTGTATTTGGCTCCATCCATCTTCCCATCAACTCTGACTAGCTTCCCTGTCCCTGCTGAAGAAAAGCATCTCCACAACATGATGCTACCACCACCATGTTTCACGGTGGGGATAGTGTGTTCAGGGTGATGTGTAGTGTTAGTTTTCTGCCACATGTAGCATTCTGATTTTTGACCAAAAAGTCTCATCTGCCCAGAGCACCTTCTTCCACATGTTTTCTGTGTCCCCCACATGGCTTCTTGCAAACTGCAAATGGGACTTCTTATGGCTTTCTTTCAAGAATGGCTTTCTTCTTGCCAATCTTCTATAAAGGCCAGATTTGTGGAGTGCGCAACTAATAGTTGTCCTGTGGACAGATTCTCCCACCTAAGCTGTGGATCTCTGCAGCTCCTCCAGAGTTTCCATGGGCCTCTTGGCTGCTTCTCTGATTAATGCTCTCCTTGGCAGGCCAGTCAGTTTAAGTGGATGGCCATGTCTTGGTAGGTTTGCAGTTGTGCCATACTCTTTCCATTTTCGGATGATGGAGTTAAAAGTGCTCCGTGAGATGTTCAAAGCTTGGGATATTTTTGTTATAACCTAACCCTGCTTTAAACGTCTCCATAACTTTATCCCTGACCTGTCTGGTGTGTTCCTTGGCCTTCATGATGCTGCTTGTTCACTAAGGTTCTCCAACTAATCTATGAGGGCTTCACAGAACAGCTGTATTTATACTAAGATTAAATTACACACAGATGGACTCTACTTACTAATTAGGTGATTTCTGAAGGCAATTGGTTCCACTAGATTTTAGTTAGGGGTATCAGAGTAAAGGGGGCTGAATACAAATGCTCGCATCACTTTTTAGATGTTTATTTGTGAAAACCATTTATCACTTTCCTTCCACTTCAAAATGATGTGCCACTTTGTGTTGGTCTATTACATAAAATCCCAATAAAATACATTTATGTTTTTGGTTGTAACATGACAAAATGTTGAAATTGTCAAGGGGTATGAATACTTTTGCAAGGCACTGTATGGGCTGGCTAAATGTACCCAAGTTTATAGGTCAATCAACCTGGGTACAACCAGACTGCTGGATTTTACATGTGATTATCACAAGCGACTGATATAGCTGCTAGCAATCTTCACTGTGTTCTCCCAGCAGGGATGGCTTCCCTGCCTTCCTGCAAAGAGAAAACAATAGCTTGGTGGGAGGGATTCCCCTGTCTACACTGTCTGTGTTGATGGGGGAATCAAGCATATGTTTTAAAATTGAATTAGACTTTAAATTTGGTAATACTGATCAAACTGCATAGAACTCTCATGTTTTAATAGGGTGAAAAGTTAATAAAGGAAAGTTCCACGCCACAGTTCAAAAGCTGCAAAATCTTGGTAGTCTGTTAACTCTACTATGAATTTAGGGCATGACCGTTTACTATCCCTTTAGGCTCGGTTCATACCTTTGCAGTTTGCTTTTGGTTGTGTCTGCAGTGCTTTTTGCTGTGTGTTTTGCATTTTTACACACCTGATTTTGCAGTGATTCGCAATTTTTTATGTGACAGCGGCAAGATGGCTCGTTATCGCAAAACGCTGTCACAGGACGGCGGCTGCGATAAATAGTATTGTGAGCGTGTGCGCGCCGCCGGAGGCACGCTCGGGCGCTCACTGTGTCCGGAGGGGGGCGGGCAGCGGGTAGGGCAGACTCGATCGCCGCCGGTTAGCCGCGATGCCCCCGCAGTGAAAGAACGGAGGTCCGTGTAAGTAAACACGGATCTCCGTTCTGTTAGATGGGGAAGGGCTGAGATCACAGGCTTTCTCTATATGGAAGCCGTGATCACTCTCCTCCCCCTGCCAGCCCAGCCCACATACAGTTATAACACGCCCAGGGAACACAGTTAACCCTTAGAGCGCTCCCCTCCAGGTTAACCCCTTCACTGCCAATGGCATTTACACAGTAATCAGTGCATTTTTATAGCACTGATCGCTGTATAAAGGCCAATGGTCCCAAAAAAGTGTCCGCTGCAATATCGCAGTACCGCTAAAAATCACAGTTCGCCGCCATTACTAATAAAAAATAAAAAAATAATAAAAACCCCAGAAATTAATTCTCATCATCCGTAAACGCGGCAACCTTTGCGCAAACCAATCAATAATCGCCGATTGTGATTTTTTTTACCAAAAATATGAGGAAGAATATAAATTGTCCAACCGATGAAAAAAAAAGTTTTTTATATTTTTGTTTGGATTTGTATTTTAACAAAAAGTAAGAATTTTTTTTTTTTTTTTTTTTGCAAAATTGAATGGAAGCTCAGGTAAATAATTAGGCTATTTAGCCAATAAAGGTACCTAGATCCCTGTATTGATACAACTAAAGCTACAAAATTATGGGGTTATGGGATTTTAATGGTACCACAGTAGACTCACATACTACAGGGTGGGCCATTTATATGGATACACCTTAATAAAGTGAGAATGGTTGGTGGTATTAACTTCCTGTTTGTGGCACATTAGTATATGCCAGGGGGGAAACTTTTCAAGATGGGTGGTGACCATGGCAGCCATTTTGAAGTCGGCCATTTTGAACCCAACTTTTGTTTTTTCATTAGGAAGAGGGTCATGTGACACATCAAACTTATTTGGAATTTCCACAAGAAAAACAATGGTGTGCTTGGTTTTAACGTAACTTTATTCTTTCATGAGTTATTTACAAGTTTCTGACCACTTATAAAATGTGTTCAATGTGCTGCCCATTGTGTTGGATTGTCAATGCAACCCTCTTCTCCGACTCTTCACACACTGATAGCAACACTGCAGGAGAAATGCTAGCACAGGCTTCCAGTATCCGTAGTTTCAGGTGCTGCACATCTCGTATCTTCACAGCATATGTTTTTTTTATGGTTTTTATGGTCAGTAAAAACCAATACCGGGTGAGCTGCTCCTTCAAGGAGGTACTGCCATTCCTCCAAAGCCGACTTGATGGCCAGCAATTCCCTATCACCGACATCATAGTTCCAGCAAGATGGTGCACCACCACATTATGGGTGTCAGGTTCGAGCATTCCTAGATGAACAGTTTCCTGGAAAGTGGATTGGTCATCGTGGGCCAGTTGAATGGCCCCCAAGGTCTCCCGATCTGACCCCCTTAGACTTTTATCTTTGGGGTCATCTGAAGGCAATTGTCTATGCTGTGAAGATACGAGATGTGCAGCACCTGAAACTACGTATACTGGAAGCCTGTGCTAGCATTTCTCCTGCGGTGTTGCTATCAGTGTGTGAAGAGTGGGAGAAGAGGGTTGCATTGACAATCCAACACAATGGGCAGCACATTGAACACATTTTATAAGTGGTCAGAAACTTGTAAATAACTCATGAAAGAATAAAGTTACGTTAAAACCAAGCACACCATTGTTTTTCTTGTGAACTTCCCAATAGGTTTGATGTGTTACCTCACCCTCTGCCTATTGAAAAAACAAAAGTTGGATTCAAAATGGCCGACTTCAAAATGGCCACCATGGTCACCACCCATCTTGAAAAGTTTCCCCCCTTACATATACTAATGTGCCACAAACAGGAAGTTAATATCGCCAACCATTCCCATTTTATTAAGGTGTATCCATATAAATGGCCCACCCTGTATATTAAAATTGTAACAAATTTATTAAAACATATATCATACAAACAAATTCACATAGACTGTGCAATTTTCTGATTTTTTAAAAAAAAGGAATGAAGGGGGGGAGGGAAGAGACAACAATATTGTTACCATGTATACAATTAGCGATTCCACTTATAAAAAGTGGAAATAGAAAGATATTTCAGTTATTCGCTGAACCGTAATGTGCTTCCTTTGCTTCCTTGTGCTTTTTTGCAAAATTGTCGCTCTTCTTTTATTTAAAGCGGCATTAAGAAATTATGCAGATGTGATCAAATACCACCAAAAGAAAGCTCTATTTGTGGGAAAAAAGGACGCAAATTTAGTTTGGGTACTATGTCGCACGACCGCGCAATTGTCAGTTAAAGCGACGCAGTGCCGAATCGCAAAAAGTGCTCTGGTCCTAAAGTGGGAAATCCTTCTGGGACTGAAGTGGTTAATAAACGCAAATCGCAAAAATGCACTACATTTTTTTCTGCAGCTTCTTCATTGAAGTCTATTGAGACAAAAAAAGCAAGAATTGCACTGTTTTGTGTTTAAAAAGTCCCTGATCCTTTCCAAAAACTCAGTGGCTGAAAAAAGCATAGATGTGAACATGTCCCACGGGAAACCATGCACTGCAGTGTGTTTCTGCAAAAAGCACCAAAAATGCATAGGGTGAAGCAGGCCTTAAAGCAGTCGTTCTCAACTCCAGTCCTCAGGACCCACCAACAGGCCAGATTTTAAGTATTACCTTGGGGAGATGCAGACTAGAATACTGCAATCACTGAGCAGCAAATGATATCACCTGTGATGTATTTTACTTATCCTGCAAACCTGGCCTGTTAGTGGGTCCCGAGGACCGGAGTTGAGAACCACTGCCTTAAAGGCTAACTTCATGTTTACTTTCACTTTAAATAGTTTGGGCCAAGCTAGCTCAAGCAAACTATTTTCTTGTTTACAAATCTTTTATTGTAAAGAAGAAAAATATATGGCGGTACAAGAGAACACGTGCATATTATGAGAACAAAGGTTTTACATTAGCTAAGAACAGAAAAAACAATGGCTAGGCTAAGCATACTTGAATTGACATTGGCTGAATCACAGAGCACATCATTAGACGTAGATTACAAAGTGTAAGCGATGGAATATAGTGGAAGCACAGATAAAGAGGCTCATTCAAAGATATTCCCATAACTGAACCATGGGGACCATTTTTTGTCGTAGAAAGGTATGCTATGGTAATTTAAGTGATATAATTTCTCCACTTTACAGATGGAGTCTATCCTGGGTTTGATATCCGCAATAGGAATCTCTCTGCGTTTCCAGTGCAGGGTGATTACCCATTGGATAGTTACACATATTGTGTGAGTCAACCTCATTTCCATCTTCCTGATTCCTGAGATGGTAGCGAATAAAAGACACTGTGAGGGGGTTAAAGTAATCTGCCTCTCAGCCATTCTATCCACTAAAGAATTGAGTTTCTTCCAAATAGGGATGACATGTGAGCAGCTCCAGAAAATATGGAAAAGGGAGCCCATCTCCCCACATCCTCTGAAACAAAGGGGAGAGACCTCAGGGAATATGGAATGTAGCCTGATGGGTGTCTAATACCATCTCATATGGAGTTTCGGGGCTATCTCCCTAACACTTAGGGATCTCGTGCTCTTCTTAAGGTTGTCAATGCATGCGATCCAGTTCAGGGATCCATGTTCCATGGAGCATTAAGTCTCCCATTTCTCTCTATAGGATTGTATCCCTGTCAGTGTTTGAGTGTTCAAACACAGATACATGGTGGAGATAAGTGTTTTATTTGTAAAACCTGGAATATTTCCCTTTGTGGAGCCTGGTATAGCATTTGAAGAGTGTGGAATGAAGTAAACCTTCCATTCTGGAGTAATTTATGGAGACTGGTAACCCCTGTGTCTATCCACCAACCGTACTCTGAGCGATTGGAGATACCAATGTGGAAAAAGGGATTGCCCATAAAGGACGCCAGAGGTGGTGCTTGTGTGATCAGCCCATATTTTGTCCTGTATCTATACCAAAGTTTAAGGGACTGGGTCACCGTGACATTTAACTGGGAGGCCCCTGTCATATTTGTTTCAGTATTCCATAGTAAGCCTGGAAGAAAATATGGGAGGATTGACTCCGCTTCAAATCGGACCTAGGGGATTCTGGAGTCAGGTATTTTCCATTGGGCTACCTGGGTGAATCTGGAGGCCAAATAATAGTGCCACAGATTTGGGGCGCCCAGTCCCCCTGAGTTAGTGGATGTGTATGAAACTGTCCAGGTGAACCTGGGAGGGGAGCCTGCCCAAATAAATCTATTGAGGTCTCTCTGGAAGGTGGTCACAAAGGTTTTTGTAATCAGGATAGGGAGGAACCTTGATAAATACAGCAGCCTGACCAGGATTGTCATCTTTGCTGCAGTTACCCTGCCTGAAAAGGAGATATGGTATGAGTTCCATGTCTGTAATGACCTTCTAAGCGCAGATATCAGTGGGTGGTTAGTTCCTCGAAAAGAGGGAGCGTTTGTTGGGGGTAAGAAATATTCCCAGGTAGGATAGGGCATCCTGAGTCCATTGAAAAGGGAATGAGTATTTGCGGGCTTGGAATTGTGTCTGGGGTATGTTGATTGCATCCCTATCGTTTTTGATAGGTTGATGGAAAGGCCAGATGCTTTTGAGAATTCTTGTAGGGTCTGGAGCAGGTTAGGGAGAGAGATGGCTGGGTTAGAGATAAACATAAGTATGTCGTCTGACATACTGAGCTTGTGATGTCCCTTTTATATAGCCTGAGATGTTGGGATGTGTTAGGATGGCAAGTGCAAGGGGTTCTATGGCCAGCGCAAAAAGTAAGGGGGAAATTGTGCACCCCTGCCTAGTGCCCCTTCCTAGTGAGAAGAAATTTGAGTTGCAGCCGGGGATCCAAATTCTTGTTTGAGGATTGGTGTATAAAGCTTGGAATGCATGGAAAAACTCTCCCTGAAAACCAAACCTCTGGAGGACAGCAGCGAGATATTCCCAAGGCACACTATCGAATGCCTTGTGTATGTCTAGGCTTAGTAACAGGAGGGGAGAAGAAGTGCATTCAGCATCCTGTATTATGTTGGTTGCAAGTCTTATATTGTCCGTGATTTGCCTGTCCAGTATGAAACCAAATTGAAAGGGGGATATTATTCTAGGGATCACTGTTGCTAGTCTATTGGCCAGTAGTCTGTCAAAAATCTTCAGGTCATTATTCATGATTGATATAGGTCTATAATTAACCTGGACGACGTCACGTATGACGAAACATGTAGGGCGGAGCTACGTCTGACGTCACCACGCATACACGAGTCACAGGAACGCTTTGTTTTAATTCTTGCTGCCGGCATGTTCTTAATGTTCTATTACTACTGAATATATGTGAGTATCCATTTTTATCTTTGCAATAAATTTGTCATATGGAGTTACACGATGAGATCTTTCTCAGTTTTATGATGCTGTATGGATGGAGTGATATGGAGTGATACGATCTATCATCTTGGTCGGAGGGATATTGCCTGACGTTTATTTCCCTGATCGCCTGAAGGAGAGAACTGGACTTGTCAATACACCTCGCAGAGGGTTATTTCTGTCACCGCCTATGACTTGTTAGCGATAGCAAGTCCTATAGCTCTGGTAAGGGTACATATGAGTGAACTTAGAGGTGTGCTTTCCTCCGGTGTTGGTCCACTTCTCTCTGGGTGAATCCAAACAGGACATCATCACTTAAATTATCCATCACATTGAATAGAGTGGGACTGTCTCTTCTTCTTTTTTAGGATCACTTTAATCAGTCACTTCTGTTTATTGTTTGGTGTTGGATGTACTATTATTTAATGTATGGATATTTTTTCCACTGAATATTTTCTGGATACTGGACTTTTTTTTCATTCAAAAAATTTTTTTTTCATTCACTTTGTTTTTCTGATTTTTTATTCACTTAGTTTTTTGACTCACATGATATTTCACTCTGATGATTTAGCGCAACTATTTTTTGTTTATATAATTAACCGGGTCCAGGAGATCTTTACCTGGCTTGGGAATCAGGGACATATTTGCTAACAGTAGCTCGTCCGGGAAGTGCCCCCTCCCAAAACAAAATTAAATAGGGCCTTTAGTTTGGGCGTAAGTTGATCTACGAATTGTTTTTAATAAAGCACTGAATAGCCGTCGGGGCCCGGAGATTTGCCTGTTTTTAGATACTTAATAATGCTTCGAACCTCTTCTTTGGTGCAGGGGTCGTTCAGTGCTTTCCTTTGGGATTGTGTCAGGTTCGGGATTGGGAGATTGTCTAGCCATGCAGTAGAGTCCGCTGAGATAGAGGAGGTGGGAGCGGATAGCAGGGTACTATAGAACTGTTGAAAAATGTCCGTAACATCTTTAAGATGTGAGGCAATCTGTCCCGCCTGTGTTCTGAGTCTATACGTGGGTTTTGATTTAAGCGTGTGTGGTTCAGTTTCCTAGCAAACATCGCTGTGTACGTGTTACTATGTAGTAGGTACTTGGCCTTGGACCAGCGCAGAAGTTTTTCAGTTTTGTAGAGGAGTAGGGAGTCCAGTTCCACTCTTTTAGACTGAATCTCTGTGAGGATGGTAGGGTCTCGGGAATGATGGTGCGTTTTATACAGTTTCTCCAGTTGTTGTGTGAGGGAGAGCATTGAGGCTCATTTGGCTTTATTTCTGTCTGACGCTATTTTAATAAGATGGCCCCTGAGAACTACCTTGTGGGCTGTCCAAATAGTTGTGATTGGGGTGTCTGGGGTGGAGTTCAACCTAAAATAGTCCACTAAGTGGCCTTCTATGATCACTTTTGTGCCTGGGTCCTCCAATTGTTAATCATTCAGCCTCCATGAGTACGTGGTGGTAGCCATGCCTATTAGCGTGGTTGAGAGGGAGACAATTTGGTGGTCAGCCCAGGAGCAGACATGGATAGAGGCGCCCTGGGTATTGGCCAATATAATAGGTGTGCAAAAGAGGTAATCCAGCCTAGCGTATGAGTCATGGGAGTGAGAATAATGTGTGTAGTCCACGGCCCCCATATTCAATGCCCTCCAGGCATCTATGAGTTGGAGGGAGTTTAGTTGTTTGACCATGGATTTATTAAAAGAACCTGCTCCCTAATATGACCTACTGCGATCTAGAGAAGGCTGAGAGACCAGATTAAAGTCTCCACCCATGATCATATGGGTAGAATGGTACTTGCCAAGAATCTCAAAAAACTCTTGGAAAAAAGTTGATTGGTTAGTATTGGGGGCATACACATTTGCAATAGTGAGTTCCTTGCCTGCCAAACAGCCCTTCAGAATAATATATCTACTTTCCTTATCCTTGTAAATTTGTTGAACCTGGAAGGCTAAGGAGTGATGGAGAAGAATAGCGACCCCCCTGACCTTATTTGGAGCTAGGGTATAGAATGTCTGGTTATATGATCTATGTAAGTACAAGGGGTGACTAGTTTGAGCGAAATGTGTCTCCTGAAGGAGAACTATTTTGGCTCCCAGTAGGAAAGCCTTGCAGCGCTTATTTGGGGAATTAAACCCCTGTACATTATGGGATACACATTTATGCCAGTACCAGCCTGCGCTGCTGGAGACGTGATTGAGTAAGTGATATAGCGGGGCATCTGCGAAAGGTCAAGGGGACACCTGTAATCCATCAAGCCTACAAGCCATAAACAAACACAAATGTCTTTTCCGCCGTGAAGTAAATGTGTTCTCAGAAAATGTCAGAGTCTGTGTGCCACAAAGAGAACCAAACATAAACCTGTGAAAGAATAGGTTAAGCCATATAACAGTATCATTGTATGCTGTATAACTATAAGGGCCATAGGCCGAAAAACTCTCTGGTCTTTCATCCAAGTAACAGAGATGTAGGAATCTCAATCTCGGGGTACCCGAGCCACGAAGCATCTGACCCAACTGTCGACGCCCCATGGCATGGAAAAGCCAAGAGGGTGGGGTCTAACAGTGGACCCATGTGAATAAGGCCAAGTAAAGAACTATAAACTATACCATAGATCACCAAGTAGGGTGCTTCTAGTGCTCAAGATTGAACTGCGTAACTTAACTCCGAATACGTAAATAAGTTGTAGGAACCTCAACATAATATTTGTATGGCAGTAGACAGTTTATACCAGGGGTAGGCAACCTGCGGCCCTCCAGCTGTTGCAGAACTACAAGTCCCATCATGCCTGAGTGATTGTAACTGCCAGCCTTGCAATGCCTCATGGGAAATGTAGTTCCACAACAGCTGGAGGGCCACAGGTTGCCTACCCCTGGTTTATACATTCCCCCCTAGTGCGGGCTATGCTGTCCATCTCGCTACGTTAGTAGACCCTCGGGGTGATCTTTGTCCTTCTGAGTCCTGGGGCTGCTAAAACCAATCAAAGTTGGGGTGTGTGCAACAGTGTGACTACAGCAGCTTGTTGGCTTTTTGTGGGGTATAACTAATGTTCCATTCAGGCTGGTAGCCGTAGGTCTGTGGGCCCAGGGGAGTCAGGGCAATGTCTCTGTGTCCGATGACCGGTGGGTATTATACTCCTCCGGGAGACAGGTAGTTTAGATCATATGTTTCAGAAGTGATCATCGGACCTCCGATGGTGCACGGCTAGAGGTCTGCCGCAGGAGGTACAGTGTTAGTGACTTGAGGGATATTGTCCTCCCTTATTGTTTATATTCGTATTTAAACTGCCAATATGAGTGTAAATTATACTCCGAGCTGGTTGAAAGCATTCAGGTTTCCTGCTTCCTTTCAGGGAAGGGTTTCATGCTCTCTGGACAAATTGCTGTACGCTATAGCCAGCTCGTCATGCTTGGTCTGAAGCAGGTTGGTGCGAGAGCCAAGGGAGGCTATCTCCTGGGACAGAGTGTTTGTAGCTTTCTGGAGCTCATTTTGAAATGTTGTAGCTAGTTTTGTACATAACATGTCAAGGCTGTGTTCCAGGTCCGCTTTGGTCAAAGGTGGGTACTCACTGTCATCCTGTGCAGGGAGAGCCATCTCCTGGGGGCACTCTGAGTGAGCTGTCGCTGTCCCTGTGGGGGGAGTTTTTTTCGTTTGTGCTATG
Organism: Glandirana rugosa; assembly: GCA_018402905.1. Classification (NCBI taxonomy): domain Eukaryota; kingdom Metazoa; phylum Chordata; class Amphibia; order Anura; family Ranidae; genus Glandirana; species Glandirana rugosa. Next base: position 47,804 of record BLSH010523637.1, read on the forward strand.
GGATGCCATTTTGTTTTTCTCCCAGACTCTAAGGAGGTAGTGTGTTAAAGATCTCTGGGCCCCTCCTCTGCGTTTCTTTTTTGGAGATGGCATACACCCACAGAGGGTGATCCTGGCAGGATTAGTCAGGGGCGGCAATCTATCAGATTGGCGCCGTGTTTCTGGCCTCTATCACAGTCGGGTCTGAAGCATGAGCTAGGTGTGGCCCCCCTCCTCCATGCTATCCCACAGGATGTCTATTACTGAGCAGCCATCCGTTCCTATTGTCAGCAGGGGCTGCTAAAGGTGTAGAGCTCCTGGGGGAGCTATAGCAAAGTAGCAGGGTGTGCCAATATGGCTGCTGTAGCTAGGACCAGACACCTCCACCAGGCTCAGTGCAATAAAATAATAGTTCAGGGGCCCAGAATAGCTGTATATAAGTGGGTACTCCTGTCTGGGCCCACGCCAATGGGGCAGGGTGATCTCCTTTGCAGGTGTTGGGTGTATGTGGGAGTCCCAATATGGCCTCAATAGGCCGCAACTAGGCCTCGGGGCAGTGTGCTGGCCTTTTCCTGCCCAAGCGTCTGTCCTTAGGGGGATAGATCCGGGTGGTAGCTGCGGTCTCTGGGCACCCTCTGCACTGGATGAAACCTGCGGGTGCTGGTGCGGTGTGGCAGAGGGCTCGGCGGCTGGGTGTGGAGGCCGAGGATGGTGGTGCGGCCTGTGCCTCTGCCGGCCTCGGGGCTCCCCCGCTCAAAATACTGTCCGGGTGGCCGCTCGGATCGTGGGCAAGCAGGATGGGGTGGCTAGGTCCCTCATCTGACCCGATGGAGCCCGGATTCCTCCAGATGCCGTGTCAGGATCCCGGAGCTCCTCTTCTGTGCGCCTGCTCTCCTCTCCTCCAAGCAAACAATTTTCTTGATGAATAGATGCCTCCATTGTCTGTGCTTTACCATCAGGTTCATAAAGTATACAGTGCTGTGTTCCAGTAGTGGTGCAGGGACATCCAGTCTGTAGCCGGTACAAAGGAATCGATTGCTGTTCTTTCATTCACAGGAAGCCTTGTATTAATTATATCAGTAAATACAAGGCTTGCCTAGATTGGCAGAGGTGCAGAGACAGGTGGATGAGCTCACAATATCTACTTTAGCCAATCTTTGTATTTATTACTGAAAATACAGGTGTTCCTGTGAATGGCTAAACAGTGCTCAGCCCAACTTTCTTTTGTTCCAGCAGCAGATGGGAAGTCCCTGTGTCGCCGCCGCAACACAGAGCTGTATATGCTGTATACTGTATGTAGCTGATGTTACATTGCTGACAGCAGGCTCTTCTTTCAGTAAAGGAAATAGTGAAAGTAAACATGGAGTTAGGTTTCAAATTTGGTGATTGGCCACTCTGCATTGTGGGATGGATTAGGCAACATGCATTTGCCCATACCTAGGTTTAGTGTTACAAGGGGCTACCATGAAGTCAGGCAGACAAGCTAAATGCAAAAGGCGGTGTCCTATGCAGCTACGATTAGATAATTTTGGTTTTCTTGGCCATGTGAGCATAAAATAAAAATAAAAATGAATTGCTAAATATTGTAAAGCTTTCTGCTTGCCATTTAGAGTATGTTATTAAACAGAAGTACAGTAGAACCACATTATCTTACTTGCTTTTATGTTAGGCTGGCGTTAAAGTGGTTCTAAAGGCAAAATGTTTTTTACCTTAACCACTTCAGCCCCGGAAGGATTTACCACCTTCCTGAACAGAGCAATTTGCGATTTGGCACTGCGTCGCTTTAACTGATAATTGCGCGATCGTGCGACGTTTTACGCAAACAAAATTGACAGCCTTTTTTCCCCACAAATAAAGCTTTTTTTAGTGATCTATTTGATCACCTCTGCGGTTATTTTTTGCGTTATAAACAAAACAGTGACAATTTTGAAAAAAAAAAAATATTTTTTACTTTTTGCTATAATATATATCCAAAAGAAAATTATAAAAAAAGAAATGTATTCATCAGTTTAGGCCAAAATGTATTCTTCTACAAATTTTTGGTAAATAAAATCGCAATAAGCGGTTATTGATTGGTTTGTGCAAAAGTTATTGTGTCTACAAACTATGAGAATTGATTTATGGTGTTTTTATTATTTTAATTTTTTTTACTGGTAATGACGGTGATCTGCAATTTTTATTGGGACTGCGATATTGCGGCAGAGAGATCAGATACTTTTGACACCTTTTTGGGATCATTGACATTTATACAGCGATCAGAGCTAAAAATAGCCACTGATTACTGTATAAATGTCACTGGCAGGAAAGGGGTTAACACCAAGGGGGAGATCAAGGGGTAAGTGTGTTCCTTTACTGTGTTCTAACTGTATGGGGGCTGGGCTGGCAGGGGCATGACAGATCTAACTGATCCCGATGATAGGGATCAGTAGATCATTGTCATGCCGCCTGACAGAACGGCGAATCGCTGTGTTTACATCGGCGGTTCCCCGTTCCTCCTCTGTAGTAGGCGAGTCGACCCGCGGTCATACTCGCGCAGCGTGTGGTGGGCACGAGAGCGCGCCCGCTCGCTAGCTGCGGCTGCACAAATCGCCGTTGATATGCACGCTACGCTGCCACTCTGCGGCAGTACGCGGTCGGCAAGTGGTTAATGTATTTCCTGCATTAAGGTAAGAAGTGTTTTGTCACTTGCTGTCCCCCCTCAAATACTCACCTGAGCCCTGTATCAATCCAGCGATGTGCCATCTGCCGGTCTTCTCTCTCCTCTCCCCTTTCTCATAAGCTCGGCTATTGGCTCCTGCTGCTGTCAGTCAAATTATGTTAGCAGAGAGCGGGAGGTGGTAGAGAGCTGAACCGCACTGTCAATGGATGCACACAGCCCGGCATACATAAAAGTAGGAGCCAAGATCGTTGGCAGGGGACTCCAGAGGAGGAGCTTCAGGGCTGCTCTGTGCAATTGCACAGAGCAGGTGAGTATATGTTTATTATAATGATTTAAAAAAAGCATTTATAACAGTCAGTTATATGATTTCAAATAACAAAGCTATGTTTTAAATGATGTTCATTTGAATGTTACTTTTGTTTTTTCTTTGCAGGAAACATGAATGTCATTACTGAAAGACATGGTGGTATCCTAACAATTGGTATTAATAGGCCAGAAGCCAGAAATGCTGTTAATCCTGATACTGCTGGTCAGCTCGTCCAAGCATTTAATGAATTTGAGAGGGACCCATCCCTAACAGCAGCTGTACTTCATGGATTAGGTAAATATGTTTATTTATTTTTACCAGGAGTTTGAACAAAGTTTAAAAGAGGGTGGATATGCAGAACCAAATATTCCAATTTGTTCATGGGATCTGCATGAATACTTGGTATGTACTTCTTGCTCACTTTAGGGCTACATTTACACAACTGTAAAAAGTGTTTTATATTTCTCTTTTGTTCACTGACAGACACAGCGCTTTCTTAGTCTTGACCATAGGGTTATACCGCCCCCTACAGGAGTAGGACACTAGCCAGAAAAAAGAACTTGGCTACGCCTAAGGGGCAGTCCTAGGTTGATATACAACCCCCCTTTCTACTATAGGCCTTCCATTTTTTCTGCCTAGTCAGGAGTGAGGACCTAGTTCCCTGCTGGGATCTCTAGTCCTGGCATTGATTTTTCTTTTTTCTTCTGGTTTGTTATTTTCTTCTTCCTGGATTTTTTCCAGTAATTCTACAATCAACAGCCGGGCTGGGTGACGGGCTGGTCATTAAGTATCCAGTGGTCCCAGTCCAGCCAGCGAGCGTGTGCAGACTGCAGCTACACGCTAGGTCTGCCGTGACTTAGGCTGGGGTACTGGGGGGATGGGAGGTGCGTGCTGCGGAGCAGTGCTTACCAGTGAGGGTGAGGGGGTGGATGGCACTGGTGGCCCCAGGGCCCGATGCCAGCTCTCCTCTACATTCGGGGCTGATTTTCTGGGGCTCTGGGATCCCTCTGGGTGCATGGTATCAGCGTGTGTGCTCGATCAATGGCCATTTTGCTGTAGCCGGCCCCCTTTCCCTCTAGTGCCAATGCTTTCTCAGCGGCCATGTTTGTGTAGCTCGGCCATGATTTGGTGGGTTGTGTTCTCAGCAAGCTGCGGCCATTACTGTGCAGCCCTGGACAGCGTTTTTTACAGGCGGGAGCCCCTCCTCTTTACCCCAGCGCTGGAGTGGTGATCTCTTCCTTGGAGTCTGGTGGTGTCCCCCTCCCTTTCTGCTACTGACTGTGGGTGTCCTGGTCTCCAGGTGTGTTACCGGTTGGGGGGTGTCCCGCTGTAATGGTTGGTCACTCTCTTTTTTTTCTCCAATGGAGTCCCAGGAACACTTTAACCACCTGAACCCCTTTCTGAGCTTACAGGGCCCTCCGGGTCCCAGCCACCCATTTGCGCACTGACATCGGTCCTAGAGTCCCTGGTTCCCTGAGTGAAGGTGGCTCTTGGGCGGCGGCCGGGCAAGAAGCGCCCCCGCCATCTCCTGCATCATCTGCCTTTTCAGATTCTGACTCTGATTCGGGTGCCGCGGACGTGTCCCACCCTGTGGGGTTTGCGACCGTGCTCCCTGACATCTTAGACAGTGAGTGTGATTCCTCTGCCTCTGTGACTGCGCATGAGAAGGCGCAGGTGGAACGCTTTGATTGCGCCCGTACGGGAAACTTTAAAAATGGAGGATGCGGCTGAGGTGCCGGTCCCCTTTGGTACCCACAAGCTGTCTCGCACGGCAAAAGTTTTCCCCTACCCCTATTTGTCAAGTTTGCGGTCCCTAAACGCTTCGCTGTACGCTTTCCCTTTGAAGAGGGTCTGCTTAAAAAATGGACGACTCCGCCGGTGGTCGATCCCCCGGTCTCTCGGCTGAACAAAGCCACCATGATTCTAGTTGAGGACTCTCCAGCCTTTAAGGATCCAGCTGACAGGAATGCATAGGCTCTGGGGCGCACTATGTTTACCATTGCGGGTTCCGCACTGCGGCCAGTCCTGGCTGTGGCTTTGGTGTCTCAAACACTTACTGAGTAGAAGCTGTTACGCCGTGATTTTGAGGGTGACCAGTATCCTTCTGCCTTCGCCAGATTGGCAGACCAGTTGGTCCAGGGCCTACACTTCGTCTGTGATGCCTCCCTGGACGCGGCTCCATTGTTGTCTAAACTGTTTGTTTCAGCAATGGTACTTCGGCGGGTGTTGTGGCTGAAGTGTTGGGCTGCGGACTAGGCCTTAAAAAGACCCTGACTGATCTGCCTTTTCAGGTTGAGTGTTTGTTCGGAGCCACTCTGGATGACATTATTAAGAGTGTCACCGGGGGGTGGGAAGAGAACCTTTCTTCCACAGTCAAGGAAGGGGAAGGAGCCTTGTCGCAGGCGTGGCCCTTCCTTCTCGGCGCAAAATAACTTTTTTTCGTCCCTCAGGGCCCAACGGCAAGGGCTCAAAGTCCTTCAAGCCCTCCTCGGGAGGTCCCAAGCACACTTGGTCGGGCAAGCCGAGAGCGGGGTTCTCCAGACCCACGGGTAAGACCCCTTTGGCCTGAAGGGGCACCCTTGGGTGGGAAGATGCCTTCGCTATTTTCAGGACCCGTGGATCTCTATGATAAGCGACTCATGGGTTCATGAGGTGATTCGTTCGGGTTACAAGATAGAGTTCCAGTCTTGCCCCCCATACAGGTTCTTCCCATTCAATGTACGTCTATCCCCGGAGCGCCTGCTGGCCCTCCACGGTGTTGTACAAGGCATGTTACTCCAGGGTGTGGTTGTCACGGTTCCGGCGTTGGAACGTTTTCAGGGGTTTTGTTCAAATCTCTTCTCAGTCCCCCAAAAGGAGGGTATGGTGCACCCAATCGAGAACCTCAAGGCTCTGAACCGATTTGTGCGAGTTGGAAAGTTCTGCATGGAGTCTATTCGTTCTGTGGTGGCATCCCTGCATCATGGGGACTTTCTGGCTTCCACAGATATAAAAGATGCTTACTTGCACATTCCGATTTGTGCCCGTCACCAGCGTTTCCTCCGCTTTGCGGTGGGAGAGGAGCATTTCCAATTCGTGGCATTACCCTTTGGTCTAGCCTCCACTCCACGTGTTTTCACGAAAGTGTTGGATCTGGTTCTGGCGTTGCTGCGCCAACAGGGCATTGCTGTTCTGGGCTACCTAGACGACCTCCTCCTGCGGGCAGAGTCCCCGACGACTCTGCGGGATGATGCGGCGATCACCATTCAAACTCTGACGGAGTTTGAGTGGCTGTTAAACTACCAGAAGTCGGCACTAATTCCAACTCAGAGATTGGATTATCTGGGCATGACTCTGGATTCCACTCTGGCTACAGTTTTTCTGCCCCCGGACAAGCTCGGGAGGTTGCAGGCTGCTACTCGAATGCTGCTGTCCAGCAGGTGGATGTCCCTACGGACTTGCATGCGGGTGTTGGGTGTCTACTTTCGAGGTGGTCCCGTTTGCTCAGTTTCATACGAGACCTCTGCAAAAAGAGATCTTATTGAAATGGGACAAGTGGCCAGGGTCTCTGGACAATCTGATTCGGCTGAGCCAGAGGACCAGGGGGTCCCTGGTCTGGTGGCTTCCTTCCCCGGCTCTGTGGCAGGGAAAATCTTTTCTCTCCCTGTACTGGACAGTAATCATGAACGATGCCATCCTGTCTGGGTGGGGGGGGGTCTTGGGTCCAAACTCTGCTCAGGGTCATTGGACACTGGAAGAATCCAGCCTCCCTGAAACTCCTGAAAACTCTGGGCGATCAGACTTTGTCTGCACCATTGGACAAAACGGATTCAGGGGCTCCCGGTGCAGATTCAGCCAGACAATGCCACGGTAGTGGCCTACGTCAATCACCAGGGAGGGACAAAAAGCGGGTTAGCGGCCCTGGAAGTATCCAGCATTCTCCGGTGGGCAGAGCGCTTTGTCCTGGCTATTTCCGCCATCCACATTCCAGTGGTGGACAGTTGGCAGGCAGATTACCTCAGTCGCTAAGCATTGGACCAAGGGGAATGATCTCTTCATCAGGATGTGTTCTGACAGCTATGTCTGCGCTGGGGCACTCCCAAGGTGGATCTGTTGGCGTCCCGGGTCAACAGAAAGGTACCAAGGTTTGTAGCCAGGTCTTGGGATCCTCTGGCAGACGCCACAGACGCTCTGGTGGCTCTGTGGGGTCAGTATCGTCTGATTTACACCTTTCCTCCTCTACAACTTCTGCCTTGGCTGTTGTGCAGGATCGAGGCCCAAAGGATTTCAGTCATTCTAGTGGCACCGGACTGGCCCAGTCGGTCTTGGTACACAGATCTGGTGCGCCTGGTCTCAGACGCCCCCTGGCGGTTGCCTCTCAGGGAAGACCTTCTGTCCGTCCCAAGGGCTGATCTTCCATCCTGCTTTACCGTCTCTGGCTTTGACGGCCTGGCTGTTGAAAGCCAGGTGCTAAAGGATAGAGGTTTGCCGTTGGCTGTGGTTCAGACTCTGCTTAAAGCTTGGAAGTCTACTTCTAGGAAGATCTACCATCGGGCGTGGAAAGCTTACTTTTCCTGGTGTGAGTCGGCGGGTGTTCACCCCCGTTTCTTCTTGGTGTCGCGAGTTTTGACTTTCCTTTAGAAGGGCGTCGAACAAAGATGGGCCTTGAGTACGATCAAGGGCCTGGTTTCGGCTTTGGCAATTTTTTTCAACTCCCCCTGGCCTCCCACGCCCTGGTCTGTACTTTTATTCAACGGGTTTGCCATTTGGCTCCACCGTTGGAATCCCCTCTTCCACTGTGGGACTTGAATTTGGTGCTTTCGGTTCTTCAGAAACCTCCCTTTGAGAATATTCGGAAAATTCCCCTGCTCACCTTGTCTCAGAAGGTGGCCTTTTTGGTGGCCATCCCCTCTGCTTGCAGGGTACCGGAATTGGTGGCACTATCTTGTCGTTCGCCTTACTTGGTGATTCACAAGGGTAAGGTGGTGTTGCGTCCTTGTCCGTTTTTTCTTCCTAAGGTTGTGTCTGATTCATTTGAATGAGGACATTGTGTTACTTTCCCTATGTCCCAGGCCACAACATCCGAGGAAGTTTGCCTTGCATGCCCTGGATGTGGTCTGGGGAATCCGGGTGTATTTGGCTGCCACTGAACCTTTTCGGAGTTCAGACTCTCTGTGATCACAGGCGGGCCGAAGAAAGGGCTGACTGCGTCCTCTGTGACCATTTCCAGATGGACCAGACAAACAGTGACGCAGGCTTACTCTATCAGGGGTAAGGTTCCTCCCTTTCCAGTTAGAGTGCATTCTACTCGGGTGCTTAGTATCTCCTGGGCCTTTCGTCACCAGGCGTCGGTGACACAAGTTTGCAAGCGGCCACCTAGTCGTCGGTGCACACTTTGACAAAATTTTACAAGGTGGATGTGCTGGCATCTGCGGGTGTCTCTTTCAGCCGCAAGGTTCTGCAGGCTGCGGTTCAATGGGGTCTTTTCCATCCGGGGGTGTTTTTTTGTCCAGGTTGGGCTCCAGTTGTTCATGTTGAACACCTGTTTTTGCTGGTTGGCTTGTTGTGTTGTTGGCTTCCCACCGGTCATGTTTTGGCACTGCTTTGGGACGTTCCTATGGTTGAGAATAACAAAGCGGTGTGTCTGTCAATGAACGAAAGAGAAAATGGGATTTTTGACTTACCGTAAAATCCATTTCTCTGAGTTCATTGACAGACACAGCACCCACCCCTCTAAGGAGTTTTTAATACTTCTGACACTGCTTGTTACTAAAGTGAAGGCCTATAGCGGGGGGGGGGGGAGGGTTGTATACCACCTAGGACTGCCCCACTGTTCTTTCTTCTGCCTAGTGTCCTACTCTTGTAGCGGGAGGCATAACCCTATGGTCAAGAATAAGGAAGCGATGTGTCTGTCAAAGAATTCGGAGAAATCCCATTTTACGGATCTGAATGCAGCCGCGTTGTTTTTAATGGAGACATTCACACAGGTGCGTAAACATGCGTTCATACATTGCATGAAGCCTAAATGAGAACACAGCCTCATTTAGGCTTCATGCAATGGATGAACACAGCTATGGATGATTATTGCACTCAGAGCTTTCCATCCATCCATGCTTTATAATTCCTTGGTGATTACCTCACATTTATGTTGTCTGTAATTGAGAGCCTTTCAAAGCCAGTGAATATCTAACAGAGAAAAGAAATCAGTCTAAATTCCTTTTTCTATTTTTTTTTTTTATGGCTGCAGGAGTGTTTCTTGCAAACTGCAAATGCGTATGGAATTTAATTTGGTCCATATGTTTTTACTGAAGTTATAGTAAACATTAGTATTTTTAATAATTTGTAGACTTTTATTAAAGAATTAAAGACTCCTTTAGGGTTCATTCACATCAGGTGTGCTGAGCTGCAATTGATCTTCATTTATCAACGGTTCATAGCAGAGGCACATAGAAAACAATTGTTCTCTATGTGCCTTTTTCACACCATACATGTGCATTGGTGCGCATGTCTGCATTTTACACAACTTAAAGCACTGCAGCATGCTATAGTGCATAAAGTTCAAAGAAGGAAAGAAGCGCACATTGGGTGCATTGTAACAGTGCATCACTGCCCCTACACAATGCACACTTGCTGGTGTGAGCAGGCCCTTGGTTACACACACATCTAAAATTTCAATATATTGTAGCAGTGTAGTAGGGGAATAAGCAAATCACATGATTACAGTCATTCTTGTGTGCAGCTGAAACACAAGGAGCCTTACATTTGAAAGGAATCAGACAGGATAGCAATTGCAAAGATGCCCTTGATGTTTATTTTATTTTTTTTTAACACTTGTTAATTAGAGTTCTTTTATTGTCTTCCATCATATACAGCTGCCCACCACTATCCTAATGTCTGCCGTGAAAGTTCACTTTCAAGCTACAAATCCAAGGCTTGTGTAAACCACCAGGTGGCAGCATATGCATTAATCATTGTTTTCTATACATACAAATGTACAGGACATAGTGTAGCAGAATTATTCCTTTTCAGAACTGTTTATAATTAGAGCGTTGAACCCCTTCATGGCCAGGAGCAGCTGTCACTTTCTTGAGAAGGGAATATTCAAACCTTTTTGGAAGTAGCAGTACCATTTATTAAAATAAATAGACTCTATGGGGCTTATTTAGCATTAATTCAACAAGAAGTTTGCTCAGCCTTCATCCTTTTTTTCTATATCTCCTCTATCTCAGTGGTTTTCATCTGTTTTCCAAAAAAGATTCCCGTATTGAACAATATTTGTCTTTCAAAACTGACATCAAAAAAGATTTGCCCATGTGAAAATGACCTCTATCGTAATACAACCAACATCTTTACTTAGGGAGCGAGCTGAACCTGTATGTTTAATATAGGTTCAACACTTCATAGTTATTATTTGTGTTTATTTTGTTTTTTCTTTAAAGAAAAAAGAAAAAAAATGTACCCTCCCCCCAAATGAAAAGGTATGCAGGATGGTGCCCCTCATTATTTCAAGGAAACTATCTCAAATCACTTTGCTAATGCTGAAGGGCATGTGAGCTGGTATCAGCATAGCCAGGGGGATGTGTTTTCGTGCAACTCTGGTACTTTCATGATTAAAGTGGTTGTAAAGACAGAATTTTTTTTATCTTAATGTATTGCCGCTGCTCCCAGTCAAAGTCAGCTAGCCAATCAGGGGAGAAAGGGGGCAGGGCCAGATCGGGGCTCCGTGTCTGAATGCACACAGGGAGCCGTGACTCGGCTCGGGTGCCCCCATAGCAAGCTGCTGGCTGTGGGGCACTGAACAGGAGGGAGGGGCCAGGATCGCAGAAGAGGGACCCGAGAAGCGGAGGATCTGGGCTGCTCTGTGCAAATCCACTGCAACAGAGCAGGTAAGTATAACATGTTTGTTATTTTTATAGGGAAAAAAAGAAGACTTTACAATCACCTTAAGTGTACAGTATGTTAGTCCAACATTTCATATTCCTAAAATGTGTCTGTTGTAGAATGTACTTGTTGAAAAATAGCTTGTTCTCTTTGCATTGCTTCCTTTGTGTGAAATACCCGGTGACCCTGCCAGTTCCCTTGCTTTCTTATTTCAAACTGACCATGCTAGGCATGGTAGTACATCCATCACAGCATGGTCAATTTTCTGGCTGTGCTGGAAGCACAGCCTGCCTGTACTCCAATGACCAAGACTTCTGCTGACTTGCCCCCCTGCACAACTCTTCACTGGGAAGATCAGTGTACTGCTGTTTCTCTACCTCCTGCTGACACACCCCCTTGCAGCCTCCACCCCCACCTCTCCAAGCCCCTTATACAGAGGTTATGTGAAATATATATATATATATATACATATATATATAGTACACAAATGTTTTGCCCTGCATTCCTATTTTAAAGTGAATAGGTTGTTTTACAAGGTTAGGGATGATTGCCTGAAATGTGACATTTTCATTGAGTTTTGTATGTGCACTTCCCAATACTTAGTTATAGTGTTTGTTGGCCACAGAACACTCTCCGGGCCTAATACTGTGGTAAGTCTAGTGCTTGTCTGTGTATGAGCATGGCACATTATCACTGTTTGTTCTTGTTATTTCTGTTTAACACTTAACTGTTTAACACTCCAGAGAATTTAGGGATCATTCACACCAGGAACATTATTGCGATGAAGTGGCTGGTGCGGTGAGAGCCGAGGTCCATGCATCACACCGTTGCATTTTTTTTTTTTTAATCAATAAGCTTTTATTAACCACTTCAGCCCCGGAAGGATTTCACACTTTAGGACTGGAGCCCTTTTTGCGATTCGGCACTGCGTCGCTTTAACTGAAAATTGCGCGGTCGTGCGACGTTGTATCCAAACGAAATTTGCGTCCTTTTTTTTCCCACAAATAGAGCTTTCTTTTGGTGGTATTTGATCACCGCTGTGTCATTTCTGATTGCCGCTATAAACAAAAGAAGAGCGACAATTTTGCAAAAAAACCCAAATTTCTTACTTTTTGCTAAAATACAAATCCAAAAAAAAATATAAAAAAATGTTTTTCATCGGTTTTGGCCGATTTATATTCTTCCTCATATTTGTGATTAAAAAAATCGCAATCGGCATTTATTGATTGGCTTGCGCAAAAGTGGTCGCGTTTACGGATGATGAGAATTCATTTCTGGGGTTTTTATTTTTTTTTTATTTTTTATTAGTAATGGCGGCGATCTGCGATTTTTAGCGGTACTGCGATATTGGGGCGAACATGTCGGAACATTTTGACACTTTTTTGGGACCATTGGCATTTATACAGCGATCAGTGCTATAAAAATGCACTGATTACTGTGTAAATGCCATTGGCAGTGAAGGGGTTAACCTGCAGGGGCGCTCTAAGGGTTAACTGTGTTCCCTGGGCGTGTTCTAACTGTGGGGGGACTGCCCTAGCTGGGGAAGGGAAGCGATCACAGCTTCCGTGTAGAGGAAGGCTGTGATCACAGCCTTTCCCCCTCACACAGAACGGAGGTCCGTGTTTACTTACACGGACCTCCGTTCTTTCACTCTGGGGGGGGGCATCGCGGGTGGCCGGCGGAGATCGACTCCGCCGCACCCGCTCCCTGGCCCTCCCCGGACACAGTGAGCGCACGGGCGTGCGCTCACTGTGCGCGATCTGGCAGCCGCCGTCATATGACGGCGATTTGCCTTAAAGAGCCACCTTGTCGCCGTCAGATGCCGATCGGCGGTCGGCAAGTGGTTAAGAAGAATTTTCAAAACAAAGTCATGTCATTCAGTTAATTCTACATACATAGTGTCTATTAAGGATTTAACAAGCGATTCAAGCACTTGAAGATCGGTGTGAAAAGGTAGAGGTAACTACAAACCTGTAGTAACAATGCGGAGAATCAGGGTATGTATATAGTTGGGGTAATATGCTGGGTTTAATTCCTAGGCCAGGAGGCCAGCAATCCTTTTTTGTGTTTGTGATAATTGAGGGACATAGTGTGTTGTGTTATAGGGGTCCCGAGCCCAATACCGACACCCCTAGCGGGTACAAGCTGTGTCAGGAACTGGGGGGGGTCTTGGGAATCGCTGGCAACCACAACCAGGACTGTTATTTTTAATATATTGTAGCTAGATGGTGTTTATTCTAGGTTTTAAGTCAAGTGGGCAGTGTGTTAATTGGATTCTCTAGAGATTTATTTTGTATAGTCATCTTTAATTTATAAGCAGTGTATAATCCTAATCTTCATTTTTTTTTAACAAACTTTATTGAGATGTCACACAGACATCTCATAAAGTTCAATTGCTGGCTACATGATGTGACGCAGTGGATGGCGATGTGCTGCGAAACAGTACTGCATACAGTCTCTACTGAATACTGTCTCTTCCCACTGTGGTTGTGAGCCTCCCAGGGGCTTCCAGTGTGCTTTAGTTTATCTTAATTGTACCATGATATGTCAGATTTTAAGTGCAAAGGGAGCAGTCCCATGGACTTCTCTAACTCAAGGACCTCTAGCAGCTCTGAGGTGGCCTGTAGGGTTCCTCTCAAAGGAGTTTTCCCTAGTTCCCTTGGGTTTGGCTTTCCACCCTTGGGAGGAGTTTTTTTTTTCAGCTGAATCTTAGTACCATAATCTCTGCTATGATAGCTGACTGAGAACACAGGGGCCACAAGCACACTTAGGCTCCATGCACACTGGCGTAAAAAACGTTGCTTCTTCAGGAGTTTTGTGTTCTGCATGTAGAAGCAACTCAATGTTATCCTATGTGTCCATGCACATTAGGACGAGGCATATTTTAACCACTTCTGGACCGCCCGCCGTCATTATATGGCGGTACTTTGCCGCTGAATACCGATGTAATGGTAACAGATAGCTACCGTAACCCTGGTATCATTTTAAGCAGTGGGCGGCCCGCTTTCAGATAACAGATAAAAGTGATCTCTGCGGTGCGGGAGGCCCTCCCCCTCCCGCCACTTTCCCGTCCTTTCCCCTGCTTACCGGACCCGCTGATGATGGCTTGGAGCCGAAACGCGTAGGGTCCCTATTTCCTTCTGTCACATTGATTGTATTTCAAGAGCTCTTTTTATCCATGATTACAAGTGAGTGTTTGTAATCCCTTTTACTTAATTAAATGTTTTAAAAAACAATATCACACGATGGTGGGCTTTTCTATTTTTCCATAATTTATGGTGAATGTCTGAGAGATATTTGACGTCCTGATTGGAATGATCTATCTCAGAGGAGATTTGTCTTAGCCGAGTGCACCCACATTATGACCACTTGAGCCGGATCAGAGATAGTGCCTGGAGGATCCTTCTTGCGCTATATCTACCAGAATCTGGTAAGCATATATCTTTACCAGCTCCGGAGGTTGAGACATTGACCTTGTTGCTCTTTATGTTGGACATTCGCTTATCCAGTGGAATGTGCTTCTTTCTTTAAGAGTTTTCTTTGGACATTCTTTATCTCTTAGGCGCTGCATTTTGGTGTAAATGTTTTAGACAATCTGATCTGTTGTTATGCGAGCTGCCAGTAATCATATATTAGATCATTATTGTTATAACAACATTTTCATCTTTTGGGAGAGAGCGCGGGATTTGTTTTGTATTGTTATGCTTTTTTTCTTGTTTACATTTCTTGTAATAGGAATAAAAGTGACTCAATTTTTATTTAAATGGACTGTGTAAAAATAAAAGTAAAAAAAATAAAAGTAAAATAAATAAGAAAAAAAAAATTAAAGCGCCCTGTCCCGCCGAGCTCGCGCGCAGAAGTGAACACATACGGAAGTCTCGCCCGCATATGAAAACGGTGTTCAAACCACACGTGAGGTATCGCCACGATCGTTAGAGCAAGAGCAATAATTCTAGCGCTAGACCTCCTCTGTAACTCAAAACTGGTAACCTGTAGAAATTTTGAAATGTTGCCGATGGAGATTTTTAAGTGCCAAAGTTTGTCAACATTCCACAAGCGGGCGCAATTTTGAAGCATGACATGTTGGGTATCAATTTACTCGCCGTAACTTTATCTTTCACAATATAGGAAAATAACTTGGGCTAACTTTACTGTTGTCTTATTTTTTAATTCAAAAAAGTGAATTTAAAAAAAAAAAAAAAGACTGCTGTGCAAATACGGTCTGACATAAAGTACTGCAACGACCGCCATTTTATTCTCTAAGGTGTTCGAAAAAATATATATATATAATGTTTGGGGGATCTAAGTAATTTTATAGCAAAAGAAAACTGATTTTGGTAAGTACGAATCTCAAAAAGAGGCTTGGTCCTTCAGTCAACGTTTAGAGGCAGTAAAAAAAAACCTTCTGGTTTGCGTTTCTGATTGGAACTTACTGGCAGAAAAAAAAGTAAAACTCTTCTAAACTCGTGAAAACTTTGTACAAAAAATGCTCTATATGAGCGTTTTTTTAAGCCCAGTGTGCATGGAGCCTAATACTATATTTCCTCCAGAGTCTGTCTCTGATATTCCTACAGCAACAAAGGCACACTAAGCTGTAGAGTCACCGCACTATTCTTTTTTGGATACATTTGTGCCCGAGGAGCTTCAGTCTACTGACATTACACCTAGGCCAAAATTTACCATATTGTTTCTTATTGACATGGTGCATACACATTTAAAAATGAAGCAACCTGTATCTGAAACTACCCAGTTACCATGCTGGGCTTCCTTACAGGTCCCAAGACTGTCAAAACCTTTTCCAGTACATTCTCATTGCAGGATATCTAGACAATCTCCTACTGACAAAACAATCAGCAAAGACTTTGCTGGACAATGTCAGCAGAGCTGTCCTGACGCTGCGAAGGTTTGGTCGGATCCTGAACCTCGTCACTAAAACCAACTCATTGCTTTGAATACCTGGGTCTGATGCTGGATAAAGCTCAGTCTAACGTTTTCCTGTCTCAAGAGGAAATCCTAACTCTTTACTCCCAGATCTGGACTATACAGTCCAGGAGTCTTCCAGCTCTCCGCTTCTGTATGAGAGTTCTGGGTGTGAGGATAGCCTTCTTTAAAGCAGTTGCATTTGCCCAGTTCCCCTTCAGACCATTGCAACCCAACTTTCCGGCTGTCTGGAACATGAAGAAACAGTTCCTGGATCTACCAATGCACCTGAGACCCAAGAACAGGTTGTCCCTTGCCTGGTGGCTCACCAACCCAGACTTGGAACTCTGCAAATTCTTTCTTCCACTAGCTTGAAAGCTCCTCACCATGGATGCTAGCCCGACAGGCTGGGGGAAGCACCCTGGACACCCTGGCAGTGCAGGCAACTTGCTGGACTTCTTAAGTACGCAGTCATCTGATCAGGATTCATTAGGACAATGCCAAGCAGTGGTGAATTTCAGTCATCAGGGTGGAGCCAAAAGTCTTGCTGCAGAAAAAGAAGTGGAACTGATTTGTGTTGTGCAGATTTTACTGTTCCAGCCTTATCCGCTGTCCACATTTTGAGGAGTGGACAATTGGCAAACGTATTACCTCAGCCATCAGTGACTGAACTCAGGAGAATGGTTCACCCAGAGATGTCCCATGACCTGTGTCTCTCATGTGTGGTACGCTGGATATAAACCTTCTTGACTCCAGATTTAACAACAACTTGGACACTATTAAAAGGCGTTGGTTGCACATCAGTTATGTCACTTCCTTCAGAAGTCTTTATTTAGGGCAGACAGTGTATGTCATAATTTACTCCAAAGAGACTTGCTCTATAGAGGTAGATGAAGAAATATAGAGCTTTTCCTTGACTGCTCTTTTCTCATGAAGTGGCTTTCCTCGTTGCCATCACCTCTACTAGATGAGTGTCTGAGTTATCTTGTAAAAAATAATTTCTGATTCTTACCAAAGACAAGGTTTGCTTTGAAACCAAGAGACTCTTTCTTTCTGAAGGCGGTGTCTACTTTCCATCTCTTTTTATATCAAGAAAGCTTTACTGAACTGCATAAAACATTCCAGTGTACATACATTGGAAAACATGCTGTAAGTTACCAGCCATGCATCAGAAGACAAAAAACAAAACTTCCCCAGTGTGCCTCTCACAAATAAACATAGGTATAGAGGGAATAAACAGCATACATTATCGTAGTATGGTTTGATGAAGTTATACATCTGGACATGAAAATAATTGTATCTGAATAAGTTTGCTAGGACTCAGACCTGGCGTGTTTAGCCATGAAGCCCACAGCCTCTCAAACTTGCCGATACATCTTCTATGCTGGTATATACAGTATCTCACAAAAGTAAGTACACCCCTCATATTTTTGTAAATATTTTATTATATCTTTTCACGTGACAGCACTGAAGAAATTACACTTTGCTACAGTAGTGAGTGTACAGCTTGCATAACAGTGTAAATTTGCTGTCCCCTCAAAATAACTCAACACACAGCCATTAATATCTAAACCGCTGGCAACAAAAGTGAGTACACCCCTAAGTGAAAATGTCCAAATTGGGCCCAATTAGCCATTTTCCCTCCCCGGTGTCATGTGACTCCTTAGTGTTACAAGGTCTCAGGTGGGATGGGGAGCAGGTGTGTTAAATATGGTGTTATCACTCTCACTCTCTCATACTGGTCACTGGAAGTTCAACATGGCACCTCATGGCAAAGAACTCTCTGAGGATTTGAAAAAAAACAATTGTTAGCTCTACATAAAGATGGCTTGAAACTGAGCTGCAGCACGGTGACCAAGACCATACAGTGGTTTAACAAGACAGGTTCCACTCATAACAAGCCTCGCCATGGTCGACTAAAGAAGTTGAGTGTATGTGCTCAGCGTAATATCCAGAGGTTGTCTTTGGGAAATAGATGTATAAGTGCTGCCAGCATTGCTGCAGAGGTTGAACGGGTGGGGGGGTCAGCCTGTCACTGCATTAAAAATTGGTCAAATTGATCTGCATGGCTGTCATCCCAGAAGGAAGCCGCTTCTAAAGCTGATGCACAAGAAAGTCTGCAAACAGTTTGCTGAATACAAGCAGTCTAAGGACATGGATTACTGGAACCATGTCCTGTGATCTGATGAGACCAAGATAAACTTATTTGGTTCAGGTGGTGTCAAGCATGTGTGGTGGCAACCAGGTGAGGAGTACAAAGACAAGTGTGTCTTGCCTACAGTCAAGCATGGTGGTGGGAGTGTCATGGTCTGGCCGGCTGCATGAGTGCTGCCGGCACTAGGGAGCTACAGTTCATTGAGGGATCCATGAATGCCAACATGTACTGTGACATACTGAAGCAGAGCATGATCCCCTCCCTTCAGAGACTGGGCCACAGGGCAGTATTCCAACATAACGACCCCAAACACACCTCCAAGACGACCACTACCTTGCTAAAGAAGCTGAGGGTAAAGGTGATGAACTGGCCAAGCATGTGTCCAGACCTAAACCCTATTGAGCATCTGTGGGGCATCCTCAAACAGAAGGTGGAGGAGCGCAAGGTTTCTAACATTATTATACAGGATTTATATAGCGCCAACAGTTTGCGCAGCGCTTAACAAAATGAAGGTAAACATTACATTTACAGTACAATTTGGTACAAGAGGAATCAGAGGGCTCTGCTCTTTAGAGCTTACAATCTAAGAGAGAGGGTCATATAGATACAAAAGGTAATAACTGTGGGGGAGGAGCTGATGGAGAAAGTAAAACCCTGTATTAGTTAGAAGCAGGATAGGCTTCTTTAAAGAGAAGGGTTTTCAGGGATCGTGTGAGTGGGTTGTTTATTTTAAGTTTCATGATTGTTATTAAATGTTTCGGTAGGTGTTGAGACGGGAGTCGATGTAGTGATTGGATCAGAGTTTTATGGTCGGTTCGACGAGAGTAGCCAGGAGGGTTCTGGAGGACGAGAGATCGAGGGAAAAGTGGAGGAGGGTGCGAGCGGAGGTCCTGAAGAGGGTAGGAAACCTTGAGAGATGGGGTTAGACAGACTGACAGGGGATTAGATAGAAATCTGCTAGGGACTTTTGGGAAGAGAAATTTCTTCGGATAGGACGAAGATTGATTATGTCCCAAAATGAAAGAGGTAGTCGAGGAGGGGGTGTCAATAAT
>BLSH010523637.1:73762-93423 GCA_018402905.1 Glandirana rugosa
ACCTGTACCGGTTCCGCAAGCTGAGCCAACTCACCGCGATAGAGACCTATACAGATCTCTCAGATAAATGATTTCATTTCTGCTTCTATTGCTTTAAAATGTTTAAGCGGTAAATATATTGGGGAGTGCCATACCATGTATAGGATTTTGGGCAGAAATACCATCTTTATTAGATTAATACATTCCATTACCCCAATCGGTAGACGGGCCCACATTTGGGTTTTACTTTTAAGCATACTGTACAATGGTTTAATGTTAAGTGAGGTGTAATCAGCTTGGCTGCGGGTGATACGTACTCCCAAATATTTAATTTGTTCTACCCTTTGCAGTGGTAGTGTTGCCCAGCCATTTGCCAGCACCCTGCCACTGGTGACTGATATAGTTGTGGTACCCATTTAATAAAACATGAACCAAATCCAAAATGTTCTAGACATATCCAGAGATAGCGCCACTCAACCGAGTCGAACGCCTTGGCCATGTCCAAGGCGACGATCACCCTCGTGCTTTTTAACCTTTTACTATCTTGATCCATTTTACTTTTTTCTAAAATTTTTTCAAAACGTGTTTACATATCTAAAGCCAAAACATTTTGTAATAGGGAATGAATAAAACCCCTATAAGTTTTTATTGGCCTGTGTCCCTTTGGGGGAATTTCTGTTCACTTCCTGCCCTATAGACACGTAGCAAGTGAGAGGAAAATGAAGGAAAATTGCCTGATAGACATTTGCCACCAGAACAAGTTTCCTTATTGGAATATTTTCCTCCTATTTGTTACTCCCATGAACTCAGAATTTTGCATTTCCCCCCACTTATTGACCATGACCACCAGGACAAACAGAGAAAAGATACACTGTACTTAAAGGAAACGCTAAAGACAATGTTAAAGGATAGATTCACCTATAGGAGCATATTACATTACACCCATATTTAGGGTGTAACCCTATTCACCTGTTCCCCGTTGCCAGAGGCCCCCTCCCTGTGACAGTGGTCAAGGGTTTCCCCCCCCCACCCGCTTTCACATTTTAAAATCTGTGTGGCTGTGTGAGGCTCTGCCCACACAGCTCGTCATTCATTTACAGCAAGCTGTTAATAAGAGCTACAAGATCTGTCTGCCACCTTGGCAGACATCTTGTAGTTCTCAATGAACGAGGGTGCTGATGAGTGCCCTTGTAGTTCATTAGGGCCCTCTTAATCCTTTTGTATTCTATTGTGTTGTACCTGTATTGTCCCCCTTTTATATTGTAAAGCTCTGCGTAAACTGTTGGCGCTTTATAAATCCTGTATAATAATAATAATATGCCCTGCAGCTTTTAAACTGACAGCCTGTATTGAGGTACAGGCAGAAAGCTGTAGGGCTTGTCCGCAGGAGCCTTATATTGCACCCACAATCTACTGATCACGAGTGCAATGATATGCAGGCTCCTGTGAAAAAAATAATAAATGCACTTTTTATGCAAAAATATGTGCATTTATGATTTTTTTTCACAAAGGTTAACTTAGCCTCTAAAATGCCATCTATAGTTTAGAATCCCTGGGAACCAAATAAATTTGACTGCTGGTGAATGTTGGTATACTTTTAGACCTGGTTTACACCTGTGCAGGTTGCAGTTTGCATATTCCAGGTGCATTTTGCGTTTTTCAATACACGCTTTTGATCCATTGAAGTCTATGGAACCAAAAACCAAAAAAAAGTCCCTTTTTCATAAAATGCATAGATGTGAACGTGACCCATAGGAAACCATGTTAAATGGATTGTAGTGTGTTTCTGCAAAACTGAAAAATGCACCAAAAAATGCATAGGTGTGAACCAGGCCTTTAGGTATAAAATCTCATCTATGTGCAGAAGAAAGCTTTTTTTTTAGCATTTTATATTTTGTAGCTAGTGTAGGTATAGGGGATTATGGTGCAGTCTTGGTCGCACATGTATTACAATATATGGAGCTACATACAGTGCCTTGAAAAAGTATTCATACCCCTTGAAATTTTTTATGCATTTTGTCATGTTACAACCAAAAACGTAAATGTGTTTTATTGGGATTTTATGTGATAGACCAACAGGCCTTTAGGTATAAAATCTCATCTATGTGTAGAAGAAAGCATTTTTTTTAGCATTTTATATTATGTAGCTAGTGTAGGTACTAAGGTATAGGGGTTTATGGTTTAGTCTTGGTCGCACATGTATTACAATATATGGAGCTACATACAGTGCCTTGAAAAAGTATTCATACCCCTTGAAATTTTCCACCTTTTGTCATGTTACAACCAAAAACGTAAATGTGTTTTATTGGGATTTTATGTGATAGACCAACACAAAGCGCCATATAATTGTGATGTGGAAGGAAAATGATCAATGTTTTTCCATATTTTTTACAAATGAATATCTCAAAAGTGTGGCGTGCATTTGTATTCAGCCCCCTTTACCCTGATAACCCTAACCAAAATCTAGTGGAACCAATTGCTTTCAGAAGTCACCTAATTGGTAAATAGAGTCCACCTGTGTGTAATTTAATCTCAGTATAAATACAACTGTTCTGTGAAGCCCTCAGAGGTTTGTTAGAGAACCTTAGTGAATAAACACCATCATGAAGGCCAAGAAACACACCAGATAGGTCAAGGATAAAGTTGTGGAGAAGTTTAAAGCAGGGTTAGGTCATAAAAAAAATATCCCAAGATTTGAACATCTCACGGAGCACTGTTCAATCCATTATCTGAAAATGGAAAGAGTATGGCACAACTGCATACCTACCAAGACATGGCTGTTCACCTAAACTGACAGGTTGGGTGAGGAGAGCATTAAACAGAGAAGCAGCCAAGAGTCCCATGGTAACTCTGTAGGAGCTGCAGAGATCCACAGCTCAGGTGGGATAATCTGTCCTCAGGACAACTATTAGTTGTACACTCCACAAATCTGGCCTTTATGCAAGAGTGGCAAGAAGAAAGCCATTGTTGAAAGAAAGCCATAAGAAGTCCCCTTTGCAGTTTGCGAGAAGCCATGTGGGAGACACAGCAAACATGTGGAAGAAGGTGCTCTGGTCAGATGAGACCAAATTTGAAAGTTTTGGCCTAAAAGCAAAACGCTATGTGTGGCGGAAAACTAACACTTCACATCATCCTGAACACACCATCCACACCGTGAAACATAGTGGTGGCAGCATCATGTTGTGGGGATGCTTTTCTTCAGCAGGGACTAGGAAGCTGGTCAGAGTTGATGGGAAGATGGATGGAGCCAAATACAGGGCAATCTTAGAAGAAAAGACTTGAGACTGGGGCAGAGGTTCACCAGCAGGACCACGACCCTAAACATACAGCCAGAGCTACAATGGAATGGCTTAAATCAGGGATCTCCAAACTATGGCCCTCCGGCTGTTGCAAAACTACACATCCCATTAGGCATTGTAAAACTCTCAAATTCACAGACATGACTAGGCATCATGGGAATTATAGTTTCTGAACAACTGGAGGGCAATGGTTTGGAGACCCCTAGTTTACATCAAAGCATATTCATGTGTTAGAATGGCCCAGTCAAAGTCCAGACCTAAATCCTATTGAGAATCTGTGGCAAGACTTGAATATTGCTGTTCACAGACGCTCTCCATCCAATCTGACAGAGTTTGATCTATTTTGCGAAGAATGGGCAAAAATGTCACTCTAGATGTGCAAAGCTGGTAGAG
Source organism: Glandirana rugosa (assembly GCA_018402905.1). Classification (NCBI taxonomy): domain Eukaryota; kingdom Metazoa; phylum Chordata; class Amphibia; order Anura; family Ranidae; genus Glandirana; species Glandirana rugosa. The sequence goes on from BLSH010523637.1 coordinate 77,434, forward strand.
ACACCCCCAAAAAACTTGCAGCTGTACTTGCTGCGAAAGGTGGTTCTACAAAGTATTGACTCAGGGGGGCTGAATACAAATGTACCCCACACTTTTAACATATTTATTTGTAAAAAATTTTGAAAACCATAATTTTCCTTCCACTTCACAATTATTTGCCACTTTGTGTTGGTCTATCACATAAAATGCCAATAAAAACATTTACATTTTTGATGTAACATAACAAAATGTGGAAAATTTTAAGGGGTATGAATACTTTTTTCAAGGCACTGTATATGGAATTTAATACCCACCTAGTTAGACATGAGTTTAAGTATGTAGCAGTGACAACTGGATTCATTTATCACGTGTCTCATTGAGTATATGTATGTTTGTACAGACAGTACAGGCACCATGAGTTTGCCTAAAACTGTGTTTAGGGTCTCTTGAATCCTATGGGAGCATACAGTATATATAATTATACTCAAACATTTAGCGTTCGTGCCAAACTTCAGTCACTGTGTTGATACTTTGGTGCATTTAGGCTCCATGCCCACTGTATCTCAAAAACGACCGTTTTTGGTCGTTTTGGCGGGTTTTTTTAACAGCCCAAAAACGCCACTTTATTTTATCCTATGTGTCCATGCACACATGGTCGTTTATTGTCTTTTATCAGCAGTGGCGTTTTTGGGCTGTTATCTGAACGTCCTGAATTGGCGTTCAAAAGTCGTTCTCCTGACCACAAAAAACGCCAGACGCTGGTAAACGCTGGTATATCGGTGTCTGGTGTTTTTTGTAGTCAATGGAAGCCAATAAAGAAAAAAACGCAGCTAAACGCCGGTTTATCGGCATCTGGCGTTTTTTGCAGTCCTCAATGGAAGCCAATGAAGTAAAAAAAAGACAAAAAACGCTGACGCCGCTAAACGCTGCTTACAAAACACTGCAAATAGAACGTTTTGTTAGCAGCGTCTCCTGCCCGACGCTGAAAGAGCCCTATAGCGTCCAGTGTGCATGGAGCCTTAGAAGACAGGTGCATGTAAAGCATGGATGTAACCCATATGCATATTTCGAGCCCCTGACAAACTTATATGAAAAATACAGAAGCTAATTGGTATTCTCCAAATATCAGCTACACAAAAATGTAAGCTGAGTTTTTGCAAAGATTTACCATCAGGCACAGTAACTCTACCTTAAGCACACTAATCCCAGTAGTCGTTCTGACGTATAAGTAGAGGGGCCAAGTTTAAGTTTCCACATTCCCCTTCACTTTACTTCAAAATGAGATACAGGCTCCTTTTTTCAGTCTTTGCTAAGAAAATATGACTTGCACCTTTTGTTACATGACCAGGAAGTCAGAGAGCTGAGTTGGGAAGCTATTAAGTTTAAACTTTCCTAAGAAACTTGTTTTTATTATTTCACATCCTACATTTTTCATACATGGAAAGAAATCTTTGATAATTGGGCCCTGACTTTGTGAAAGACCTGCTTAGATGGATTTGTTGTGAGTGCAAACAAGATTACATCATTGGTGAAGTCATTTAACCCATTCTCTCCAAATTGCTATTTTAATAGCTATTTTTAGTAAGGCTTAGTTAATCAGTTTAATTTCATCTGTCTGTCTGATTAAACCATACTATGTACAGGAACCAGACTCAGTTCTTAGCAGTCATTTCGGTTGTAAGTGTGAATACTTTTATTGATATCTGACAGTTTCTCATCATATCTTTGAATCTTTTTGTGGATGTTCGATGATTTTATTTTATAAAATTCAAATTAAATAATAAATTGGGTTTTCACTTTCAGTAGAATTTTAAGAGGAACTGCAGTCTGCTCACAAAATTTGTAATAAAAACAGCTTTGTCATTCTGAAGCTTCCCTCTAACCACTTTGCATATTATTTTACAGTTCTCAAAAGTTTACATACCTTGGTAGAATTTATGATTTCTTGGCCATTTTGCAGAGAATATGAATGATAACACAAAAACTTTTCTTTCACTAATGCTTAGTGTTTGGCTGAAGCCATTTATTATCAATCAACTGTGTTTACTCTTTGTAAATCATAATGACAACAGAAACTACCCAAATGACCCTGATCAAAAGTTTACATACCCCAGTTCATACCGTGTATTGCCGCCTTTAACATCAATGACAGCTTGAAGTCTTTTGTGGTATTTGTGGATGAGGCTCTTTATCTTCTCAGATGGTAAAGCTGCCCATTCCTCTTGGCAAAAAGCTTCCAGTTCCTGGAAATTCTTGGGCTGTCTTGCATGAACTGCATGTTTGACATCTCCCCAGAGCGGCTCAATGATATTGAGGTCAGGAGACTGAAATGGCCACTCCAGAACCTTCACTTTATTCTGCTGTAGCCAATGACAGGTCAACTTGGCCTTGTGTTTTGGATCATTGTCATGTTGGAATGTCCAAGTACATCCCATGCACAGCTTCCTGGCTGATGAATGCAAATGTTCCTCCAGTATTTTTTGATAACATACTGCATTCATCTTGCCATCAATTTTAACCAAATTTCCAGTGCCTTTGTAGCTCACACATCCCCAAAACATCAGTGATCCGTGTTTCACAGGCCTTGTTGTCTCCTCTCCAAATGTAGCGCTTATGGTTGTGGTCAAAAAGTTCTATTTTGGTCTCATCACTCCAAATTACTTTGTGCCAGAAGGTTTGAGTCTTGTCTCTGTGCTGTTTAGCGTATTGTAAGCGGGATACTTTGTGGCATTTGCCTAGTAATGGCTTTCTTCTGACGACTCGACCATGCAGCCCATCTTTCTTCAATTGCCTCCTTATTGTGCATCTTGAAACAGCCACACCACGTTTTCAGAGAGCCCTGTATTTCACTTGAAGTTATTTGTGGGTTTTCCTATGCATCCTGAACAATTTTCCTGGCAGTTGTGGCTGAAATTTTAGTTGGTCTACCTGACCGTGGTTTGGTTTCAACAGAACCCCTAATTTTCCACTTCTTCATTAGAGTTTGAACACTGCTGATTGGCATTCTCAATTTCTTGGATATCTTTTTATATCCCTTTCCCGTTTTATAAAGTTCAACTACCTTTTCTGGCAGATTCTTTGACAGTTCTTTTGCTTTCCCCATGACTCAGAATTCAGAAACGTCAGTGCAGCACTGGATGAAAGATGCAAGGGTCTGTCTATCTAATTACAAGCAAATTGATCACAGGTGAGGATGGTTAACTTTAATAGCCATTCAAACCCCTTTGTGTCAATTTTTGTGCATGTTATCAGCCCAAAATCACAAGGGTATGTAAACTTTTGATCAGGGTAATTTGGGTAGTTTCTGTTGTCATTATGATTTAAAAAGTGTAAGCACTGTTGATTGATAATAAATGGCTTGAGCCAAACACTAACCATGAGTGAAAGAAATGTTTTTGTGTTATCATTCATATTCTATTAAAAATGCCCAAAAAATCATTAATGCTGCCAGGGTATGTAAACTAATGAGCACAACTTCATATATACTGTGATTCTGTACTACCAAATATGCTGCAGAAATCTCCCTCCACTGAGTCTGGCTGCAGCCATTTTAACTGTGGGCAGCTGAAGCTGCTGCCTGTTCACTTCCTGGATTTACAGAGGCACACCTCCAACTCTGCAGCTCTCATTGGTCCTCGTATGGCTTAGCCTCCCTCCCTTCCTGGCAAACTCTCTCAAGAGTGAGAGAGAGAGAGCTGTGCATGATGTCAAACGCCGAAGTATTATTCCAGACAAGAAACAGGAACTGGGCTGTATAAGGCATTTACTGGCAGAAAAAAAAATGTTTTACTATCCAAAGTTAAAACAACAAGGGCAGAGGATTTAAGAGATGGAAAGATGAAAAAATGACTGAAGTTCCACTTTAAACATTATAATTTTATCTCCATCAGTGAGCAATGTTCATCACCAGGGTCCATCTTCCTAGGACCTCCGCTGATCAGCCAATTGAAACACAGATAGGAACTTAAAGCCAGCTGTCTGCCTTTCGGTTGCAAGAAAATCAGAGTCTTGAAAACTAAACAAATACAAATCAATTACCTTATGAGCAGTGACTGGTTTGGTTTCAGAGTTAGCTTGGTTTGCCCCACTTGGTGGGTTCCCGTCAATTCACTGAGTCAAATGGAGGTTACTCACAAAAACAACAGATTTTCTAATTATTTGCCCTTGCATGCCAAGAAACTAGTATTTTCAGGTACTTGGGGCTTAGAATTGGTATAGTATAATCTTCTTTTATATTGACTTCCCTGGTTCCTTCACTGAACCCCCCATCAACATGCTAATGAATTTGTAAAAAAAAAAAACCCTATTCCTCCATTGCATACCTTACTTTAGGCTTAGTGACATCATTACTGGGTCTCTTTGTGTCTCTATACAATGTGCAGCCAGATCATGGTTGGTGGGAGAGGACCAGCAGGGTGAAGTACTTTGCTTCCTGAAAACATAACAGCACCCTGCCTTAGCTTTCCTCTCAAGAGCCATCAGTAATGAAGCAATCAGTGAGCTGGCTGTTAAAGCGGTTTTAAACCTCAGACACGAAATATGAACAAAGCATATCCCCCTATAGTGTGTACTTGTGTCAGCTCATTGACAGCCTCGGCCCTGTTCCTGTGTGCTGTATGAAGGGGAGTGTGTCTCTTCCCTCCATCAGCTCTCAGAGCTCTCCTCACTGAGCTCTGCAGAGTGGAGCTTCAACTCTCTGCCCCCTTTTTTTCTGAACTCTCAGACAAGCTTATACATTCAGCAATTTGTACGGCTGTAGAGAAGAGAAGACTGCAGATACACAATTACAATTCTCTCTGTTTCATCTCTGTGTATCAGCTGAGGCCAGTGACTTCACTGGGTATAAGTTCTATCTGCTGAATACACTAATAGGCAAGGCCACAATATGGTCAGGGTTAGCCAAGTCCAAAAGCTATATTCACTGCACCCTACTCCACCTATCAACGTGCGGGTTTGGTGCCTAGCCGTCCTCCTCCACCTACCACTGTGCAGGCTCAGTGCCCAACCATCCTCCTCTGCCTATCACTGTACAGGCTCAGTGCCCAGCCATCCTCCTCTACCTATCACTGTGTGGGCTCAGTTCCCAGCCATCCTCCTCTGCCTGTCCTCCTCTGCCTATCACTGTGCGGGCTCAGTGCCCAGCTGTCCTCTGCCTATTACTGTGTGGGCTCAGTGCCCAGCTGTCCTCCCCCTATCACTGTGCGAGCTCAGTGTCAAGCCATCCTCCTCCACCTATCACTGTGTGGGCTTAGTGCCCAGCCATCCTCTTCTGCCTATCTCTGTGTGGGCTCAGTGCCCAGCTTTCCTTCTCCGTCTATCACTGTGCGGGCTCAGTGTCCAGCCATCCTCTTTTGTCTATCACTGTGCGGGCTCAGTGCTCAGCCATCCTTCTCCACCTATCACTGTGCAGGCACAGTGCCAGGTGTACTACCTTCAAGGGGTCAGTGCTCTCCTTCAATACGTGAAGTATATAGATATATTAATATATAAAGTTCATCAGTGATCATAAAAATAATATTAATAAAATACAATAACTATTATATACACAAATATATATATATATATATATATAAATAAAGAAGACTGAATTTCATTACTTTCCACCATGGAATTTTTTTCTGCCAACCTTCAGCTCTCGCCCCACTCAAAATGGTTCTGGAGTTTCTACTCCAATCTGTTCACAGTTCCCAAGAAGGATGGGATTTGTCTGATCCTGGACCTCAAAGCCTTGAACTTCTTTGTGAGGGTTAAAACTTTCGAGATGGAGTCCATTCATTTGGCGGTGGCCTCTCTACACCAGGGGGATTTCCTGGCCTCCATTGATCATCATTCCCTGTGCTTTGCAATCGGCGCCTATTATCGTTTCTAGCACTTCTGTTTGGTCTAGCCTCCTTTCCCTGGGTATTTTCCAAAGTTCTGGCCCCAGTCCTTGCCTTGCTGAGACATTGGGGGATTGCCATGATCTGGTACCAAGAGGTTTTGCTTTTGCGAGCAGAGGCTCAGTGTCAGAGCTGGGCTCAGCTCTCTCTTCTCATAGCAAGCTGCTCAGTTGAGGGTTAATTGCCAGTCTCAGCTTTCACTCTGTCTCACCCGATGTCCATATCCTGCTCGTTTGCCAGCTCTCCTAGCTATATAAACTGCCTGGATCAGGTCTCAGATGCCTTCGCCTGGTCAACATCTCTGGAGAAATCTCTGCTGTGTGTTCCTGTGAAAGACTTTGCCTGTTTGACGTTTACTTCTGGTTTCTGGATTCAAGACCCTTCTCGACTGACTCCTGACCCTGCATTCTGTTTGTTTGACTTTGTTGATATCTGGACTCCTGTTTCACTGGCTTGCTCTGACTACCCATTCCAGTTACCGAACCCTGGCTATGTTTTGACCACATTTACTCTGTTTATAACATTTTACCTTTTTATTAAAAAGTGTGATTTTACTGCACTTCTGTCTGTCTGATTCATGGTTCCTGACAGTAGGTGAAGGCCATGAATTCAGAAAATGCAGTCAATCCACTTGCTGGTAATATTTTTTACAGTTTGGATGAGCAATATCAACGCATGGATCAGTTTGCTATAGCGTTACAGATGCTCCTGAATCACACTGCTCATCTGGTTCCTCCCACGGTGGCTGTACCGGCACACCTGTGTTGCAGGCCGTTCCCGCTGATGCTCAAGTCTCTGTACAGGCACCCACCTCAAATATTACCTCTACAAGAGGTATGTCTGGTTCCGCTCCACTTCCCCAGTGATTTGGGTGCAATCCAGTTCAATGCAGAGGGTTTCTCAACCAGGTTGGGATATACTTTGAGATGCTGGCCCAGGCGTTCCCCACGGACAGAAGCAAGGTAGGTTTTGTGATTTCTTTGCTTTCTGACAGAGCCTTGGCCTGGGCAAACCCTCTATGAGAGATGCGAAAACCCGTTGTCCAGAGTTTGTGGCCTTTAAAAGGGTATTTGACGTTCCCGCACTCTCCACTACTGCTGCCAAAAGGCTCATGTCCATCAAGCAGGGTACGAAAACAGTTGCCGATTATGCCATTGAATTCCGTACTCTGGCAGCAGAGGTTACTTAGAACAATGAGGCTCTCGTGGCTGCTTTTTCTCGTGGTCTCTCATATAACATCAAAGATGAGATAGCAGCCCGAGACATACCCACTGAGCTGGAGAGGTTGATAACTGCCATTCTCATTGACTCCAGACTCAGAGAGAGACCTTCCTTTAAGAAGCAATTGCGGAAGTCTCCTGTACGTTTGGCTCTGAGCTTTGTAGTCCCACCCATGCCTCCCTCATCTCCCATACCTCTTAGTTCCGAGCCTGTCAGTGAAGTAGAACCATGCAGTTGGGCTTCACATGTCTCTGTGCAGATGAGAGAGCCTTTAGGAGGAGGGAGAGATTGTGCTTTTATTGTGGCCAGGCAGGTCACTTTTTGAAGTCTTGTCCTACCCGTCTGGGGGGACGCTTGCACCTGAGGTCCTGTAGGGGAAAGACTATAGGTGGTGTTGTTACGTCCGCCATCATCCGTAATACGCCCCTGGTTCCAGTTACCCTTTCTTGGTTTGAGTCGTCCATCTAGATACAGGCTCTAATCGACTCTGGGCCTTACGCCTGTTCATAGATAGAGTGCCTTTGTGTCTAAGCACTCGATTCCGCTGCAGCTTCGGACCACTCGACTTGCCACTGAGGCTATTGATGGGAGACCTCTACAGCCTGCCCAGGTGACTCATGAGACTGCTCCATTGACCTTGGCCTTAGGGGCTCTTAACCATGAGATAATCCAATTCCAGATCATTTCCTCTCCTCAATTTCAGGTGTTTTTTGGTTATCCTTGGTTACAGAGGCACAACCCCTCTTTTGATTGGCTTCGTGCCGAGGTTCTTTCCTGGTCGCTACAATGCTGTAAGACATGTTTTCAGAAAGTGGCTAAGGTCTTGTGTACTCAAATATAGGATGTCTTTGATAAAGGTCAAACCAAGTGTTTGCCTCCACAACGGTCGTATGATTGCGCAATTGACCTTCAACCTGGTGCCATACCCCTCGTGGCTGGATTTACCCTTTGTCTGTCTCGGAGGATAAAACCATGGGGGAGTATGTTGCAGATGCACTTTCTTGAGGGTTCATCCGCAAATCCTCCTCTCCTGCTGGTTCTGGCTTTTTCTTTGTGAAAAGACCTTGTATCAATTATAGGGGTCTTAATCGCTTCACGATTAAGAATGCTTTTCCGATGTTGTTGATTACGGAGTTATCACCTCAAGGGAGCAACTGTTTTAACGAAGTTTGATCTTAGAGGGGCATACAATCTCGTGAGGATCAAGTAGGGTGATGAGTGGAAAACTGTGTTTAATACCAGGACAGGCCATTACGAATACCTTGTAATGCCTTTTGGTCTTTGCAACGCTCTGACAGTTTTTCAGGAGTTCATCAACAATGTTCTTCAAGATTTGCTTCAGCAATGTGTGGTGGTTTAACATGACTATATCCTCATATATTCCAAGTCCCTAGAGAGTCACCACACAGATATCTGCCGTGTGTTTCGGAGGCTGAGAGATAATAACCTGTATTGTAAATTGGAGAAGTGCGAGTTCCATCGTGAACAGATTATATTCCTGGGTTATGTCATTTCCACTGCTGGTTGTTCAATGGACCCAAAGAAGCTATCGGCAGTTCTACAGTGGCCCTGACCGGTGAGTTTACGTCCACTACAACCTTTTCTTGGCTTTGCCAATTCATATCGAAAGTTTATTCATAACTCGTCTCTGGTCAAACCCCTGACTGATATGACCAGAAAGGATTATAACCCACAGAATTGGTCTCTGGAGTCCATTAAGGCCTTTGAAACTGGGCTGCCAAAAACAAAGGCTGCCTTTGTGTTTGCTCCTGTGTTGGCACATCCTAATCCTACATTACCCTTCATCCTTGAAGTTGATGCATATGAATGAGACTGGAGCTGGTGCCCTCTGTCTCAATGTCCCACCTCCGAGAGCGCTATACACCCTCGTGGCTACTTTTCCCAAGAAGTTGTCTCCTGCGTAATGCAATTACGAGATTTGGGACAGAGTTGTTGGCGATCATTTTAGCCCTTAAAGAATGGAGGCATCTCCTCGAGGGTACCACTGTTCCAGTTCTCATCTTGACTGACCACAAGAATCTCACATTCTTGTCTGAGGCTAAACACCTCTCCCCCAGGAGGGCGCGATGGGCTCTGTTTTTGTCAAGCTTCAATTACATAGTTTCATTCTTACCCGGTACTAAGAATGTAAGGGCCAATGCATTGTCGCAACAGTTTCCTCTGTTTCCAAGATGGAGTTGGTTCCTATTCCTGTGATACCTCCTGATCTTATTCTGGCTACGATTCATACCAGTCTCACTTCACCTTTGGGTGACAAGATCCTTGCTGCACAGATCCATGCTCCTCCTGAGAAACCTTGTGACCGCTGAGAGTCTCTGTACTGCTGTTCTCCAGACTTACCATTCTCCCAAGGCTGCTGGTCACCCAGGGAAGAATCAACTCATTTGGGCTATTTCCCAACAGTTCTGTGGCCTAGTCTCCACGCTGATGTAGCCGCCTTCGTAGCAGCCTGTTCCGTGTGTGCTCAGAACAAAACACCACAACATCTTCCAGTGGGTCTTCTACAACCTATACCCAATAGAGAGCGGCTTTATACCCACCTGTCTATGGATTTTATTGTGAAGTTACCTAACTCTCAGGGTAACACAGTTATCCTTATGGTGGTTGACCGATTCTCAAAGATGTCACATTGTATTCCACTTAAGAAGTTGCCCACATCCAAGGAACTGGCATTCATTTTCGCTCGGGAGATCTTTTGCTTACATGGGCTTCCCAAGGTGATCGTCTCGGACAGGGGTAGCCAGTTTGTGTCCAGGTTTTGGCAAGCCTTTTGTGCACAGTTGGGAATTCAGCTTTCCTTCTCTTCGTATGACCCGCAGTCCAATGGAGCCACAGAACGAGCCAACCAGTCCTTGGAATAGTTTTTACGTTGCTATATTTCTGACCACCATAACAACTGGTCTGACCTGTTACCTTGGGCGGAGTTTGCTCACAATAGTGCTTTAGACCTGCCTTCTAATATGCAAATGTCTAATGTATTCCATGTCTCCTTGTTAAAACCTTTGGTATGCAACCGCTTCACCACCTCCTCATCCTGTTCAGGTTGAGAACCAAGAGGAGTATAAAATTCAATACATCATTGACTCCCGTAGGTTCCGTGGGCGCATACAGTACCTGATTCATTGGAAAGGGTACGGTCCAGAGGAGCATTCTTGGGCCTCATCCTCGGATGTACATGCTCCTGTTCTCCTCCATGCTTTCCATAGAGGATTTCCCCTCAAACCTGGTGGCCCCCTGAGGGGGGGTCGTTGAGGAAGGGGGTACTGTCAGGGCTGGGCTCAGCCCCCTCTTCTCAGAGCAAGCTGCTCAGCTGAGGATTAATTGCCAGTCTCAGCTTTCACTCTGTATCACCTGATGTCTGTATCCTGCTCATTAGCCAGCTCTCCTAGCTATATGAACTGCCTGGATCAGATCTCAGATGCCTTCACTTGGTCAACATCCCTGGAGAAATCTGTGCTGTGTGTTCCTGTTAAAGACTTTGCCTGTTTGACATTCCCTTCTGGTTCCTGAATTCAAGCGCCTGCTCAGCTGACTCTCCTCCTGGCTCCTGCCCCTGCATTCTGTTTGTTTGACTTTGATGATCTCTGGATTCCTGTTTCACTGGCTTGCTCTGACTACCCGTTCTGGTTACCGAACCCTGGCTATGTTTTGACCACGTTTACTCTGTTTATAACATTTTACCTTTTTATTAAAACGTGTGATTTTACTGCACTTCTGTCTTTGTCTGATTCATGGCTTCTGACACTCAGTCAGCCTTGCTGGACAGCGTCCGCATCACCTTGCATTCCCTCCAAGATTTCGGATGGATCTTTGAACCTCAAGAAGATCCTGACCAGGCGCCTAGAGTATCTAGGCCTGATTCTCGATTCGGAGCAGGCCAAAATGTTTCTCCCACCAGACAAACTCCAGAAGCTTCAAATTGCAGTCAGACTTCTGTTGTCCAGCCCGTGGTCTTCCCTGTGATCTTGCATGCAGGCTCTGTGTCTGATGCTATCCACCTTGGTATACTTGCTTTCAGTCCAGTATGAAGCAGCTTCCTTCCTTTGTTCTTTCAGTTACTCACACGCAACAAGTTTGGAGAAGTTCTTTGTTGTCACCCAATGTTCTCCTGTCTTCCAAAGCCAGTCTTTTGATTCTCCTCTCCTCATAGTCACATCAATTCTGCCCCTTTAGGTTTGGTTTCCACAAATCCCATATGCGAGTTTCTTTACTCCAGATTTTGTTGCACCATTGCAAAGACATTTTGCAATCCATTGCCCTACTGACGTAATGCAATGTATTTTGTTTGTTTTTTGAAGCCCAATCTGTCCTAATAATCTTTTTCATTGAAAGACAGTATGAAGAAATTGTTGCAATTAAAAAAAAATTTCAAACAATTTTTTTCGAATGGCAGTAGAAGAGCATTCAACATCATTTGATTTGGCATTAAATTTATAATACAATAATTACATGATGTGTTTAAGCAATTTCACATCAGACTGAAAAAGGCCTGTTTTCAACGGGTGTCCACATTTCCAATTTCAAAATTAACCCCTTTACTGTATACCAGGCCCTGCTTTGATTTTGAGGTCTGTCAGGGAGTGCTCACACCATCATTACATTTATGTGGAGATATCTGTGAAAACGTAACACACAGTAAAAAATGGCAAAAACCGGCGCTGCCCGGAAAAGTGCTGAATACCAACTGTGAATAGGATCACAAACAAGCTGGAAAGGTCCAGCTGATGGAGAATCAAATTATAAATACTGCATAATACATATAAAAATTAAAATTCCAAAAACCATTAATATATTGTGTGTGTATGAAATGATACAACAATGTGCCTGGCTGCAGCCTAGCCAAACCCCCCTATGGGGGTTAAAAATGGAAAAAAATTTTTTTTTTTTTGTAAGATGGCAAAAGGTGGCGCTGCCAGAAAAGTGCTATGTGCAAACTGTTATAAAGTGATCGTTGAAAATAAAGTGCCAATGATGTGAATAATTTGATTAAGAGATAAGGTGCTAGATAAATGTGTGGTAAATGAAGACCGTTCCTTTACATATGTGGGCTCACATAAAGTAAATATCATGTAATATGTCCAGCAATTGTGTGGAACACAGACCAGTGTCAACCTCAGCACAATCACCAGAGCTAACTAACAAAAGTGTCAATAACAGAAAAATGACCAGAGCTGTCACTAATGAATTAACATTGCTCCGTGACCTCACTGGCCGTGATGGATCACGGATGCGGGGAAAGCTGATTCGGAGGTGCCCGTGTGAGGTCTAAGCACTCAGTGTATAAACCCGCTTGATGCAAAAATGAGGGAGATAGATCCCACTTAGGTGTCTTAATGTTTTGTAGGCAAACTCGTGGCGGTTGTACTTGCGGTTCTGGGAAGTCAGATACAGCGTTCGTCTTACTAGAAAGCAGACGGAGAGATCCCGATGTCCCATATCAAACAAACGTGGGTGAGCATCGTGACGTCTCAGGCTCCGGCTTACGCGTTTCGTCATCTGACGTCTTCGGAGGCGACGCCATTTTGCTACACCCACGGGCTTAAATAGCCCACTTGTCAGACAGGCCTCCAATCACCGTTGCCGGCGGCCATTTTTTGGGAGATCTCAGTGAATGCTTGTATTCATCATCCTTCAAATGTATTTATAAAACCTTTTATTAATATATGCATGATAGCAGATAGGATTCTGGAGATAAGTGAGTGAACAGACTCTTCTGTGGACAGACAAATTAATAATTGGAAAGAAAACAGTTTAGGTCGATTTCTATATTTAAGCCATCAGGCCTCAAAGTGTTTAAAATATAGATCCATCTTGTCTCGTTTTTAGAAATGGCTGTAGTCCTGTTGCCCCCTCTCCAATTTTCCTTGATGTGATCTATAGCATAAAATGTTGCCACCGATGGGTCCCTGTTATGCTTGTCCCTGAAATGCTTGGATAGACTATGGTTTTTGAATCCTTTACGAATGTTTTTAACGTGTTCACGTATTCTCACGTATAAAGGTCTAGTGGTCCTGCCCACATACTGAAGCTTACAGGGACATTCGATAACATACGTGACATAGGAGCTGGTACACGTAATCAGTTAATCTGTGAAAAAGTGGATGGTACAACTCAGGGACTTTACTGAACCTCCAATGAGTGTCAATGTGTTTGTATTTGAGTCTCTGACTCAGGGCACCTAAGAGATGCAGTCAAAAGAACTTTTTTTTTTCCTAAAGTGGATGTAAGCCCACCACTCACCCAGTATAAACTAATGGCACAGTATTAATGTATATATACATGCAAGCCATCTGCATCTATACCTACTTTGCAAATGTCCTTCCTGTAAGCACTAGCAGATGTGTAAAACTCTAAAATCAATGGGTTTCTCTCTTTGCTGGAGCTCGGTGGGTGGAGTTGTGATGTCGCAAGACTTCCCACCCATCTCTATACTGAGAGATTGAGGAGGGAGGGAGAGGGGAGTGTAAAACTTTCTCTGCTCCATGAAGGAGATAAGCAAATTGCTTGTCACTCACAGAGCATGGGGCTGATTGTCTGTGTATGTAGGCATGCATTTTCTTGTCCGGTAAATGCTCCAATCTTATGCAGCATCAAACGGACCGGGGATACACAATTAGGCCTATCCTATGGCCCTAGTTACTGTATTGGGGATACCCCCAGCAGGTCCACCAGTCAGCTAGTAGAGGCTTGAGCACATCATGGATCGCAACCTCCTCTCATGGTGGAGCGTCTCCTGGGGGGTAGACGGAGGATGGCTTATAGTGAGCTCCCGCTGCCTTCTCTTTTACACAAATCTACATCTTAATTAAGCTCTGGCTTTTTGGAACTGGTATGTTGCAACAATGCGTTCTTAGCAAATAGGGCTACCTCCCTTTGAGAAAGACCAATACACATCCCTGCATGGTCGAAACGCGGCGGGGATATGCAGCCCTGTGGCTGTACAGTATGCTACCTCTATGTCATGCTATAGATAATTTTGTGTATGCCTCATGCATATGTCCCATGTCCATACAACCAGAGCTTTGCATTTTAAAAAAAACTAATTTTCTATGTCAAGCCAACATTAATACATTTTTTAATGAATTTTCTTAGCATTTGTATTATTGGTTTACCACCATAAAAAGTTTTTCTATATGTTAACTGCCATTAAACCCTTCCTTGGGGGACATTGCCATATTCCGATCGTCTGTGTATTTCCCTGTTAGACAGATTAACTCTTTGTGGCAAGACTGGGCACAGATGACATGACATGCTATACTCTACTAGGCAGAATTATTAATTACATTTTGTTTCAGGTTTACATCCACTTTAACCTCTTTCCTTATTAGTTGTACTTCTCAAAACTGAGAATGACTAATGAACGTATTTGTAAAGTTGATATCCTCGACCCAACATATGTATCGTAACAACTGCTTTACAGGCAGACCAAGAATACATTATGAGAAAGAGAATTACTTTTTCTTGGAAAAGGCTTGTGAAGAATTCATTAGAACACTCTTCTAACACACAAAAAAATTTAAGGGTGCCAAAATATGAATGTGTTTTCATTTAGAAATTTGAAGCAGCTGTTTGAAAGTATCTGGATATCAACTAGTGTTAATACAAATTACTTCTCTGTGATGTAGTAAGATGTTACGAGAAATCCCGTGCTGTGCTTTATCTGTACTTCCAGAGTGGAGTTATTAAAAAACAGTTAAACCTTTTTATGTCATCTATGTTTTGTTTACATGAAATTTTTTTGTTTCGGATAGAATGGATAAGGGTTAAAACTTTTCTAACTTTTTATTGCTGTCTGGGACTCCATTGGCGGTTCTTGCTGTGTGGTCACAATGATAGCATGTGAAGCAGTTTGAGCATTTTCCATAGTAGAGTAAGGAAGAGTTCGAACTTTTGCTGTTCCACTGGATTGAGTCACCAGTTCTCATTACAGCTCTCCAGATCTCCAGCATCTTAGGGTGGTTTGTGGCAGAAATGTACCTGCTGCAGTAGAAGTTTCTGTGCATCAAATCTGAGCAGATGTATATGGATAGTTTACAGAAAATGGTCAGAATTAGGCGTATGAATTAAAGAGGTATTAAATCCAGTGGGACAATGGTTTTACATAAACAGCACCACTATCAGTAGTAAATGGTTTGTTTCAACCCTGTAACTGCTACATCTCAGGAGAGCTTGTTCTTTAAAAAAAAACATCAGACTTACTGACCAGATCACCAGGTGAAAATAAAGGAAAGAAAGCCTAAAAAACTCAACTAATGCAGCTGTGCGGGCTGACTGCCTCTTCTATGTTTGCTCTCTCTCACTTAGGCCGGCCATACACAGTTCGAATCTCAGCCGATTCAGCAGGAACCGGCCGAGATTCAAACCATGTATGGGCAGGCTGAATGTACTAATGGCTCGTACACACGGGACGACGATCGTGCGCACGACCGTGTTGAATCGTACGTTGACGGTCGTATGTAGCCTACTAACATGCACACGACGGTCGTGTGTGCAACGTACGACCGGTCGAACGTGATGACGCGAACGCGCGTATAAAGAGGAAGTGCTGGTATCGTTGCGCCACCCTTTGGGCTCCTTCAAGCTGGCCAGCATGCAACGTGTGTGCTGGCAGCACACGTACAATCATCCGATGTATGCTGGCAGTTGCATGCTAAGTTGTGCCAGCACGCGTGCTAGCAGCAGGGCACACATGCTCGGTAATCATGTAAGTCGGACGGGTATGTACCAAACTTAGAGCCGGCCAAGGACGACTTAGCCGACTCTAAGCTTGACACATACCGGCCGGATTCACTCTCTCTCGTTTGTATCTTCTCCGTCAGTCGGGCGTGTCGACGTAATCAACTCAAAAAATCCGAAAGAAAGGAAATAAAAGTGGACCACTAGACCAGTC
>BLSH010523637.1:101704-118712 GCA_018402905.1 Glandirana rugosa
TTGGGGCACTGGTGGCCACCAAAATCAGAGATATGACCTCAGAACAAAAACAAATTGCAGAACAGCTAATGCTGGATGTGATGGTGAAGGGGGTGAGGGGCCAACTGAAGAACACAAGTCGAGTTGTGGACGACGAACCACCAGCACCTCCACCTCCTCCACCACCTGCCCCATCACATCCCTTGCCACAGCACCAGCAAAGCCAGTGGCAATACTATCCCCAAGGCCCCCAACAACCCTGGTCTGGGCAGTACGGCCAGTACCCCCATTGAGGCTTTTTTTGTTTAATTCTATATTATTTTGTATTATTTATATTTTTGGGGAATTTTATCCATATTTGTTTTGACTCCTTACCTTTGTTTGATGTTATATTTTCTTTCAAGATAATTTCATCTGATTATTTAATTTATATTCTTTATGATTTTATAATAAAGAATATTTAAAATTACAATACTTGCCTACATTTATTTAACAAAATGGAAATTTAGAATTGGGCAATTACATTCAAAATAAAAGTGAAAAAAAATTGCAAAGAAACACTAACATGTTAAATTCTAGGAATTCACATATTTCAGAGCTTCTAATATTGAGGAAATGGTAAATAGAAGAAAAGAGATTGAAATTAGTGCAAATTCTAGTAATATCACTACAGTACAGCTGACTTGTATGACATTAGTATCATGTGTACCACTAGCAAGGTGCATCTTCGTTATTATCCCATTGAAAAAGATGCTAATGTGCGCCGCATTTCACTATTTGAATGGAATTGTCAAAATCAAATCGAATCTGCAACTGTGAAACTGAAACCTAGTTGTACACGAACGGACACTTCCGCCCGTTCCGGACTTGGCGCATGCGTGTTTAGCACAATACAACTTTGTTGAACACAGCTGCTCTACACACCACTCAACGGTCGTATGCGAGCTTGTTGACACGACCAAGTTTTGTAGTCTGCACATACAACTCCCACGAACGACCGTCGTACGTTCAACTGTTGAAAGTGCCGCCACAGACGAACGATTCTGCATGCAACGGTCGTGAGTACGACGTGTTGAACACGATCGTCGTCCCGTGTGTACGAGCTATAAGTTGATCAATCAACTTGGGTACAAACAGCCTGCCTGATTTAGCTGCTATAGCCGCTAGCAATAATCACTTTCTTCTCCTGGCGAAGACGACTGCCTCTGCCACCCTGCTGGGAGCAGGCAATGTCTCAGCAGTAGGGATTCCCCTGTCAGCACTGTCTGTGTTGATGAGGAAATCGTGCAAATTTCATTCTTGCAGCCCATTGTTGCAGGAAAGAAATGTGCACCGTGTATGGCTTGCTTTACACACACACACTGCTTTTATTAATTTTTGTTCACCATGGAAGTTGAACAAATAGTAGGAATTTTAGTTGATTTTAGTAAATTTCTCCCTGAAATTGTTTGTTTTTATTTATTTATTTATTTTACATTGGCAAGTATTTTAATGAAGTATAACAATTGCAAAAGGCTTAATAAAAATCTGTTATATCACTGGGGCAATTTCAAGCTTTTCAAGGTTTGTAATCACTGTTGAGCTGGAAAAGATGTAAAACAGCTTTTAGGTTTACTGTATCATGTGTAAAATATGAGTAGCAAAAATATGATTCAAAGCCATTAAAAGAAACATCCTTACTTGTTTATGTCAAGGATTCTGTCAAGATTAGCTTTCATCCTGCTCTTGTACCAAAAAGGTAATAGCCAGGAACATGGGTGCTCAACCTGTGGCCCTCCAGCTGTTGCGGAACTACAAATCCAATCATGCCTCTGCCTGTGGGAGTCATACTTGTAACTGTCAGCCTTGCAATACCTTATGGGATTTGTAGTTCTGCAACAGCTGGAGGGCCACAGGTTGAGCACCCATGGCCTGGAACATTGCACATTTGTGCATCTCTATGCACACTAATTTGCCTGCCCTGGTTCTAGTACCATTTCTGTGGGTCAGATGATAACATTCTCCTGAGCTGGAGATGAGCTTTGTCATCGATAGGGTGAACAAGGATCTAACAGGTTCTCTTATGCCACAAAATAGCAGCTGCCAGTGACTGATATAACATTCATTATTACTTTCCACAGGTGGAAATTTCTGTGCTGGCTTTGATCTAAAGGAAATCGCTCACAGCGCTAACTCTCTGAAGATAGAGCCGGATGTCACCAAAGGACCAGGACCCATGGTATGCAGGACTACTTAAATATAATGCTTTTGATAAATTTGTCAGTTACAACTATTGGTTTCTGCTTCATTGTTTAGTCTAAATATGAACATGTGAGTGCTGATCCTTTTCTTCCCAGGGGCCTAGCAGGATGCAATTTTCTAAACCAGTAATTGCTGCTGTGAGTGGTTACGCTGTAGCAGGGGGTCTTGAGTTGTCTCTTCTGGCTGACCTTCGAGTTGTGGAAGAAAGTGCAATCTTTGGAGTGTTCTGTAGACGTTTTGGTAAGTCTGTGATATAGAGATATCTCAAGTAATGCATTAAATCAACCTGTGAACTATTAACACTGTCTAGTAAACATTCAATTCATGTGACAGACACAATAACATCCCCTGCAGCCAGGATGAATAAATATCAATGACTAAAAAAAAAACATATTTTTTGGATTTAAATCAGATTTTTTTTTCATTTAAATCAGATCTTTTTATTTTTATCAAATTTATTTTAATAAAATACTTTTGGGATAAAATCTATCTAAAAGATAGTTTTCTATTTAACCAGTTCAGATCCGTGCTATAGCCGAAAGACGGCTACAGTGCGGCTCTGAAATGCCCGGAGGTCGTCCATGGACTTCCTGCCTTGCGCACGCTCCCTGGGCGCACTCGCAGCCTGCGGCGGCGCGCTCTCGCGGCCGCCGCACGCTGTTTGGGCGTGCCCACGGGTCGGGCTGACTCGATGTCCGCCCGAGACCCATCGATCACCTGTAGCAGCTGCAGAACGGGGAACCGCCGATGTAAACACGGCGGTTCTCCGTTCCGTGAAGAGGACATGACAGATCTACTGATCCCTGTCACTGGGATCAGTTAGATCTGTTATGTCCCGACCAGCCCCGCCCCCCCCACAGTTATAACACACCTAGGGTACACAATTAACCCCTTAACTGCCCTCTAAGTGTTAACCCCTTCACTGCCAATTACATTTATACATTAATCAGTGGACATTTAAATTTCTGATCGCTGTATAAATGTCATAGTTTGTAGACGCGATTACTTTTTCGCAAACCAATCAAAATACGCCGATTGCGATTTTTTTTACCAAAAATATGTAGAAGAATATATATTGGCCAAAACTGATGAATAATTTTCTTTTTTATATATTTTTTGGATATTTATTATAGTAAAAAATATTGTTCTTTTTTCAAAATCGTCGCTATTTGTTTATAGCACAAAAAAAAAACACAGAGGTGATCAAATACCACCAAAAAAAAGCTCTATTTGTGGGGAAAAAATGATAAAAATTTTGTTTGGGTACAACGTCGCACGACCGCGCAATTGTCATTGAAAATGCGACAGCGTTGAAAGCCTAAAATTGGTCTGGGCAGGAGAGGGGTTTAAGTGCCCAGTAAGGAAGTGGTTAAG
Organism: Glandirana rugosa; assembly: GCA_018402905.1. Taxonomy (NCBI): domain Eukaryota; kingdom Metazoa; phylum Chordata; class Amphibia; order Anura; family Ranidae; genus Glandirana; species Glandirana rugosa. Next base: position 105,299 of record BLSH010523637.1, read on the forward strand.
ATACATTAATAATTTAGTTTATTTGGCATGAAATGAAGCTTAATTATGTAGCATAAGGCTGTATATTCTGCAATATTTACATTTTTGGTAAACTCATTCAATTGATCCAAGCTCTGCAAGCTGATATAACATGCACTGCATTGATGCATTCACACAATTTCACAGTAACCATGAGATAAAACAAAGTTCAGGAATATTCCTTTATTCCATTGTTTTGCAAATCTATGTACACTACAATTAAAAACGGTGCGCTATTTCTGTGAAACAAATTAATCAATTAATATTACTAAAGTGACTAGATCAATATTGTGATATCCATAGTGACTTTCAATCTCAAAAGATTATCTCTACTTCAACAAAAATTACTAATAGAAAAATAATTATTCAATTGACTGGTGTGTGTGTGTGTGTTGCTTGTAGTTTGAAAATCCAAGCTAACCAATTACAATAGGTGTCAAAAAGTGTCTTTGTGAACTATTTTGAGTGAGGGTGATAAAAAAATAAAGCAGTAATATCACTTTGAAATATACAAAAAATAAAATGGATGGTTCAATTAAGTGGTGTGTGTGTTACTTGTAGTCCACAACCTAAAAGTCCGTGCTAACAAGCTTGGCGTTACCAAGATACTCCGATTCAACGCATTTCCATACAACTGTCATCTACTAGATCTAGATGACAGTTGTGTGGAAAAGCCTTGGATCGGAGTATCTTGGTAACGCCACCCCACTGGTAGGACGAGTGATATCGCCGCCAGACATTAAAACTCTCATGCTTAATTTTTTAGCCTTGATGTAAGTGTAACCTTTAACAGCATTTTAATAAAATGACGTTGCGGTTTTACACTGAGCCTTTTTTACCCTTATCTACATGTTATTTCTAAAAATGTGGAGTTTGATTTATGCCTTGAGCGGATGCAAAGTTTCCAAGCACACCTGAGATAGCCATACTGGTGATCAGTGCAGCACAAGCAGGCTGAATCTTTGTGGGAATGATCGGCTTGGAAGAGTGTCACAGAGCCAGGAGAATCTCATCAATATATAAGATTACATCCATATGGCGAGTATGATCTCTGTAATAGGAATCCATCACTTTCGGTAAGAAGCCAATTTTACAAGAAGGAACATTGTTGTCAGCAATATAGGAGATTTCTTGAAGTGATGCTTAGTAAGATCTTTTCATCAACAGCATTTAAGACCGCTTACAAGGATACTTTATTACCTAATTAAGCTTGTTAGCATGGACTTTTAGGTTGTGGACTACAAATAACACACACACACCACTTAATTGAACCATCCATTTTATTTTTTGCATATTTCAAAGTGATATTACTGCTTTATTTTTTATCACCATCACTCAAAATAGTTCACAACGACACTTTTTGACACCTATTGTAATTGGTTAGCTTGGATTTCCATGTGGTGGACTACAAGCAACACACACACCAGTCAACTGAATAATTACTTTTTATTATTATTTTTATTGATGTAGAGGTAATCCTTTGAGATTAAGAATCACTGTGGATATTACAATATTGCACTAGTCACTTTAGTATTATTAATTGATTCATTTGTTTCACAGCAATAGCGCACCATTTTTAATTGTTTTTTCCTTTAAATTTTTGAGTAGCAGCTTAATTTAAACCGGCGCAGGGTTTTTTGGTATGTTATAGCTATGTACACTACAAACTGTATGATTGAATCAGTTCGATATTGCTGTTTTAGGAGCCTGACAGCTTATTATTGTAAATAGGAAACCTTAATTTTGTTTGCAAATATTAAAGATTCTAACTACCAGCAAGAATAAGTCCTTACATTTAAAGAGCACCTGTCATTTCAGATCAATCATGGCAGCACCTGTTAACTGGCATCCACTCACCTGTTGTCACCACGTCCCTCACCTTGTTGTGTCACTGCCGCATCACCAGCTGTCCCATTAAAGTGAATGGGACTGTCGGTGATTCAACAGCGCATCAGAGGAGGAGCCACTGCCGGACAGAGATGACAGTTGATCTTTAAAAATTATGATTTAAATTGAGTTGATTTAAATAAAGCCTTTTTACTAGTGATTTAACTCATGATTTAAATTGTGATTCAAATCGACTTGATTTAAATCAAATCCACCCGGCCTGCTGCCAGGTTTTTTGGGCTAGTTGCTAGGTTTCTGGGTAGTAATGTTGCTTTTTTTACTGCTTTCTGGCTCTCTAACATTCATCTGAACATGGAATATATCTGAATGAGGCTGTGTTACTCTTGTACAGTGGACAGTGCCTGAATCATGAAACACACAATGCTGTATGTTTGGGCTGGCAATTAGCTGGAGCAGCTAGATGCAGAAAATGGATGCAAAATTTAGAAAAAAATGTACTGTACCACATAAGTATGTAGAAAAGAAGAATTTCATAAGTAATCTTTCATAATCAATACTTACGCTGGCCATATATGGATTAAAATTCAGCGGTTCAGCATCTGTAGCCGTTCTTGTTTATTAGAAGTCAATCTATTGATCAACATCTCTTAGCAGTGTATTCTGACGGTGGGGGAGTTCCGCTGTCAGAATACAATCACACAGTGAGGAGGATTCCTGCATCTAAATTGAATGTGTGGATGGGGAATCAGGTCAGTTTTTTTCATTCAACCTGCTGGCTAAACAAAAAAAACTAACCCATGTATGTGCAACTTTAGTTTTACATATGGCGCTACAGTGGACTGTTAATATCGTTACTGCCTCACAAGTGGTTAAATCAGTTTGAAGCATACTAAAGTTTTCAACTCTGGTTGACAATGCATTTATCAGTCATAGAAGCTGATCATTAAAGCTGAAGTTTAGTATTATTTGGGGGGACACAGCACCAAATTAGGTAGGTGTAATGGTGTGTATTCCATTACCTGTAGGCAGCTACTTCTGGTAAAAATTATTTCTGCAGTGTCTTCTTCATAGCCACCGGATACTGTCCTGAGTGTCTGTCTTCCAGCGCTGTGAAAGTAACAGCAGCCTCTGCTGCTGAGAAAAGTTGTGTCGCTTGCCTGTCCCCTTCTGCCTTTTCCGCCATTTGTATTGTTTGTATTACTACACTCCCACATAGCATCACATTCTGTAATTGTACGGAGGAGATCCTGTCATTCAACTGCTTCTCATTCACAAAATGCAGTATATTGTGTGAGAGTAGTAATATGAGTTTTGTAAATGGCAGAGAGGGCAGAAGGGGACGGATGAGCTGCTAACCTTCACATCACCAGAAAGAGACATTTCAGGGTAGATTTTTACCAGAAACAACTGTTTCCAGGTAATGGATATACACCATTACACATTCCTAATATGCGTTATGCTGTATCCCAAAAAATAAGTATTTTAAAGTGGATTCAAAGTCATAAGGCATAAGTCGCACGATTTCCGGTGCAACTTTGGAGCACGACTTTGATGAGACTTTTGGTGCAAGTTTGACCTGACTTTGCATTCTCTGGACCAAAGTTGCATCAAAAATCACACTAAAGTAGTGCAGGCAGGGGGCGTGGCTGGATGTGAAGGAGCAAGGACTTCCTGGTGGGAGCTCCAACTCCCTAGCCGATTAATCCTGCCGAATCCTTCTGCTATCTGAGCCATCCTGGTAAGTAAACTCCTGCCACCAGGTTGGGAATCCCACCACCCATGCCATCCATGCCGGCCAAAAGCAGCCTCCTCCCAAGCCCCGGAGCTCTCTACCTGGGACACTCACGGTGGCCATCTTGCCTCATTCTCCAGGGGCTGGGATTGCTGTTGCCATTCATACTGACCTGTGACCACTCCCTATCATGGACCTGAACAGAGAGGAGACACCCCAGCCTGGGGCTCCAGCACACCCACTGGAGGACTCCTCCACTTCAGCCATCCTGGCTGCCATAGAGGCCAGTAAGGCCATCCTCACTCATGGACCTGATTGATACTCTGGCAATCAAGTGCAGCCTCATCTGGCAGGATCTAAGTAAATTCAGGGGTCGCCTAACGACTGCTGAGTCCCACATATTGGACATGGAGTATACTGCTGTCAGCACCCACCACAATCTGGAAGAACTACAGCGCATGGTAAAAATCTTGATGGCCCATTTGGAGGATGCAGAAAACAGGATCTGACATCATAACGCTTCCTAAGTTATCAGGACTGTGACCTTATTCTTGCTAAAGCCAAGAAACATCCTCAGCTCAGGTATAAAAATAAAACCCTTTTTCCTGATTTCTCACCTGGGCTGCATCGTCGCCATTGCCCCTTTGTAAAATGTACGGAAGTGGTTCTGCAAGAAAGGGTTAACTTACAGTATGCTATACCCCAGCAAGCTGCATGTGGAGCATCTTGAGTGGGTTAAAACGGTTGTATGCCCAAAAAAAAACAAAACTGTAAGGCAAAGGCATAATGAGCTAGTATGCACCGCATACTAGCTCATTATGAAATACTTACCTTAGAACGAAGCTCCCACAGGGCCGCCCTGTCACCGCTGAGGGAGCTGGTATGTTCCCTCTGTGTTCCTTCCGGGGCTGTGAGTGGAAGGAGCCACAATGACGTCACTCCCGCACATACGAGCGGGAGCCCTCCATTCTGGCAGGTTCCGGCATGATACGCCGGACCTTCACTGCGCAAGCGCCGCTGACGTCAATGGCTAGATGCAAGGTGAATATCTCCTAAACTGTATCCTGGATACCCTGGCTTGATATCCTCTCTTGAAAGTATGTAATCATATATGGGTACTGTTTTATGTATCCCTGACTGCTCTTGTGGAGGTGATTAAAGCTTCCTGTTTGCCTTTACATACCTGGTTTGGGTCTGCCTGTGCTGCGACCTGGGGACTATTTCCTTTTTCTTTTTTCTCCTTCAGTAGCATTGTTTATGCTGTCGTGGAACTACAATATCTGAACTTCAATATCTTGGTGTGCCTTATTTAATTCTGTTTTTATTTTCACAATCAGTCTGAGGCAGTGATAAGTTCTGGAATATGCCGCACCATCTAGCCACATTCCTATGCATCAATTAATATGTGTAAAGCAATGTTCTAGAAAAGTTCTTTCTCTCCAGCTTCATTGGTTTTAAGAACTATAGATCATTAAAGGTTAAATCACGCTAGAGGATGATGATTTTTTTTTACATGGTTTCACTCTCTAGATTCACTAACATTTTTTGTTTCTGCATTATATATAGATTTTTTTGGTATACATGACAAGAGAAATAATACAGACTAGGGGTAATTCGTGAAGGTTTATAGTGTAGTAATTAACATTTTCCTTTCAAATTTAAACAGCCAATGCTAAGATACAAAGGTTCACATATTCTTGAAAAAAATAGAGAATTAAGGTATATTTGAAGCCCCTATATGAGGAGGGTGGAATTCTACTACTTGTGAAGTATATGAGCTGCTGCACTAAAGGGATGTTACTGATGGTCCTGTGGCTACAGTGGTTGCACCCTTTGAAGGGAACACAGAAGAGCCCAAGATAAGTAGGGGGGCCGGGGTGTCTTAGATGTAACAATTATGCAATTCTAATGGGATGTAGAGAGTTAGGTGATGAAAGGGTAGGAGAGAGAGGAGGGAATGAGAGTGAACAGGAAGGAGTAAGGTACACCAGGCAGGGAAGAGGAGAGGATTATGGACTTGACTCAGGAGATACACATAGTCCCAGTTAAAAAACATCTGGAGGTAAAGGGAAAACTCTTATTTAGGTAGGCAGCATTTGATATTTGTTACATATAGATGATTGGAAAGTCATGGTAAGTATCTTTATGCAGGACACAGCAGAGAGAGCAACTCCCAACTCCTGTTCCCAGTGATCCAAGTAGTAGAGTGCTGTTTTTGAGGATTCCATCAGAAGCCATTTGTAGGTCATGGAAAGGGCATGGCTAATAGGACCTTCCTCTTGGCATGCATGTTCAAATGAAGTTAATGTACATGAGAGTTTATCTGAAGTAGGTAGTGAGCGTAAAAAAAATGTGTGATTTGCAGTATCTGCACAGAGCCTAGTGAGGAGAATGTTGGATCTGTTGCAAGTTGAGTGGGGGACAACTAGTTGTATCTGTCTAGGAAGTGTTTAGCACACCATATGTTTTCTTACTTTATACGGTGAAACAGTTGGTCCTTTAACCCTGAGAGGAAACCGTGGTTGCTCAAGATAGGGATCAAAAGTGATGGTGATGGGGCTTAGGTTGGATCTGTTGCAAGTTGAGTGGGGGACAACTAGTTGTATCTGTGTAGGAAGTGTTTAGCACACCATATGTTTTCTTACTTTATACGGTGAAACAGTTGGTCCTTTAACCCAGAGAGGAAACCGTGGTTGCTCAAGATAGGGATCAAAAGTGATGGTGATGGGGCTTAGGTTCACTTACTTTTGTTGTTGATGTGCAGATGGTTTATTTAGTAGACAAAGCATTATTCTTGTACCATTACCCAGTGAATGTTACCATAACTTTGAAAAAAATGAATTCTCGTATGTCTCAATGAGTTGACTATAATATGTGTCACTAAGATATGTAGTTCCAATACACAAAACAAGTAAGACAGGAACCTCTTTGATGGCTGTATTTTGGGAAATAGTTGCCTTGAAAGACAAGCATTTTTATTTCAAAACGACATCTGTAATAAGTGTGAGTATCAATTTTGTTTACATTTCTGTCTCAGATAGCTTTTCTCCACTTGTTTGGCCTCTGCTATGTTTATGCTATTGCTGTGATGTTGAACATCTGCCATAGTAGTGCTTGCGTTTCTATTCTTACAAAATACATTCTGGGATCTTGTTTGTCTTGTGCAAGTGTGCTCCATATCAAGAGATGAGACCTCACAGCTTCTCAAAAGGCTGAAGTGCAGTAAGTGGAAGAGCACTTAAGATGGCTATACACTAGTAGAATTTCATTTGATTTTTTTTTTCTTTTAGAATGTTCGTTTGAATTTGTAATGGAAAATATGTCAATGAAACAGACAATCACACACGCAGGGGGACATCATAGTAACCATAGCAGAAAAATGTGGGCCTGGGGGACCCAATCAAAAGACTTTACTTAGTATAGTCTATACACTGTGCGACCAAGTGGGGTAACCCAAAGGTCGATATAGGTCACCAGGGTTTAGGGGCCGGCAAATAAAAGCCCAATTCGCAGGTGCACTAATGATCAGCGGAGGGCACTGCTATTATTGGCCAGGTTAGCACCTCTGGTGCAGGTCGGGGTGGACTGTCTGTGGGAAAGTACTGGGTGTGAAAGTAAGCCGCTGGGGCCGATTCCTAGGCGGAGATAGGCCCTGCATCTGGGGCTGCGGGACCCTCTAAACTGGAGAATCCAGCACAACCAAGGGCATGAGTATATCAGTAAGGTGAAGAGAGAGGAATGAGGAGGCAGAAGGAGAAGAAGGGAGGAAGAAAAAAGAAGAGAGGAAGAGAAGGAAAAAAAAAGGGGGGGGGAGTGGGAAGAGTCCCGCGGATGGGGAGCGTGCCAGTTTAGTGCTCAGGAGAGGCCCAAGCTGTGCGAATGCAGGGTGGCGAGAGCATAGGACCACCATGGCGACCATACTTTGAGAAATTTGGAATGAGTATCATTTAGGATACTCAACATTTTCCATAAGGTCGGTTAGAATGCTTTTCACTTTGGCGAACGGGACAGAGGGCCTCTTCCAAGCTCCAGCTATTACCCGTTTGGCAGCAATAAATAGGTATGTGGCCAGTTTTTGTTGATATGAAAACAGGCCTGGGATGGGGCAATGTAGCAGATTGAATTTGGCTTCCCTGTGTAGGGGTATGTGAAACAAGGTGTGAAGGAGCCCGAACACCCTACACCAAAATCCTGTGAGGCGGGGGCAAGACCATTTTGAAGTACTTTCAAAACACTTTGTCCAGTCATTTAGTGTACAAAGAAAGTTTGTATGAATGTTTTTTTGTTTATCCAACAAACTCTTTATTAGATATACATATACAAAGGTTAGGAGCAATACATTGAACTCCAGTAAATAGTTTTGTAATCTGTAATCAGATGTTTACAGATATCTTAACATAATAAAGAAGATTGTCAGTCAGAAATGTTCTAATCTTGCAAATATGCTGATATATGCATAGCCGGTTATATAGGATGCATTCAAGTGTAGTACATTCTCATAATAATCCGTGTTGACATATGAACATAAACTGAGGTAACCTTATACATATTTGTATTGCTAAATTGGTTGCTGGTTCTTCCTCTGTGGAAGTGGATGCCAAGTCTTACCAGCGATCCCAGATTTTATGATATTTTACTGGCCATTTTCTGTGTGTATAATGACCTTTTTATAGGGCAAGGACAGGTTGACAGCCACCATCCATGTCTGGAGTGTAGGTGGGGAGGCCTGAAGCCACACTCTCGCTATTAACAATCTAGCCGCGAATAGTGTTTCCTGTAGAAAAATGGATGATGCCTATTACTTTCCTGGTCAACCCCAACAAACACTGTTTAGGGCATAGGGTCAAAGGGGAGCCCATTCGGTCATGTAAAAACTAACCTGCTCCCAAATATCCCTGAATGACAGGGCAAATCCATGGTAAAAGGAGCCACTAGGTTCTCCACATCTAGGACAAGAGGAGGAGTAGTGATGTTTATACCTGGATAAGCGGATAGGGGTCATATAGGATCTGTGTAGTATATACAGCTGGGTAAGTCTATTGGATAGCTTTGAGGAGACCAACTTATAAGATGTTAAAATATCTGTCCACTCGTTCTCCAGCTCTCCCATGTCCACCACCCATTTAGTTTTCAGCTGGAAGGCTAAGTCAGTTACTGCTGGTTGGAGAGGGCTGCTATAAAAGATGGAGGTCAGTTTTTTAGGATCTGCACCCAGGGAGACATCCAGTGGGTACAGGGAAGTTAGATTAGGGACTGAGTTTCCAAATTGGGTGTGGAGCGCATGATGAAGCTGGAGGAAGCAAAAAAAACAGAATTGGGTTAGTTAAAAGCCAATTTAAGGTCCTGGAACGGGCTTACGCCATTACTGTTAAATACTTGGGAGAGATATATAACCCCACGGTTAATCCATACTTCAACATCAGGTAAGGTAAGGAATTCTGGAAGGCATTATTTTCCCTAGAGAGGGGTGTGAGCATGGGTAGAGGGAACCTTCAACCTGCGCAATGCCAGTTCCCATATCTTACAATGGTGATAGACCAACCCCTTGGGTCCTCATATACTTGAGTCTCAGGTGTCACTGAGAATAATCTGAAAGGGGTGTATGATCCGGCCAGTTGATCGTGGGCATGCTAAAGTGATGCATCGTTGTTTATCCTTATCATAGTAAAGAAATGTGAAAGTTGGGCAGCCAGGTAGTATACATTAAGTCTGTGTGATTTTTGGAAAGCCAAAAGGGATTCAACTTCCATGTTGGGGCAGGGGGAGGGGGTGGGTCTGTAGGTTCAGAGTCACCCAGTATATAGAGTGGTCAGATAGTACTCGAGCTACGAATCCCACATCCACTAAATTTGGCAGTAGGAGAGTAGATACTAAAATATAGTCTATGTGTGACAAAGTGAAGTGGGATGTCTGTACCTCCAGGTATGAACTAAGGAAAACCCCGCCACCAGACGACTAAATCTTATCAAAGTAGGAGAATTCAAGCTAGAAACTTCAGGGCCCATTTCATCGAGGAAAGGGTCTATCACCATATTGAAGTCCCCCAACCAGATAGCAGGGACTGTTGGCTATTGCGTCATAAAAGTTAGGCCATCGTGCAGGACCATAAATTGGAACGGATGGGGGACATAGTATGCAAGCAATATTAATTCAAACCCACCCAGCATAGCATGTAAAAAGATATACCTGCCCTGGGGGTCCGGGCGCATTGTTAGGAGCTGAAATTGTACATATTTAGCAACAAGAATCACTATCCCTTGGGAATGAAAAGTAAAGGTGCTTGATACACCCAGCCTACCCAGGGTGTTTTGAGGTCAAGTTGCAACTGGCCTGTAATATGGGTTTCCAACAAGATGATCACATCAGCTTGCATTGCCTTGAGATTGGATAGGATTGCGGTGCATTTTGGCTCATAGACCTCTGAGAACTTTAAGGGGGCCATAATGGGTAAGAAAAAACAGATATGTGCAATCGGAGTATCCGGAGCAGGGTTACAACATAACGCACATGGTAGGAAACATCTATGCTTAGCATACGTACTGGCATATAATTAAACATTAAGAGCACACATGCATAGTCTGATAGTGAAGTGCACATGGACCTATGTACAACCTTATTGTTGAAGACATAAGCTGAGATTAAAAATAACAACCAGGAAAAAAAACTGTCAAAAAGTTAAGTGAGCTGTATATTCTTGAGCAGATACACACTGGAGATCAAAATTAGAGAACAATTTATGAACACTTGATTTTATCAGAAATAATGCAATCTTCATTGCTCAACATTTGATTTTTTTTGTTGTGGCTATACCATGCTAATAGAACAGTGTTTTTCAAAATAACCAAGGCACTTCAACAAAAAAAAAACAACTTTATTTTGTAGAAAACACAATGATCAAAATCCGAGAACAGCAAAGACTATACCACCTCCCCATGGTTGGTCCGGGATGGGAAGAGGTTTCAGGAGGCCCCAGGCTCTGGTTTTGTCCGATTTATTCCTGGCGCAAGTAGCAAACGAGCGGACATAGGCTAAACAGTCTTCCAAAAGTAGTGGCCACCAGAATGAGCGCAGGACCAGTTCAGCAGTTTTCCGAGAGGCGAAATGACCAGCAAGTTTGTGGTCATGGTTGACCTGGAGGACAGCAGGACATAGCTCCTGAGGGATGTAAATCTGGTTGTGGTGCCACCAGAGACCATCTTTCCAGATGAGTCCTTAGACAGCGGGTGTGGGTGAACAGACAGAATTTCTCTGAATTTGCGAGAACAAGTCATCCTGTGTGAGGAGGAAATTCCTGGGCTGGAGGATGGTGTCAGGAGAAGTAGAAGTTCCGGGTACCGTGTACATACGGGACAGAGCATCCGGTTTACTGTTTTTTGCCCCTGGGCGGTACATCAAGTGGAACTGGAACCAGGAGGAGAAAAGTGCCTGGCGGGGATGGAGTCTTTTGGCAGTGCGGAGATATTCCAGGTTTTTATGGTCCGTGTATATCAGAATGGGGTGCTGGGCTCCCTCCAACAGATAGCGCCATTCCTCCAGTGCGGCCTTAATGGCCAGTAGCTCTCTGTCGCCAACGTCATAGTTTCTTTCCGGGGCAGTGAGCTTGAGGGAGAACAAGGCTACCAGATGAAGAAGTGCCCTTGCTCCCCGTCTCTGGGACAGGACCGCTCCCACTGCCGTCTCCGAAGCATCCACCTCCAGCACATAGGGCAACGTGGCATCCGGGTGTTTCAGGATGGGTGCTGAGGTAAAAAGCTCCTTTAGAGCCTGAAAGGCATCCTGGGCCTCAGACAACCATTGAAACCGTTGACCCTGCTTCGTGAGACGGGTGATGGGGGCGATGATAGCCGAGAATCCCTTTATGAATCCTCTATAAAAGTTCGCAAATCCTACGAACCGTTGGATCCCTTTTTGTCCACAGGTGCCGGCCAGTCCAGGATAGCAGTAACTTTCTGCGGATCCATGGTGACCCCGGATACTGATAAAATCAATCCTAGAAACTGGATAGTAGAGCGCTCAAAGGCACATTTTTCCGCCTTTGCATATAGTCTATGCTGCCACAAGCGGCTCAGGACACAGCCCACATGTTACCGGTGCCTTTCCAGGGATGGAGAGAAAATTAGGATATCATCCAGATATATGATGACGAAGATATCCAAGTAATCCCGAAAGACATCATTGACCAGATGCTGAAATGTGGCAGGGGCATTGCAGAGCCCGAAGGGCATAACAAGGTACTCGTAATGACTGAAACGAGTTTTGAAGGCGGTCTTCCACTCATCACCCTCTCTGATGCGGATAAGGTTGTATGCCCCTCTGAGATCAAGCTTCGTGAACACTGTGCCCGACCCAAGCCTTTGAAAGAGTTCCGGTACAAGCGGGAGAGGGTATCGATTCTTGACCGTAATCCGATTCAGCTCACGGTAGTCTATGCATGGACGAAGAGAGTAGTCCTTTTTTTCGACAAAAAAGATGCCAGCAGGGGAGGTAGAGGGTCTGATGAACCCTTTGGCCAAGTTTTCGTCCAGATATGTTTTAAGAGCTGCTAACTCCGGTTCAGATAGCGGGTAAATGCGCCCAAAGGGGACCTCCATGCCCGGCAGCAACTCTATGGGGCAGTCATAAGGTCTGTGCGGAGGGAGTTGGTCTGCCCCCTTCCTGCTGAAGACATCCAGGTATTCATGATACACAGAAGGCACTGCTTCACGGGTTTCTAGGTCTGGGTCAGAATCCAAACTAAGGAGAGATGGGCCAACGTTCCGGGAGGGAAGCAGGCAGTGTTGGCCACAGTAGGGAACTGAATTGCAGAGGCCCAGTCTATGCTGGGACTGTGTGCCCGGAGCCAGGGCAGCCCCAGGATGATGGGGAACAAAGGTGAAGCTATGACGTCAAGGATCAAGAGCTCCCGGTGCCCCTCGGTGGTGGATACGGGAATTGGTTGAGTCTCCACAGTCATTTGGCCTGATTTGATGGCCCTCCCGTCGGCCAAGCGAATGGTCATTTTGTGAGCTTTGGGACGCAGGGGCAGCTGGTGTAGTATAGCAAAGGCTTGGTCCACAAAGCAACTACACGCCCCCTGAATCAATAATCGCTGGGGTTTGGACGCTCCCTCCGGGCAACTGTAAAGAGACAATGAGAGTCAGGTGAGACAAATGGTGATTGGCAGATGTGGTCTCCTGGTTAGCCTGGAGGCGCCACTTACCGGCTTTGGCAGGGCAGGTCCTCACCATGTGTCCGGGTTCACCGCAGTACAAGCACAGGCTGAGTGCCCGGCGTCTCTGTCTCTCCTCAGGAGTGAGGGTAGATACCTTGAAATGAGGCTGGCGGCACTCCAGGCTTGATACAATATAAAAATTTATTTGAATTCCAAGAAGATCATTCAAAAAGTATACATGGAGCTGGGTACAAATAGATAGGTAACGCGTTTCACACGTCTAGCGTGCTTCGTCACAACCATAATGGTAATCACAATCAAACATACTTATATACAAAAACATCTCTATTATTCTCATAGCGATCACAGGTGCTTTCTCTCTTTGATTGAAAGTGATTCCTTGCTAAAGACTTCATTCAGCTGTGCAGACAGAACTTACTCATGTTGATTTTCACCTGTTTATTGAGGGCCAGTCGATGGTGTTGAGCCCTGGTATTAATATTAACCCTTCGGGGAAGATCAACAAATACATAAAGCTTCTTTACATTAGTGTGTATAAATTCTATGGGTATACATCACTTTATGCACTGCTAAAATTTATGACTTATAGACTATTAAAAAAATCGTCACGTATTTCACTACATATGGGTATCTTAAATATGTGT